>OZ012738.1:518327263-518804763 GCA_963859935.3 Lathyrus sativus
CAACCAAAATATCATTCTTAAAGGTTTTGTAAAAGAGTGTAGTGTCTACTTTTCCTCTGGTAAAATCATTTTCCAAAAGGAAATTACTGAGTTTGTCATATAGAGCTCTGGAAGCTTGTTTCAGACCGCATGATGATTTCTTCAGTTTAAATACATAATCTGATTTCTCAAAATGTTTAAAGCCAAGGGGTTGATGTATATACACTTCTTCGGAAATATACCCATTTAAGAATGCACTCTTAACATCCATCTGATAAAGAATGATGTTATGATTAATAGAAAAAGAAATTAATAAGTGAATAGATTCTAACCTGGAAAATGGTGCAAAGGTTTTAGTATAGTTTATCCCTTCTTGCTGTCTATAACCTTGTGCAACCAGTTGAGCTTTGTTTCTTACAATCTCACCTTTCTCATTAAGCTTGTTTCTGAATACCCATTTTGTTTCAATGACATGGACACCTTTTAATTTCTGAACAAGATTCTAAACATCATTTTTGGTGAATTGATTCAGTTCTTCTTGCATGGCCAGAATCCACTCATTCTCCAGAAGAACTTCATCAACTGATTTTGGCTCTACAAGTGACACCAAACCCAGAAGAGTATCTTCAGAAGGTTTGAATGATGAACGAGTTCTAACTGGATCATCTTTATCTCTCATAATCAATTCTTCAGAATAAGAAGTCCTTAGTCTATTTTTCTTCTGATGAGATGGACTAGTCATTGTTTCTGGTGAAGTTGTATCTGAGTCTATAGTTTTTGCAGCTTTGTCTTCTTCTTTAGAATCTTCCTCCTTGGATTTTGATAAATTAATCTTTAAATCTACAATTTTTTCAACTAGCTTTGACTTTTCAAGGTCAAGCTTATCATCAAATCTAACATGAATTGATTCCTCAATAATTTGTGTTTCTGTGTTATTGATTTTGCAGCCTTTAGAGCGTTCATAGTATCCTAACAATAAATACTTTTGAGCTTTGGAATCAAACTTGCCAAGATTCTCTTTAGTGTTCAACATAAAACAAATACAACCAAAAGGATGAAAATAAGATATGTTGGGTTTTCTATTCTTCCATAATTCATAAGGAGTCTTACCCAGAATAGGTCTGATAGAAATCTTGTTCTGAATATAACATGTTGTGTTTACTGCCTCTTTCCAGAAGTGTTTAGCCATGTCAGTTTCTTGGATCATGGTACGAGCCATTTCTTGCAATGTTCTATTCTTCCTTTCCACTACTCCATTTTGTTATGGAGTTCTAGGACAAAAGAAATCATTGGAAATGCCATGTGAATCAAAAAGATTCTCAAAGTATCTGTTCTCAAATTCTCCACCATGATCGCTTCTGACTCTGACTATTTTGCAATCCTTCTCTGTTTGTACTTGTGAGCAAAAGGTAAAGAACACAAAATGTGACTCATCCTTGTGTTTCAAGAGTTTTACCCATGTCCAATGACTATAGTCATATACAATGACTAATCCATATTTCTTACCATTGATTGAGGCAGTTTTCACTGGACCAAAAAGATCAATGTGTAGAAGTTCTACTGGTCTAGAGGTAGAAACAACATTTTTCGCTTTAAAAGAGGTTTTGGAAAACTTTCATTTCTGACATGCTTCACAAAGAGCATCTAAAGAATACTTCAGATTTGGTGAGCTTCTGACTAATCCAAGCTTATTTAGCTAAGAGATCTTTCTCATGCTAACATGGCCCAAACGTCTATGCCATACCCATTGCTCCTCATTTATAGACATTAAGCATTTAACATTCTGGTCCTTAAGATTAGAAATTTTGATTTTGTAAATGTTGTTTTTCCTCTTTCCATTAAAAAGGATTAAGCCATCCTTCTGACTAATAACCTTATAAGACTTTTGATTGAAAATGATATCATAACCATTGTCATTAAGTTAGCTAATTGATAATAAGTTATGCATCAAACCATCAACCAGAAGAACATCAGTAATATAAGGAAGTTCACCATTACCAATAGTTCTAGAGCCAATGATCTTACCCTTTTGGTTTCCTCCGAAACCAACGAAGCCTCCAGGCTTAAGTTCCAAACTTTGGAACATATGCCTTCTTCCCGTCATGTGTAGCGAGCAATCACTGTCTAGGTACCATGATTGGTGTTTCAACTAAGCTGCTAAGGATATCTGCAACATAGATTATCTCATCCTCAGGTTCCCACTTTCTGGGTCCTCTTTTGTTAGTTTTCCCAGAGTTTTTTACAACTTTGGGTTACTGCACAACATGATAATCAAGTAGAGTTTGTGGATGATACTTTAGTTTAAGATCATATTTCTGTGTCTGTGAAGGTGCTTGCACAAGCTCAGAACAATCAAGCTTAGTTCCAGAAGGCACGAAATGATCATAGAGAGGTTTTAGTTTTATAGACTGACTTTCGTCAATTTTAGATGTTTCTATACAACCCAAACCTTTCTTTCCATTTCTGCTAACTCCATAGATCATGGAAGCCATTTTGCTTCTATCTATGCTTTTAGTCAAAAAGTGTTGGAATGCTCTATCATACTTGTTGACACAATTAGTATCAGAGATATTAGAGACTAATTCTTCTTCTAGTTTAGAAATTTTGCTTTTTAAAGCACAATTAATATTTTTTTAAGTAAAAATATTTTCATTCAGAGAAGAATTATTCTGTTCAAGCTTATCTCTAGCTTCATAAGTAATTACATGGATTTGTTTAAGGTCCTTGTATTTACTTTGAAGACTCTGATATATTTCCAGCATTTCTAAAAGACATGACTCTAATTCACAACGAGAGAGTTTAAATAATACCTCCGAGTCGAAGTCTGAATATGATTTTGATAACATTTTGTCTTCTGGTTCTTTAGAGACTTCAACGTTAATTGTTGTTACCACTAATGCAACATTTGCCTGTTCTTCATCAGAATCTTCTTCTTCAGAATCAGAGTCATCCCAAGTTGCCATGAGTCCCTTCTTGACTTTGGTGAATTTCTTCTTAGGCTTATTGTCTTTCTTAAGCTTTGGACACTCATTTTTATAATGACCTGGCTCATTACACTCATAGAAGATGACTTCTTTTCCAGAACTCTGCCTCTTTTGTCCAGATGTTGAGTCATAATGATCGTTGTTTCTTCTTGACCCTATGAACTTTCCTTGCCTATGTTTCCATAGTTTGTTGATCCTTCTAGAGATAAGTGATAAATCATTTTCTGAGTCTTCATCAAAATCTTCTAATTCTTCTTCAGCTTGATAAGCCTTTTCCTTTTCAGGTTTAGACTTAAGAGCAACTGATTTACTCTTCTTCTAAGGTTCATCTTCCTCTAGCTCTATCTCATGACTTCTTAAAGAACTAATAAGTTCTTCAAGACTTATATTGTTCAGATCTTTAGATAGCTTTAGAGAAGTTACCATAAGTATCCATTTCTTGGGAAAACTTCTGATAATCTTCTTGACATGATCAGCAGTTGAATGTTCTTTGTTTAGCATTCTGAGTCCTCTTACCAGCATCTGAAATCTTGAAAACATAATTTCTACAGATTCATCATCATTCATCATGAAAGCTTCATAATTATGGATTAGGGAAAAAGCCTTTGTCTCCTTTACTTGAGTATTTCCTTCAGGAGTCATTTGTAGTGAATAAAAAATGGACTTGGTAGTTTCTCTATTTATTATTTTCTCATACTCAGTATAAGAAATAAAATTAAATAGTATAGTTCTTTCCTTGTGATGATTCTTGTAATCTTTCTTTTGTTGATTAGTCATAGCACTTCTTGATACTTTTTCTCCTGCAGCATTAACTGGGTGAGTGTAGCCATCAACTATAAGATCCCAAAGATCTACGTTGTAGCCAAAAAAGAAACTTTCAATTCTATCTTTCTAGTAGTCAAAATTTCCACCATCAAAGATTGGTGGTTTGGCGTTGTAGTGACCTTTCTCTTCTGGAATAGGATTAACGGCAACCATGATGTCTCACACAAATATTGGATCAGTATTGAACACAGTGAAGTGTTGATAAAACTATTATCACAACCAGAATTGAAGCTCTGATTCCAATTGAAGGTGTGAGAAAAACACAAGAAAGAGGGGTTTGAATTGGGTTTTTAAAAATGAAGGCTTTTTATGAAACTCAAACAGAAATCACAAAGAAATTAAACAAGGGAGAAAGACATACGATATATCTCGATTCACTTGAAAATAATCAAGCTAATCCAGTCCACCTTCTAAGGTGATTTTGCATTATATCCAAGGACTTAATCCAATATAATCAACTGATTACAATATGCACTAGCAACCGTTGGTGACTAACAACCACAAAGACTAAATGTCTAAGTCTTCTTAAGGACTCTGACCTAATTGGTCCCTTAAGGAATTACAAACAACTGTTTGTGAAAGATAAATGTTTATAATAAAATGTTTATACTCAAGAAGATATAAACACAATGAATATCTTAAAAAGACTTAAAGAAAATTTGCACACAATATGAATTTTTTGTTGTTGTGCTCTTGCGTTGTTGTGTTGTAGTTCTTCACTATTTTCTTCAAGTTATCAAGTCCTTATATAGCCAGTCAAAGATCCATTGGAGGGTAGATCAGGAATTTCCATGAGTGAGCTGGAAACTTGAAAGAATTTTGTTACGTAGGGATGAAAACCGTACACAAAAGTTGTCTTATTCACCATAAAATCAGAGTAGTGGAATGTAACATTTTGATATGTACTATGTACTATTTCCCTTGTAAACTTTTGATCTTATCTTCTGTACATCAGAGGCTTCTGGATAGAGATGTTTGAAGCATGAGTAGAAGAGTTGATCACTGGGTCTTTAGAGTCTTCAAAACTTGTTCACCAGAACCTTGTCTTCAGAATCTTTGGCACTTAGTCTTCATAATCCTTAGTCTTCAGAATCCTTAGTCTTCAGAAACTTAAGTCTTTAGAGTCTTCAGAACTTTGTTTAGCAGAACCTTGTCTTCAGAGTCTTTAGCACTTAGTCTTCAACAGCTAGAAATCCTTCAGAAGTAAATCATCAGAGTCACGCTCAGAGGCAGAATCCAAGAGAGCATTACAATATCAACATATTGTCTTCTTAGAATCTTTCTGAGTGTGAGTAGGTACAGAAGCAGACTTAGTTTTGGCGCAGAAGAAAATTTTGTCATACCAGAATAACGTTGCATATGGTCTCTATCCGAGTCAGAACCTGTTTGTTAAAAGTTCAGAATAAAAAATCGTTGGAGTACCAAAATTGTTTTCAAACAAATACTACCTTGTTATTATCAAAACTTAGAGATAACCGGCAGAACCAAATCTTGTTCTAACACTCATCCTCAACTATAGGGTCATTTTTCATTATAACATCTAGGTGAGTTTTCCCTTAGATTTTCTCTTTGCCCTTTGAGTCTCCTTTCTTCTTAGAATCTTTCTGAATGTGAGTAGGTACAGAAGCAGACTTACTTTTGGCGCAGAAGCGAATTTTGTCATACCAGAATGACGTTGCATATGGTCTCTATCCGAGTCAGAACCTATTTGTTAGAACTTCAGAATAAAAAACCGTTTGAGTACCAAAATTATTTTCACACAAATACTACATTGTTATTATCAAAACTTAGAGATAACCAGCAGAACCAAATATTGTTCTAACACTCATCCTCAACTATAGGGTCATTTTTCATGAAAACATCTAGGTGAGTTTTCCCTTAGATTTTCTCTTTGCCCTTTGAGTCTCCTTTCTTCTCTCTTAAACAAAGTCAAAACACTTAATAAATACGATGAGTATTGTGCGCCATGAGCCTTAAGTACATGGGAAATGATGATTGAGGAATCTTTCCTTACTTCTTCTACAGTGTTTAACATACGTCCTGTCTAGGGGAGATCTTGCAACGTATTCTCTTCTATGTCATAAAATTTAGTGTAATACAATTCTCAAACCAATTCAATTCACTTCTGTTAAAACTCTTGAATAAACTACAAATCATTTTATCCTTCGTAATTGACTGTCAAACCTTTTTTCAGAAAATAGCACGGTATTTTTGTTCTACCACAAACAGGTATCGACCCTAACTCCTGGAACGCGAACTTAATTTCGCTCATAAAAAACACTTAACAATTCATGAGCCAAACTACAACTGCTCTAATTTCTCATACCAGATGAGGATATGTAGGCACAAGACGATGAAGTCTTGGAGAACACTCTTCCCTTTCTTTCGTGGTCGTAGCTGAACTACGACTGCTCTGATTTATCATACCAGATGAGGATACATAGTCACATGACGACGAAGTCTTGGCGAGCACTCTTCCCTTTCTTTTATGGTCGGAGTCAAACTACAGCTGCTTTAATTTCTCATACCAGATGAGGATACGTCAGAATAAGACGGCGAAGTCTTGGAGAGCAACCCTACTCTTTCACTCGTAGTCCTCTGAACTACGTTAAATCTGACTTTCCCATTGCACGAGGGAATACGTAGGCCTAGGATGGTGAATTCCTATTAAGTCTCCTTTTCATTTTTCCTTTTTTGTTTCTGTTTTCGGTTAGCAGTCGGCTTTAGATATACAAACCCTTTGATTAGAACAACAAGCGTGGATCCCGTTGAGTACATTGGACGCGAGGGGGTGCTAATACCTTCCTCTCACATAATCGAATCCCGAACCTAGGATTTAGTTGTGAGATCATGTCTTCTCCCTTTTGATGTTTTCTTCGATTGTTTCCTTTCCCTCGCCGGGATAAATAATATTCGATGGCGACTATGTTTTTTCCGCCGTTTTTTTTTGCAGTTGTGACACACCACATTGAAATACTCCCCAGGATCTTCCAACTCATATGTCTTTTCTTGAATGGTATTTTTACTTTCCAAATCGATTTCAAACTTCTTGTGCATGAAGCTTTTGAACCTGTGTTCATCATATGGCACGAAAGATGAACCAATGTTTAAGCTTTGTCTTTTTCTTCCAGTGTTTGATCTTCCTGAAGCCACTTGAACAATTCATAGACGACATATATATCAAATTTTTACATGTTAGTATAATGTAACATAATCGTTACATTCACAATTTCAATCAATATGGTGTGATAGAGAAACATTTTGAGCACACAGATACAATACACATGCAATGAATATTTTTTCTTAAGCTAAATTCCTTGGGTACCCATGTGTCTCTAACATGCAAAAATTTCCCTCATTGCTCATCCTAGCATCGAGTTACAAAGTTCAAGCAAATCAATTCTACCCTATCATAAGGTATCACGATGGAGAAATAAAGTTTCCCTAATTTCAACTTAAATTAGAGCATTTAAATCAATTTCATAGAAAAGTTTATCATGAAAGAAAACTTAACCAAAATATAGTAGAATGACATACATGAGCAATCTTTCTACTTGATTAAAGTTTGAATGGTGAAGATTTTTCTTTTGAATGATGTTCTCTAGCGTGTGCTAGATTTTTTTTTAAATGAGAGAAGTGAAATGAGTGAGAAAAATTGATTGGGGAAGTTTAAATTTAAGTAGGCCCACGTTTCCTAAGGTTCTAAAATAGGACTCGCGCTAGGTGAGTTGTGCCTTGCTAGTCGAGAGCTCGTGTTATTAACTATTGGGCGTGATGGGAAAGAAATGGCCTGAGCACTCTACGCTTAGCGAGCCCATATTTTGTGGCTTGGCATGTTTATTTTTATCAAAGTGATTTAATTGGAACTACCTAATTAAAACTTAGTTCTAAAAAAACTATAAAATGTGGTTGGGTTGTCTCCCAACAAGCGCTTGTTTAACATCAATAACTTGACAGTGCTCAGTGTTTCCTGACACTAATTTCCTTGCAACTTACCTCATGACTTTTTATTATGACCTTTACTTCTACTTTGTACATATCCCTAAGCATCCACACAATCATGAAAGGTTCCTAAGATGAGAGGTATATATGGGTCAGCCTTAACATCTAGTATTACAAAGTCTATAAGAAATAGAACTTGTTTATTTGTATCAGCACATCTTTTACTGCACCCACTGGTTTCCTGCATGTCTTGTCGGCCATTTGTAGTTCTTTTGGATATGGCCATATTTGCAGATACTTAAATCTTTCTACAATTGATTGTGGCATAAGATTGACACTTGCACCTAAGTTAACAAGTGCATTTCCAATTTTCATATTAACTATGGAGACAAGTAATACAACTAATCAAGTGTCAACTTCTTTCTTGGGCAGGTCTTTCTGATCATCTAACCCTTGCTTCATCATGAAGTAGTTGCATATGGCTGTGTCATCTGTGTATGCCATCTTATGCCTAACGCGCCTATGCTAAGCCTTGCAAGCCTTGATTCTTTAAAGTTTTTCTTTGGCATGTTTTCTCTATGTTGAGTCGTGGTTTTCTAGTTCTTTTCATTTGTTTTTTTATTAATGCATACAAGAAAAGTACAAACATGTGCTTTTTCCCACTTTTATAGATAAATTAGGGGTTTTCGTAACAATTAATTGTGAAATAAATCAATAAGTACCGACGTATTTACCATAAATATGACACTTATCAAGTGCATCATCAGGCCAATCTACAATGCAACAAACTTATTTGGCAATAATCCTAATAAAATAACTCATAATCATTTATCTACAACCCCAAATAAAGGGATGCTAAGTCGAACAAAAAAGGTCTGATTGAATGAAATCTTATGTATTCAAGTGTTACAAAAAAACTTTCTCAACTGAAAATGAAGGAAAGAATGTTGAACTTAAGTTATCATCTGAGTTTGTCAGTGGAAGACTTAAGCTTGCGAGAAATTGATTTGGACTAGACTAAGCACTAACCCAAAGCCAATACCATATCTTTTAAGCTATATAAGCCTTATGTCATACCCCAAGTTTTGAACCCTAGATTCCATTATCATTTTAGGAGCATCAAGCATTGTTTCCTAACCCTAACCTTGTTTCAAGTTGGTTATTGTTAAATTCATCTGAATTAGGGTTTTGCATCTGTGGAATCAAGAGGATTATTGTCGGACCAGTCAATGTTTTAGATTGATCATCATCAAATCAAGTCCCCATACATTCAATAAGCTCATGTTCAACAAGAATCAAGTTCTAATTGATCTCACTACAAGTCAATTGAAGCCTAATTTCATTTGGCCCCAAATTAGGGTTTTGTCAGAAAAAGTCAACTATGCCTTTGACTTTTGATCCAAGCATGATCCTAAGCCTTGGGACATGGTTCAATATGTTCATATACATCATTGAATACTACTCATAATATTTGAGAAGTCTCAAGATGCAATTTTATTGAAGATCACACAATTGAATTCATCTAACAAAGTCAACACTTTGACTTTTAGGGTTTTTGGTTCAAATTGGAGCATCCAAGTCAAATTTCATCAAAATATGTTAAATCAATGAGTTTGATCATGAGAAATCAAGATTTTAAAGGTTTCTTGCAAAATAAAAAAACTTGGATAAACTTGAATATTTTTCTAAGTGTGGAAAAAACTCTAGTTTTGGTACCAACTCTGAGAGACCATAACTTTCAACCCACACATCCATTTTATGAGTTCCAAAAAATCAAATTGTAAATCTCCTCATGTACTACAAAAGTTTCCTAGTGACCTATGAGAAAAATATGCTTGGATTTTGAGTTATAAAGCTTCAAAGTTTAGAAGAATTTCAAAACACTTAGAAATTTTTCAAGAAAACTTTGTTACTCCAATTTCCAGTCAACTTCAAGGCTATTTTTCACCACGACCCCTTGAGATTTAACAAATTCTCATAACATGAAAGTTGTAGGGCATGTTTAGGGATTTCCAAAAAGTATAAGAACTCCTTCATAGTATTTGTGAGCTAGGAGTTTCGAAGAAAAGAAGTTGAGGTCCAAGAACTTGAAATTCAAGATTTCAACTTGACATGACATGATGCAAAACCAAACTTTTGTTGCAAACCTTGGTGTCTTGAGTTTTCTAATTGCAAGATCTCTTTTGATCATAGTATTACACAAAATTTCAAGATATTACACCAGGTTTTAAAGCATAAACCAAGAAGTTATTCCACTTATGGCATAAAGGGAACACTTCCATTTTGGTAAAGCATGGCCTTTCCACCAATTCAGCATAGAGCCACTCCCTCAGCCTCCTAAGTACAAATCCATTTGGAGAAGCATGCTCAAAGTTCAACCACCTTGTACTTTCTTCCTTGAACTACACAAAAACCATCATCACAAGCTCTTTGGAATCCAAATGGATAGTTGGCAAGAAGTTGGATTCTGACCAGACCATAAACCCTCCGCTTCTCCTATAAATAGGACATCCATCCTTAGTGAAATGATCACAAAAATATACTAGCAAAACCTCTCAAAACTCCTTGCATACTCAGAATCACTAATTTTTGCAAAAACCATCCAAATTTGTAAGAACACTCCAAACACACAATTTGCTCGTGCATTTGGTGAACCAACTCCACAAACATTCTTTAGACACTCCATAGAGTGCATTCAAATCCTTGAAACCTTGTTGTAACATCTCAAACAACCTACACCATCTTCAACCTCCATTGTTGTAAGAAGGATCTTGTTCTGTTTTAGAAGCCAGTTCCAGTTTGTTTAAACACTCAAGCTCACTCCAAAAGACTTAACAAAGTTGTGGAAGTTATTATCTTGCAACTGCAATTGCTGAGAAGAAGTATTGGACTTTATCCAAGAGGTAAGCTTCGTGTTCCTTGACTCTCATGATTCATGCACCATTAATGATTCATTTGTGAAGAAAACATGTAGATATTATCATGTTTTAGTGATTTCAACCACTATTTGTATTATATGAATTACACATGTAGTGTTTTGACATGTGATATGCTTGATTGTGTTGCACTGTTGTTGGATAATTTGTGAGTTATTCAGTCATCTTTAGGATAAAATATTGTTATATTCTTGATCCTTGTGAAAAATGCTCCAACTTTGATCTTTATATCATTTGAAATGGTTGAGAGATGAAAGAGATATGGATTGGATAAGTTCTGGCCATGAAGGATGTTTCTAGGGTACAAGCGAAAGAGAGAAAGCTAAGGAAGACGAAGCTGAGGTCGAGATGACTGGGCATGACATGGCACTGAGGTGGCTGTGTTAGGGTGTCTCTATTTTAAAATAATTTTGAAGCATATACATATTGGATGAGGGCGTAGCACTGCTGGTCAAGGAGGAGAGTATGTGAGCGAAGGTTTTGGGGTTCGATCCCTCCTCCCAGACCTTTTGATCTTTTTCTTCTGATTAATCATTGTTTTCTTATTTTATTATATGCTTGCATTTAGTATTCACAATGCGTGCACGGACTAGATGGATAAAGTTTTAGGTAGTAACCCTAGTGGCGTGGGTCCAAACCCTTTTGAGTGCACTTCCTTATTTTTAACACCTAATTTTTATGGTTTTCTTCACAAATTGGTTTAATCATAACTTCTTTTATTTTTATCATTTTGGTCCCATTATTTTGGCTAAATGTTAATGAGAATGTTTATTTTCTACCCATGTCAAGAAAATTACAAAAAGAATTATTTTTCTTGCCCTTGTGCATATTCAAAGTTTGTGACTTTTTAGGGTTTTCTTAGGCTTTCCTTTGATCTATGTGATTGATTCCTTTGATTCTTTTTGCTTGTATGCACCCACTATACTTTGTATGAACCTCACTTGATGTGTGAATTTGCATACCCTTGTTGTTACATGATTGGTTGTTACCTTTTTTTTTTTAAGTTCATTTTCATATATGAATGCATATCTTAAAACCTTGGTTGTTACCTTGCCTTGAGTGTTCTTATACACTTGTTGTGTTACTTTAAAACATGTTCAAGTATGCATTAATCTTCTTTGAGATGTTTCTCGTTATTTTTTACAAATCCATGATTGAATCCCTTTTGCATGTTTGGTTGTTACCTACTTATCTAACATGATTCACCATAAATCACATGATTGTTGACACACATGTCCCACACATGTTCAAGTTATTTTGGTTGTTACCTCTACTTGGTTTATATCTATGATAAGTAGTGTCTTGACTTATGCATGATCCTACTTGACTTCATAATGATGAGTAATGTTTTCACTTATACATGATTCTCTTGACTTGTATCCATGCTTAAATATTATTATGATTTATGCATGTTAATCTCTGAACCTTTGTTAGACGTAATGTTTTGACTTATGCATGATTCACTTATCACTTATGATGTTTGGTCTTGAAAGAACCTTATTTCATACCCTTTTAGAGGTTGTAACATCTATGTTCACCTTTGGTTGTAACCATTTAGTTTGATTCTTCTATGGATATACTTGGTTGTAACCTTGTTATTATCTTTTCTTGATGTTGTTACATGCTTGCCTTCACTTCCTTGGTTGTTACCTTGATCATTATATCTTCATCATGTTTGAATGAATGTATATGTGTGCGTAGACTATGTTAAGTTCCCCCCAAGTGATGTAGCTTGTTATCTCTCATCCTCAAGAGTTGCTTGTGTTCTTAATTCCAAAGGAAAGTCTCTCTATTGACTCAATGTCATAGGTCGCTCATTTGTTTTAATCTCCCTTTGACCTTGTTAGAGTCATTAGGACTTTTAAAGAACCTTATCCCTTTGACTTTTTCAAGTCAAGATCTTTATCACACCTTGTTAAGAATCCTACAACTTAGAACATAGGCCTAAAGTTTGTTAACTCTATGTGTGTACCATTGTTATGGGTACTCACATTTCCCCTTTTGACTTTTGTTAAAGTCAAACCCCCAACTAATGTCAACTTAGACTTAGAGAGTTTATTAACTCTATATAAGTGTCATTGTTATAGATGCTTATTCCCCTTGAACCTTGACCATAGTCAATAGTTCTCTCCCTAGTTAGGAGAACTATGGTTGCTCTGATTCCATCCTTGTTAGGATACATAGGCATGAGATGCGATGTCTTGGCGAGCATACATAATGTATATATCCATAGGTCCTTACCTTTAGCAATTCCTACCTTAGCACATAACCATTAGTAGACAGACATTAGCAAAAACACAACTACTAAATAAGAGGCTCTTATAGAGTACTACAGATACTTATGGTGCTAATACCTTCCCTTAATATAACCAGCCCCCAACCCCCCCCCCCCCCGGATCTCTTAGCTTCGTTGTTATGTAGCGCACTTAGGGTTTTCTTCGATCTTTACCCTTTCCTTTGGATAAATCAAAGCTGGTGGTGAATATTTAAAGATTTTTGATTTAAGTTAATTAATAGCTTGATATCTGATTCTCACTGCAACACCTTACATCAGCACTTTTCAAAGTAGGATTCTTTCAAAACTTATACCAAAACTTAAGAGCATACTAACTTGAACACCTCAGTACTTGCAATTGCATCATCTATATTCAAGTTAAAGAAGAAAACTCCAACCTAGCGTCATCATTGAACTATCACTCATTAGTATGTTGTCACTAATGTAATATGATCTAGGTATGGATGTAAGCAGATAAAAAACCAATTAAAGCGACAATCTAAATCAAACCAAACCTAAAAAAGATGATTGTTTCTTGTTCGGTTCTAAAACTAAACCGAACAAATGAAAATCGATGTAGTTTGGTTTGGTTCTCGATTTTAGTTTTTAGGAACCACCAAACTGATGAACTAAACTAATGGTTATAATTACACTTTAAATATTTTATTCCACCCATCATTAATTCCAAATCTTGTATCAATCCAACCATTCTCCATCTTTGTTTACATTTCCTTCCTTTAAGTAAAACACCCATCTATAATCAAAATTCAAAACATAAAAAGTAGAAACCATAAGTCACAAAAACCTGTTTTCACCAAATGGTTCCTCTCGCCGTCCGCCACCATTCTAGCTATTTCTACTGTTGTTCTGATATGTTGTGGTCGCCTTCTTCATGTTCAAATTTTCTTCGTTAGTTTTTACTTTTTGAAAACATTTTCTTCTTCTTCTTCTTCTTCAACAAAATTCCTTCTAGTCTTATAACAAAATAGTTTTTATGTGTGTTTGAGGTGTGAAATATGTTATTTATATGTATTAAAAAAATTTATTATTGTTTTGTTATATTTGCTAAGCTTTCAAATTCCTTCCCAACCTTTTTAATGCCAAGTGTCGCGGTGGAAAAAATTATTAAGATTAAGCTATTGATTAACTTAACTCAGAAAAGCAAGAGTCACCATCGAACTTTATTGTTTCTAAAGGGAAAAGGGAAAAGGTCGAACAAAATCCACAAAAAGGAAAAGCTAAAAAAGAGAGATATGGATACGAGGGTTTGTTATGCAAGGGGAAGGTATTAGCACCCCTCACATTTGTTGTACTCAATGGGAACCACTTGCAAATATGTGTTTATAAAAGTTGGGTTATTTGTTGATTAATTTAAATTGAAATGACATTTTGTCGCATTCGAGTGGAAATCTCAACTTACTACCCACAAGTATGAGGAAATAAGCATTTGCATCATCTTGATATGGAGAACTTTTACTTGGACTTTCTCACAAGTACATCTTAACATTCAAGTGGAAAATGTCAGCCATTTCTCAACATCTTGTAGAAGCATGGTGGTTTGCATCACTACAAGAATAAACCAATATCCAATCTTTTGGAGAGAAAAAAGGCTCTTAGAGAAAAAGTGCACAAAGACACAAAAAGAATTTTGATGAGGTTTGTGTTTTTTTAGAATTTTAAAAAGAGTTTAAGTATGCTTTAAGTGTTTTAACATTTATTAAGAAAAGATTTTCTGGACCACTTGACAAAGTCAAGGTTTATTGAGAAAGAGGTGTGAAGTTAAAATAAGAAGTTTTTGAAATAGGGATAAGTTTTGAAAATTTAAAAAGTGAGAAGGAGATGAAGATAATGTCCTTAAGCATAACAATAAATGGTCTCATTGTCAGGTAGTCCAAGAGAAAGCCTTTGTGTGTGCAATTGTACTAACCACAAGAAGAGGGAAGAACTTGACATTGGTCAAAACAAACATTACTTTCCCTTTGGATTGAGCCACGAGATGACAAGCACATGAGCATATGAAAATTAAAAGATTTAGATGAACATAAAGAAACATCCAAGTCTTGAATTGAAGATCAGAGGGTCCAAAGGAATCACAAGGTCTCAGATTAATCATAAAGCCTCAGATGAATCTCAGTCTCGGATACCACTTCAAGCATAGGGAAAGCACTAAGTCCAAAGTCCAACTTACTCATCAAGCAAGGGATAGTAACACAAAGTCCATGAGATCAAATTAAATATTTTTTAGGGTTTTAGCTATTTTATTATGTTTTTTGTTCTTTTTGAAATGAGAAAGCAAAAGAATGCAGAAAGATAAAAGATATAAAGAGAAAAGGCAAAAATAAAAGGCAAGAATGTAAATGTCATGAATGTCAATGACATGAAAGTAAATGACATAAATCTAAATACATAAAGTAAAAGAAATAAATGTAAATACATAAGTTTTGGCACAATTAATATGTCAATGTTAGTATTAATAAAAATTTAATCGAGTCGGGACAATTTAGCGTTATGTTAAGCAAACGTAAGTGGACTTATGGAGAAGTCACATCTATCTGAGGCTGGTCAATAAAAATTTATGTGTCAACATGTTAGAGAACTAACACAAAGTTAGCCTCCTAAAACAATGTCACTCAATACTCAAAACAAAATAAAAAAGAAGAAGAAAAAGATGGAGAAGGAGGAGAAGAGATCTAAGGAAAACTTGTTGAGATCGCCTATAAATAAGCCAAAGACTCAAAACATGGTCCAAACAAGGGATAACATATCTCTGATGTAAAGTGTCAAAATGATCAAATGAACATTTATCAACAAGTTTGAACCAGAAAAAATTGAATCAACCAGAGGACCAATCAATCAAGGACTTGAAGTCTTGAAAATATGTTTAACCAAACAATCAACAAGAGCCAAGATCAAGGCAAGCATAATATTGAATGAAAAACAATAAAAATGATTTTTTAAGAATCATTTAAAATGAAAATTAAATGGGAAATACCAAAGAGGTCGAAACATCAAATAAATGGAAAAAAAAGAAGAGAAAAGTCAAGAATATTACAAGTAATGAGATCTCAAAAGTTGGAACCCAAAAGGTTTGAAAATGGTAGAAAATAAAATGCAAAAAGAAATTTTAAAAAGAAAATAAGAGAAAAAACAAATAAATTCTAAAAATGATTTTAAAAATATTTAAAAAATAAAATCAAATATAAAATATTTTTTAGGATTTATGAAAAAAATTTGGAGTCAAAAAGGAGTTAGGAGCTATTTTTAATGATTTGTAAAAGAAAAAGGAATTTAAAAACTTATTAAAACAAAATTAAAATAAGCAAAAAGATTTGACCCATCATATGTGATTATTAAAGTTCAAGTCATCAAATCACATGGACAGAACTTAAAGTCAAAGCGCGCTCACCATAGGATCACTGCACCATATTACAACGGTCAAAGGAATTTAAAAAAATGCGCGTCAAGCCATGATTGGTTGGATACAAATATTTTGGTGCGAAAAACACAAGAATGCGAGGGAAGTGTTGTCCTTTTCAACCTCAAGTCCATCCTTGGCAAATCAAGAACTTGTGTTTTTTGGATAGAAATAAGATTGTTTCATGACCCTAACACATCATCGTCCCTCACTCTATGCTTCAGAGTCATTGATTGGCCCTGAGCATGGAGGATTTGCTCAGTTAACAGATGAACCCTAAATCTTAAAACAAAAATTAAATGCTGAAAGTAAATTATAAATGCGCAAGGATAAAGGGCTTTTAGTCAGTGAAGCAAGACAAATCCAATGGTAACTCGTTTCTGCAGTAACTTTACTTAAACTACCTTGTCCAAATCGAAGCTCGAGGTTGAAGATGGTGAAAATAGTTAGAGAAATTCACTTGATCTCAAGGCTTGATTTCAGTTGGAGAAGGCTCAGAGGATGTCGGTGAAGCTTTATGGGCAAAGAAATGAGATCAAACAAGTTTGGTTTAGTGCAACCGTTAAGTGGTTTTGGAGTGAAGCTGTAGATAAAATGGTAGGGTTTATGTGGCTTTCTAAGCTTGGAAAATAATGGAAAAGCTTGCTCTATTTATAGGTAAGGATTAAAGAAGCTCGAACGTGTGAATTGAGCAAGACTCGTGTGGGTTTGGAACTGAAATCGTGATTTGCAAGCTTGATCCAAGTGAGATGTGAAATGCGTGAACCAGTGAGGTGGCATAGTCATTTTGCATTTTGCTTTATTTTACATCACTGAATCAAATGCACATGTGTTTGGTGGTCCCATGTTAAGTTGGCATGAATTTTGTGACCTAAAACTTGCTCAAGAAGTAGAGCTCATGTAGTCATGTTTGAAGCCAGGCCAAATGCAATTGGCTTGTGCGTTTTGGATTTTTGTTTGTGCCAAATGTTCCTTGCATTGAAAAAAGTTCAATGCAAAAAGAATCACATCAAAAGGATGCTTGGATTGCAAATGAAATTATCTCAAAGTTGGGGTCATGACTTGAAATTCTAGGCCAAACATTAGGTCGACCAGGACTTGGGCCTACTTTTGTGCATACACGGGCAACTGAGCAAATTCTAAAATTTATGGACTTAAAATATGAATTGATGGTTGACCCTTGAAACAAAGGTCTAGAAAAGTTCAAATGTGACATTTGGCTTAAAGAAGATTCCAAAAATGTTGAAAAATGAGAAAATTATGGTGTTTGGACCAAGTGACATTCCATACTTGATTTTAGGCCAACCAAAGATGTGCCAAATTATGATTTCTTGCTATTTCCTTGCATCTAAAGGCCCAATGATAAAAAATTGAACATCAAATGAAGGAAGCTTGATTGTCCCTTGAATAATCTTTCATGATTGCTTGAAAATTGGATGAAGATGACATGAAAATAAACACATGAACTATACTTGAATCATCCTTGAAATCATGCATCAACTTGAAATTCTCTTAATCAAATGATGTTAAATGAAACTTGACATGAATGTGACGTTAGATTATAGGTCATGCCTTGAAGTGAAAGCTCTTATGGACCACTTGTTGACCAAACTTTGCCTTTGGGGATCAAACCCCTAATTTAAAAACCAAGCTTGTTCCATTAATGGAAAGTCCTTACCTTGTACAATAAGAAAAGGAAACAACACAAAATTTTGGTATTTTGAATAAGGTTAGCAATGTTAGAATGTAAGTAAGAAAAATGGTTACAAGAGAAAACAAAGGGTGCTTGGTGATCTCCCACAAGGACAAACCCAAAGAGATAAGGGTTGTCAGGATACCATGCCTGTGATTTTGATTAAAATGGCAATGATATAATGGGTGGAATCTTAGGGGTAAAAATTAGGTTATGACACCAAGTTCCAACTTTTATATTTGGCAGTGAACTTATTTCATGATGCAATGTATATCATGTCAATGTTTCTTATGAATTAAGAACAACTTGTAATTTGTTTGAAAAAAATAGAGCCTGAAATAAAATACATAAAATATATTATTTTAAAGAATAATAGCATAAAATACACAGAAAAATGTGATTGCAGAGAACGCACCGATGAATATAATATTTAGGAAAAAAAACATTGCAAGTTGATGAACTGAACAAAAACTAAACCGAATTAAACGATTAGTTTGGTTTAGTTTTATTTTTAAAAAAATACTAAAAATCGAATCAAACCAAATCAATGGAGATATCATCGATTCAGGCATTTTTTTATACCAAAAACTAAATCAAATCGAACCGATTACACCCTTATATTTTGATCCTAATATAACTATTTGCATACAAAAATTCTAAGAATATCCCATTTAAATTGATTTTTGGTGGTTTTAATTTTCTTAAACATATTTAAAAACTAAGCATTACCCCCTCATTATTGATATGTAACAAATAAGATATTATTCTTTAAATTAATCGAATGGTAATACCAAATACTAAGATTTAAACATTTTTGTGTACTTTATTTGAATTAGTTTGAAATTTCAACAATTCACTATTAACTTTACACGCATGGGACGTGTTTGGAGTGGACTCGCAGTTATCTTACCTTCTCGATCCATTTTTGTATTATCCAATTTCTTTACCGTCATCTATGAGTCGGTATTATCTTATTTACTACCTTTGACTATGAGTTTGGAGTCGAAGGTAGTAAACAGGATAATACCGACTCATAGACGACGGTAAAGAAACATGATAATACCTACTCATGGATAACGATATACTACCAATTCATAGTCAAAGGTAGTGGCATGATTTTAATTGATAATAAGCTTTCCATGACTTATGGTCTTCCACCTGAAACGGGGCTCAGCTTATTCTTTAACCAAGTATTCCACCTAGAAAGGGTAACAAACTTCTCATGACTTTTGGTCTTCCACCTAGAACGGGTCTCAGTTTCAACTTTAACCAAGTCTTCAACTTGGAAAGGGTAATAAACCTCCCAAGAATTCCGGTCTTCAGCCTGGAACGGGTCTCAATTTCTTCTTTAACCAAGTATTTCACTTGGAAATAGTAATAAACCTCCCATGACTTCCGGTCTTAAGCCTGGAATGGGTCTCAATTTCTTCTTTAATCAAGTCTTCTACTTGAAAAGGGTACCATATAAGCTTTCCTCGATTTCTAGTCCTCAACCTGAAGCCGTCTTCACTTGACGGAGATTGATATCTTGACTTTGACCAGGGAATACAATAGGCTTCTCAAATAAAGAGACAACCACCTGTTAGAAGACGAACCGATGTTGACTTTGATTTTGTTGAATCACAATAAGCTTCTCTGTCGGGAATTGATTGAAGAGATTGCCACTTGCTATTGAAACAGGGATTGAAATTGTTGGAAATAAACAAGTTTCTCAAATAAAGAGACTGCCACTTGTTGTTGAACAAAAACTCAGAGATTACCAAGGTAAGAACTATTGAGAAATTGGACTATCTATCCACTGGATGAGTCTTCTCTGCTGAGGAAAACAAGATCCAAGATGTGCAAAAAATGCTTTCTTCGTCATCTACGATAATTCAAAAGTTGCTGCAGAGGACCAAAGTTCAATCCAGGAATGAATTGGAGAGAAACGATCAAACATGACTCTACCCGCCAAAGAACAAACTAGACTGGGGATTTGTTCCATCCAACCAAATGAGATGGGAAGGAAAATTGAAACACAATTCTTCCACGAGGCATAATCTCAATGGGAAGACAAAAGATGAACTCTCTCTGGGGAAAACACCAACAGGAAAGTGAATTTGAAAATACCAAGGACATGTGAATGAACATAAATCCATGTTCGGCTATGCATAAATACTTTATGAATGTATGAATGCATTCAATGTTATGCATATGCTTACAAAAAACACTAAACAAACGAGAAAACCGAAATTAACAAACTGGATACTCGACCAGATCTCAACTAGATGGAGACTCTGCTACAAAGCTTGTCTTATGTTCCACTTTCCAGAGTGCAAGATCCTCTTTCAGGGATAAAAAATCCCCTGGGGAAACTTGAAACATAAATGTTCAGAAATCGATAAATCTCCGAGGACATAATTTTTTTGTTGGTTCTGCTATGAGAGGAAAACAATATCAACATTCCAATACCGAAAATGATCAAAAGAAAAACCATTATTCGACAACGACTCTGTTGGGGAAAGCGAAGTTATCAAGTTATGAATTGTAGTGCCAGAGAATTTGAATTCCACACTTCAAGACATTACCAATCTCGAACAACGACCATGTTCCTTTTAGTTTATTCAAAAGTCAAAATAAAAATGCTTTCTAATTTTCAAAAAGCATGTTTATGATTAAACCTTTGTTTTAAAAGTTTTTATAAAAAATAAATGACATTTCGCAAGAGAAACAAATATGAGAATTGAAATTAATTGGCAAGAAATAAGGATTTTATTGATATAATGGTAGTCTGTAAAAGAAGTGACTGCATGGATCATTATAAAGTTTGGAAAATGGTAAATGGAAAGGCTACATTAAAATACAATGACCACTATTCTCCCTAACAACTTTGAATTCTTGTACTCTAGCCTCTGTTGAGAGAGATTAAGCTGAGAATTCCTAATTGATGTTTTTGTTGCTTCAAGTGATCAAGCCTTGCCGGATGCACTTACTTGCCATAAAATCCCTAACTTTTTCCTAGATTGCCCTTTCGGGTTTTCAATCTACCGAGATGAATTTTTTCTGTTTATGTCTCTAATTTTTGCATAGACCACCCTTTTCAGGTTTTAAATCCACCGAGATGCTCATTTTTCCTAAGCCGCCCTTTCAGGGTTTCAACTTAGCATGATGTTCTTTTAGTTATTTAGGCGAATTATTTCTTGAATGCATCGGCTTTCACCGGATGCGGGAGCTCCTCACCATCCATATTTGTAAGAATCAATGCACTGTCAGAAAGGATCTCTTGATAACATATGGGCCTTCATAATTAGGAGTTCACTTGCCACGGGAATCATTGTGGACATGCAAGATCTTTTTGGGCATGAGGTTGCCTTCTAGTAATCCATAAGGACAAACCTTCTTATGAAATGAATTCTTCATCTTCTTTTGGTATAAATGACCATGACACAAGGTTGTCATTCTCTTTTTTTCAATTAAATTCAACTAGTCATATCTGTTCTGACACCACTCAGCTTCTGTCAACTTGACTTTCATCAAGACTCACATTAATGGATCTCAACTTCTATAGGGAGCACTATTTCTATGCCATATACTAAGGATAAAGAGGTTTCCCCTGTTGAAGTGGTCGTCCGGTATCCATGCAAAGCAAAAGAAAGCATTTCATGCTAATCCTTGTAGGTTGTAACCATCTTCTGCATTATTTTTTTGATATTCTTATTTGTTGCTTCAACAACCCCGTTCATCTTAGGTCTTTAAGGTGAAGAATTATGATGTTCAATCTTGAAGATTTCACAGAGTTCCTTCATCACCTTGTTATTCAAGTTCAAACCATTGTCAGTAATGATCTTGCTTGAAATACCGCATCGGCAGATGGTTTGGTTCTTGATAAACCGAACCACCACTTGCTTGGTCACATTGGTATATGACACCGCTTTAACCCATTCGGTGAAGTATTAAATAGATATTAGAATGAAACGATGTCCATTTGAATCTTTGGGGTCAATCATGTCAAACCCCCACATAAATAATGGCCACAGAGATGAAAAAAGTTTAGTAGAGTCAGAAGCATATGCATGTTGTCTGCATAAATCTAACATTTATTAAACTTCTTAACAAATTAACAACAATCATATTCCATTATCAACCAATAGTAACCAGCTCTGAGCATATTCTTAGCCATAGAATGTCCATTGGTATGAGTACCGAAGGGCCCTTCATGAAATTCTTGCATTTAACATGTCTGCTTCATGTCTATCCACGCATTTGAGCAAGACCACGTCGTAGTTTCTTTTGTATAACACGTATCCATTGAGAAAGACGTTGTACACCAATATTCTCAAAGTCTTTTTTTTATCTTTACTGGATTCCCCAGTTGGGTACTCTCGACTCTGGAGGAATAACTTGATATCATAATACCACAGTTTATTATATACTTCCTCTTCTGCTGCAAATACATGAGCAGGTCTATCCAGACGTCTGATCGTAAAGCAGCAGCCATTTGGTTCTCCTCTCAAGGTATATGATGTAAATTGACTTTATCAAAGAAGGGCATAATCTTTGTATAATCTTTGTATGGGATTGTCGCTACTGCGGAAAAAGGTGTCGGCAATGACAGAAGAGTCGCCACCGTTCGTTATTTATCCCAATAAGGGAAAGGAAACGAGCAGAGAAAACCTGGTGAAAAAGGGATAAGATTGGTCATCGCAACCGAATCTCGGGTTTGGGAGTTGGTTATGCAAGGGAAAGGTATTAGCACCCCTCACGTCCGTCGTACTCGACGGGATCCGCGCTTAGTTATCTATCTAAAAGGGTGATTGAAACTATCTACGCTAAAGTTCTAGGACAAAAGAAAAGAAAAGTGACTCGGCAGAGCATCGCCGCTCTGTGCCTACATATTCCCTCGTGCAATGGGAAATTCAGAGTCAACGTAGTTCAGCTAACTACGAATGAAAAGTGGGGAAAGGTTGCTCGCCAAGACATCGCGTCTTGTGCCTACGTATTCTCGCACGGTACGAGAAATCAGAGCAAACGTAGTTCGGGAAAATAAGAACACCGGTTGGTTCAAATGTTTTTACCCAAGTAGGGTTAACAATCAGTTCTAGCAGTTAGTGTATGCAGCTCGACCATTGGAGACTTAGGCGTTACCTGTTTGCGGTAGAACTAAGAGTTAACGAAACTCTTGTTTATGAAAATGTTTTCCATTATTAAGGGTCCCAAAGGACAAAATGAAGTTTGATCATTTATTTTTGTTTCTTTTAAGGAGAATTGTTTTTGAATTGTTTGTAATTCATATTGCACTAAAGACTATGACCTGGGAGAGAATACGTCGCACATCACCTACACTAAACACTCTAGGTCGTTAAAAGGAAACCCCCCAATAACCATTTAAATTGATTTTGGGTGATTTTAATTTTTTTAAACATATTTAAAAACTAATCGTTACCCGTAGTTTGAAATATTAACACTTGACTATTAACTTTACGCGCATTAGACGAGTTTGGAGTGGACTCGTAGTTTTCTTACCTTCCCCGATCCATTTTGACGCAATTGAGACATATCCCCACTCACATGACACTGATTCCATAAAGGACATCTGTGCTTGCCTCCAAAAGCCACTGCCCAATGGCCATGATGATGATGATGCAATGGTAGGGTTGGTGCTTTGTTCCATATATGCTTTTCTGATCTTCCGGGATATTTTTTCCATAAACTAAGATTGTTAGTGCAAACTTGCAGTATACTCAGTCCACTGTAATCGAGACAGGTGTTGCCATGGTTTCAGCGCCCTACACGTATGTTTTCATACATTCATAGTATGTGTTTTGAGCTCACACATTTGTGTTTTTTCATTGACACGTTATGCCCTTGCATGTGCTCGACATTATAAATTCCATCGTCATGCGGCCTCGAAAATCAAAACGAACAGACACTAACAAAATAAATAAACTCTTGAGTTGACTGTTCTATAAATGAGGTGAGATTTTGATCTTAGACTGAAGGAAAATTTCATGAGTCAAGAAATGTAAATATAAGTATTTGAGAGTCAAGAAATGTAAATGTAACTAAGAGTCAAGAAATGTAAATAGTATATACAAGCTGTCATGATAATATTTAAAATATTTACGGTTTATGACTTCCTTTTATATACAAAGCTATTACTCCCAACAACTAATTAACTATTCCGTCCTTGGATAAAAAAAACAAGAAAAAAACTATTCCGTTCATTCATTTAACTTTCTACGCATATAAAGAAAACTAAAAAGTTAATAAATATTATTACTCCATCAGTTTTATAAAAAAAATAACATATTTGACTAATTCATGATTCTTAAAAAATTAGATGAGTTAATTTTATAATAAAACTATATTAATATTTAGAATATTTTATTATTTATAGTTGATATAATAGTTGAATAAAATAAAAGTTAATAAATAAGAATATAGATTCAGAGGTGTGTAAAACATGCGATTGTGAGACTCAAATTCATAATTAAATTTAAATTTATTTAAAATATCTGATTATAGTTAAATAGTTATTAACAAATTAAATTATTAATAGTTAGTTATCTAACTATATTTTATTTTTAAATCTTATTATAATTTGGTTATTATCCAAAATTTAAATGATTTAATTTATTTGTATAATTTTTTTATTTTTTAAAAAATAAGTAATTTCTTTTTAATTTGATGAAAAAAATTTCCAAATTATTTATTTATTTTTCAAATTAAATACATTTTTTACTTTCTGGAAAACTTAATTTCCAGAATCATTTTTCATAAATATATATTTTTAAAATTTTAAAAAATAAATAATTTTTTATATTATGATAAAACAAAATTAATATTTTTCAAAAAAAATTCTAGATACTTTTTTTTAATATATATGATCGAGATAACGTTCAAAGAGCTTACTTGCAAAAAGGACTATGTCAACCAAGAGAACATGATTTTTCAAAACTAAAATTTGGACTTTTTTTTTTCCGGAAATTTTACCCTGATTGATTTTTAGAATTTGATAATTGGTTAGAATATAATGTGTCAAAAGGTGTTGTATTTTTTTATATTGTTATCTCATGAGATCCGATATTGGAGAGTAAAAAAGTGGCGATGTTTTTTCAATTGATGGTTTTTCAAATTGGAAGAAAAAGGAAAAGTTGGATATACATGTTGAAAACGTTAACAATGCTCACAATTAAACTTGGAGAAGTTGTGAGGGCTTAATGAATAAAAAACAACATATTGAAGTTAGTATCAGTAAATAGTCAAACTTAATGTATTTGATAAACATATTGAGAAAATAGGATTCATTTTACTTCAACAACTGATTGTATTTGATACCTATTGAATCAGGGATTGACATTCCTTAGACATGATGAGTCAATTAATTCAAAAAATTAAGGTAATTTTTTTGAGCTTATACATTTAGTTTTCAAACATGATAAAGAGCTTGATATAATTCTAAAAAATGCTCGTGAAAATCTTAAATTAGTGTCACATTATATTCAAAAGGATATTGTGACAGCTGCAACTTGTGAGACCACAAAAATTATTGTTGATGATGTTAGAGATAATTTCTTTGCCATTTTAATTGATGAATCTAGAGATACATCAACTAAGGAACAAATGTCTGTTGTTTTACGTTATGTTGATAAAAAAAGGAAGTGTCATTGAGTGATTTCTTGGTCTTGTTCATGTTGCAAATACAAGTGGCATGTCTTAAATTAGTATTGGTGGCATATGCAAGACCTAATTTATGTTTGTCAAGAGTGTGTGGACAAGGTTATGACAAAAATAGTAATATGCAAGGTGAATTTAATGGACTAAAAAGTTTGATCTTGAAAGAAAATAGTTTCATGTTCTATGTTCATTGTTTTGCTCACCAACTTCAATTAACACTTGTTGATGTTGCCAAAAAGCAAGTTGATATTGGTTATTTTTTTAGTTTAGTTAAAACTATATATAACCTTGTTGGAGGTTCATGTAAACATCGAGAAATTCTTAGAGAAAGTCAAATACTTAAAGTTCAAGAAGCTTTACAATTTGGTGAATTTTTTAGCGGTTCTGGCTTGAATCAAGAAAGTATGTTGAAACGAGTCAGAGATACAAGATGTGGCTCACATTATGGTACACCACTTAGCTTGATCTCTTTGTTTAATTCAGTGATTGATGTCCTTGAATTTATTGAGAAAAATGGCTCATCATCATATTAACAAATTGAAGGATGTCATTTATTGAAATATATACAATTTTTTAAATTTATTTTTAACTTGCACATGATGAAAATTATATTTGGAATTACTAATGGTTTATCTTAAGCATTACAAAAAAGTGATCAAGATATTGTAAATGCCATATCATTAGTTAAAGTTTGCAAGAACATATTGCAAAGTATGAGAGATAATGGTTGGCATACTTTACTAAATGAAGTATCATTATTTTGTGAGAAGTATAATATTAGCATTCTAAATATGGATGATGCATTAATTACACAAGGAGTATTGAAGCGTAAAGCTCAAAAAATTTCAAATCTACATCGTTTTCAAGTTGAGTTATTTTATGAAGTAATTGGTAGAAAACTTCAAGAGCTTAACAATAGATTTACCGAGGTGAATACTGAGTTGCTTCTTTGTGTAGCAAATTTAAACCCACAAGATTCATTTCTTGCATTTGATAAGGATAAGTTAATTCGTTTGGCTAAGTTTTATCCAATGAAATTTTCTCATGTGGAGCTTATGGTACTTAATAGTCAGCTTGAGACTTTTATCGTAGATCTTCGGTCTGATGATCAATTTTCAAAGTTAAATAGAATCACCGATCTTTTTGAAATATTGGTGAAAACTACAAAGCATATTGTGCATCCAATGATATATCCACTTGTGTGGTTAGCTTTAACTTTATCCTTGGCAACTGCAACTGTTGAAATATTTTTCTTTGTCATGGATTTTGTGAAGAATGGTTTGTGCAATCGTATGGGAGTACTACTACAAAAAAGCTATTTAATAGCGTTTTTTTTTTGCTTTTTAATAGCGCTTAAAAGCGCTATTAACCAAGCTGCTATTGTAAAAAAAAAAATTGATAGCACTTTAAAAGCGCTATTATAGTACTGGTAATTAATAGCGCTTGTCCAAAAGCGCTATTATAGTACCGGTATTTAATAGCATTTTTTTAAAAGCGCTATTATAAGACACATATTAGATAACACTTTCAAACAAAGCGCTATTATAGTATCAGTAATTTGCTTTGATTTTGATAGCACTTTCAAACAAAACGCTATTATAAGACACATATTAGATAGCACTCCCTCTTCAAAACGCTATTGTAGTACACTTTTTTTTACACAAAATCATTCTTTTGGTATATATATATATATATATATATATATATATATATATATATATATATATATATATATATATATATATATATATATATATATATATATATATATATATATATATATATATATATATATATATATATATATATATATATATATATATATATATATATATATATATATATATATATATATATATATATATATATATATATATATATATATATATATGACATTTACATTTTACGACATTAGAATTCATAAAATAATAATGACTAAGCAGCTAAACTATTTGAAATTGAAATATAACCACTTATTCAAGAACAAATGTGATACCATGTATATCTACCACTGCCATAATAAACACAGAAGGAATTGTATCTATGTATATAGATCAATCTACACTACATAATAGTGGTAAATAATAACAAACAAATTAACAAATCATATTCAACATTGATCTCAATTAAATAAAGCTAAAACTTTTGCCACTAGTTATTAATTTGGCTAAGAGTACTTCAAACCAAATTCCAAACAAAAAGTAATTCTCTGCAAAGACCTGTCGTACCTCGAAAAAATACGATCCTCGCGATGGATGCGAAAAATACGTTCGAAACAGAGTCGCCACCGAACTTTATTTATTCCAAGGCAGGAATAGGAAAATATCGATAAAACCTTTAAGGAGATAAGAACATGGTCATCGCAACCAATATTCTAGGTTCGGGAGTCGATTACATGAGGGGAAGGTATTAGCACCCCTCATGTCCGTTGTACTCAACGGGAACCTCTTGATTCGATTCGAGAGAAAAGTTAACTACGCTTGTTTGTTTTCTTCTAAAGATTCTCCTATAGGGGAAATGAGTGGTTTTTGGATAGGGTGCTCTCCAAGGATTGGGGCCCTTGTGCCTACGTATCTTCACTTGTAAGAAGTGGAAAATCAGAGCATTCGTAGTTCGTGGGACTACGGGTAAAGGTTTGGGAATTGTGCTCACTAGGATTATCGCAATCCTATGCCTACGTACTCTCAACAGATATGAGAGATCAGAGCAGCCGTAGTTCGGCTAACTACGATAAAAGGGTTTGGCATGTGAACGAGTGTTTAGGTCGCATTCTAACTGCTAAACGTTGGCTTGTCTGCTCGCTAGGGGAGGCTGAAGCACGAGTTTGTTATGCGCGGAAGAAGGGACTAAACAATGTTCTTTAGTAAAAGGTATGGGAACCTAAAGGTGGGAAAGAAAGAAAAGTGCTTGCTAGGATCATCGCAATCCTATGCCTACGTATTCTCAACAGATGTGAGAAATCAGAGGAGCCGTAGTTCGGCTAACTACGGTAAAAGGTTTGGAAACGAACGAGTGTTTAGGTCGCATTCTAACTGCTAAACGTTGGCTTGTCTGCTCGCTAGGGGAGGCTGAGGCACGAGTTCATATGCGCGAAAGAAAGGAATAAACAATGTTCTTTGGTAAAAGGTATGGGAACCTAAAGGTGGGAAAGAAAGAAAAGTGGAAAAGTGCTCGCTAGAATCATCGCAATCCTATGCCTACGTATTCTCAACAGATGTGAGAAATCAGAGCATTCGTAGTTCGTGGGACTACGGGAAAATGAGGGGATTGTGCTCGCCAAGATCATCGCAATCTTGTACCTACGTATTCTCATTGGGGAATGAGAAATCAGAGCAGCCGTAGTTCGGCTAACTACGGTAAAAAGTTTGGAAATGTGAACGAGTGTTTAGGTCGCATTCTAACTGCTAAACGTTGGCTTGTCTGCTCGCTAAGGGAGGCTGAAACACGAGTTTGTTATGCGCGGAAGAAGGGACTAAACAATGTTCTTTGAGAAAGTATTTAGGTTGGAGATCGCACGAGGGCGAGGGATTAGGTTTATCGTATTGGATGTTTTGGTTTTGGAAAAGGAGGGTAGATTTTAATAGGTTTAAGGTTCCAATTGCACGGGGGCAAGAAATAGAAGTTTGGTTAGGTAATTTGATGGAGACTGACGACTATTCGATAAATGAGACGTCGGCCTCACAATCAATTAATCGGGATATTATTGGAGTGCTGGATCCCTATAATACCTTTTTCATTCAATTTTGAAAGTTGTGTTTGATGGATGGTTTAGACGCGAAAGAGTTTGAATTGAAGGAGATTTAGATTCAATCACACGAGGGTGAGAAGCGAGGTTAGACGGGTTGTATGTTTAGGAGTGTCACACCCTCATTTTCTCCTTTAGCCTTTATACCCTACATTCGTCATACCATACATCATTTTATTGCATATCGAGCATGTGGGTACGGATTGGGTCGACTTGTCATTTTCCATTTCAAATGAGATAACTTGTCTACCTTGGACTACATGGAAGGAAAGGTTCATCATTTAAAGTTTGATCTAAATTGGAAAGTCTATTCTTGTAGATTTCTTCAAAGAGAAGTTACTTGACAAAATATTAGGATATTCAAGATATATTCCTAATGACCATGAAATGCAAGGCATAATTCAAGATTGCTTCATCCAATTTTGTTTTAAATTCTTGATCAAGTGGAGTTCAATTTTGCAAAGCATGAGTCAAGATTACAAGTCCATAATTCAAGACTTCATCCATTTCAAGCTTAATGGTTCTAAGGAAATTCATCATGAATTCAAGATTAAAGGCAAGAATATTACAAAGAGAAGTTTTATGACATTACAAGAATGTAATTTGTTGCAAGATTTCCAACTCTAAGTAATGTTTAGAAATTAATTTATTTCTAATACTTCATTCAAGTCTCTAGTCAAATTCATGTTATGGTAATACCACACCAAGTCTACATTATGTTTACAAACATCCAAGAAACATGCAAGGATTAAATCAAGATTGGAATGTTTTAAGACCAAGAATATGCATGTTTAATCATGGTAAAACAGTCTGATGCAAGAGGTGACAAATTTCTTCATGTCACAAGATCACATGTCACAAGACCAAGGGAATAACATGTGACAATGCATCTAAATATCAGATTTCAAAATGCTGTCAAGAGGTAGTAGCTTTGACCAAGAGGAGCTGTCCAAACACAAACCAACAAAATGGGTGCAAGGCACAAGGTGCTGCAGAAAAACAGCATAGGCAAAGTGTGTCGCTTACGCGAAAATAAGGTGCCGGCACAACAGAAGAGTCGCCACCTTATTTTCGCGTAAGCGACAGCTGGCGACTCTGCTGGGGATTCTGGAGAACCATCAAGTAACTCCACTTCGGGGATCCAGAAATCATTCTGGATGAATCAACTCTGTTGAGGACTTCAAGAATCATCTTGGACAAATAACTCCGCCGGGGACTTCAAGAATCATCTTGAACCGATAACCATGCTGAAGATTTCAGGAATCATCCTGAGCAAACACTCTGTCGGGGACTCTAAGTATCAACTTGAGCAACCACTCTGGCGACTGCACTAGGGATCTTAAGAATCATCTTAAGAAAACGACCCTACTGGGGAATTCAAGAATCATCTTGAACCGAAGACTTCGCTGGGGACTTCAAGAATCATCTTGAGCAAGCGACTTCGTTGGGGAGAATGTCAGGAATCATCCTGAGCGATCAATTCTATGGCGGAACACCTGCAAACAAGACGGTAACAACCTAGATCATGTTTATTATGCATATGCTTCGGCAATGGCGCAATGCTCCACACGGTGGAAATGCTATGCGTTTATGATAAATGCTATGCAGTCATGCACAATGATGCGATCCCGTCAGCAAAATAAATGCTGAAGGGGGAATCCTCCTGTCAAGGAGAAAGAACTACTCAGGTAGAGGAATCATCCTGCTGAGGAGAACAAGGTCACACCAATCTCAATTGGACTCCACAGGGGACACAACTTCAGCTGACTGCCGCGGGGGAAACAACTTCAGTTGACTGCTGTAGGGGAACGAAGCTCTACGAGAACCTGGACCTGCTGAGGGAAAGCGATATCAATCGCAGGAATAGACTGCACGGCCTTCACGGCTACTTCCCTGGGAATAAAGACTCTGGTGAGGGAACACAGCATCAGCTATTCAACACGCTACTGGGGAAAACCAATCATGGCTTGAGCAGCTTCCAAGGATTCGGCTCTCTTGGGGATTTGCGAACTCGGCTGAGGAAGGAGAAATCATTCTGCTTGCTGGAGAGTACGACTCTGTGGGGAATTTCAATTCCGCTGGAGAAGGAGGAATCATCCGGCTTCGGGGGAGAGTACGACTCTGGTGGGGAATTTCAACTCCGCTGGAGACTTCGGTCTGGCATCATCAGTTGCTGCACACTTCGGTGTGACTCAGATGAGGAGATGACGTTCCTTCAGGATGCGTCTGATTGGGGGGAGAGAATCTTCTCTGCCTGGGGAGACATATCAATGCTCACGATCTCGGGTCCAGACTCTGCGGGGAGAGGCTACTGAACTTGCTGAGGAGGAGGAATCATCCTGCTTGGGGAGGCGCACGGCGCACTGTCTGGAATATGCTACACCTGTAACAACACAAACAAATAGACAAGATACCCTTCTCAAAGGGACCTATCAATGTTATCATCTTGTGACAATGTTCAAGTAATTCATTATTTCAACAATCAGTGGCCTAGGCCAGTAAGTTTATGTATGCGCATTTTATCAAAAACATCGGCGTTCTTTTTCGCAAACAAAACAGATAAATGCTAAACAGACAAACAGAATTGCTGAATAGTATGCATTTTATTGATAACGAACCCCTGAATGGGTAAAAATGTTTTACAACAGATGCAAGCTCCTGGAATGAGGAGGCCGCGCAAAAATAAAACATAAATATACATCAGTATATACAAATGTCGGCAACGAGGCGTAGACGAACACCATGAGTTGATCCCTCTATGACCCACTCGACTTCGATACTTCTCCGACGCTTCAGCTTCGGAAGAGATTGATTCAGATAAACGTCCCTCAGGTCTTCCAAACCACTAAACAAAGAAAGTTCTCACGCGGAACGCAGTCATTTGCTTTTTCAAATCCCTAACTTTTGCGTGAACCGCCCTTTGCGGGTTTTCAGCTCACCGGGATACCCTTTTTTGCCAAAGTCGCCCATCCGGGTTTTCGACTTTGCGGGTGTACATTTTTTCAATTTATATCCCTAATTTTTTCTCGAACCTTTTTCCTTTTTTATGGTTCGCCGGGATGCCCCATTTTTGCCTGAATATTCTTTTTCTGTCCAGCGGGTCGCTTTCAAGCAAAGTATTATTTAACTGCGTTCGCGTTCACCGGGGATGCAAAATCTTCACCATCCATCGTGGATAACAACAAAGCTCCTCCCGAGAAGACCTTGTTGACGACGTACGGACCTTCGTAATTCGGAGTCCACTTGCCCCGGTGATCGGAGTGTGGAGGAAGAATTTTCTTCAGGACGAGATCACCCGTCTGAAAGCTTCTAGGACGCACCTTCTTATCATAAGCTTTCTTCATTCGGCTTTCGTACAGACGACCAAACACAATCGATACTAACCTCTTCTCGTCCATCAGGCTGAGTTGGTTCAGTCGGTTCGTAATCCATTCTGCCTCGTCGAGTTTCACATCAACCAAAACTCGCAAAGAAGGGATCTCCACTTCTAACGGTAGGACGGCTTCCATACCGTACACCAAGGAGAAAGGAGTTGCCCCGGTTGACGTACGCACCGTCGTACGATAACCGTGCAGTGCAAATGGCAGCATCTTGTGCCAATCTTTGTAGGTCACAACCATCTTCTGAACAATCTTCTTTATGTTCTTATTGGCCGCTTCAACGGCGCCATTCATCTTCGGCCGGTAAGGAGATGAGTTGTGGTGTTCAATCTTGAAACTCTGGCACAGCTCCTTCATCATCTTGTTATTCAGATTCGAACCATTGTCAGTAATGATCCGCTCGAGAATTCCGTAACGACAGATGATGTCCTTCTTTATGAATTTAGCCACCACCTGCTTGGTCACATTAGCATATGAGGCTGCCTCCACCCACTTGGTGAAGTAGTCGATGGCTACTAGAATGAAGTGATGACCGTTAGATGCAGTGGGCTCGATCTTGCCTATCATGTCGATGCCCCACATGGAGAACGGCCACGGGGAGGACATGACATTCAACGGGCACGGCGGCACATGAACTTTATCAGCATAAATCTGGCATTTATGACATCTCTTCGCGAATTTAAAGCAATCCGATTCCATCATCAGCCAGTAATATCCTGCTCTCAGGATCTTTCTCGTCATAGCATGCCCGCCGGTGTGCGTACCAAATGTGCCTTCATGGACTTCTACCATGAGCATACTCGCCTCTTTCTCATCTACACATCTGAGTAGCACGAGATCGTGGTTTCTTTTGTATAAAACTCCATCAGGATTGAGATAAAAATTTCCAGACAGCCTCCTCAAAGTCTTCTTATCCTGGGTTGACGCACCCGCAGGATACTCCTTAGTCATAAGGAAGGTCTGGATGTCGTGGAACCATGGCTTGCCGTCGGCGGCTTCCTCGATTGCAAAGACGAACGCAGGTCTATCAAGACGAGAAAGGACAATTCTTGGAGCCTCATTCCAAAAATTGACTTTATACATTGAAGCCAACGTGGCTAAGGCATCAGCCATTTGATTCTCCGCTCTGGGCACATGATGGAGTTCCACTCGATCAAAGAACGGGAGTAGCCTTCTGGCATAGTTCATGTACGGCACCAAATTCGATTGACGAGTCTCCCACTCCCCTTTAATCTGGTTGATCACAAGCGCCGAGTCACCATATACGTCTAGGTTCTTGATTCTCAAATCAATTGCCTCTTCTAGACCCATAATGCATGCTTCGTACTCCGCCTCATTATTGGTGACTGGAAACGTCAGTCTCGCAGTAAACGGGATATGGGATCTGTGGGGAGTCGTGATGATCGCCCCGATACCACTTCTATAGGAATTAACCGCCCCGTCAAATATCAATTTCCACTGGGATTTCCTATCTGGCCCCTCATCGGGCAACGGTTCATCGCAATCTTTCGCTTTGAGAATCATGATATCCTCATCAGGGAATTCAAATTTCATCGGCTGGTAATCCTTGATCGGCTGTTCGGCAAGGTAATCCGACAATACGCTTCCCTTAATGGCCTTCTGGGAAACGTACTGAATATCATATTCCGTCAACACCATTTGCCATCTGGCAATCCTGCCCGAAAGAGCCTGCTTCTCGAAGACGTACTTGATCGGATCCATCTTTGAAATTAGCATGGTGGTGTGATTGAGCATGTACTGTCGTAAACGTTTGGCAGCCCAGGCTAGTGCACAACACGTCTTCTCCAGCATCGAGTAGCGAGATTCACAGTCAGTGAACTTTTTACTCAAGTAGTAAATGGCATGCTCCTTTCTGCCCGTCTCGTCGTGCTGACCGAGAACACACCCCATACTATTCTCAAGAACTGTCAAGTACATGATTAGAGGCCGTCCAGCCACTGGGGGTATCAAGATTGGAGGTTCCTGAAGATACTGCTTTATCTTATCGAATGCCTTCTGGCAATCCTCATTCCAAGTAATCGCCTGATCTTTCTTTAAAAGCTTGAACATCGGTTCACACGTGGCCGTGAGCTGAGAGATAAACCTTGCAATGTAGTTTATTCTGCCCAAGAAACCGCGAACTTCTTTTTCTGTTTTTGGCACTGGCATTTCTTGTATGGATTTTATCTTTGCAGGATCAACCTCGATGCCTCGTTCGCTCACGATAAACCCCAGTAACTTTCCGGACCGTACTCCGAAAGTACATTTGTTAGGATTCAGCCTCAACCTAAACTTCCTAAGCCTCTAAAAAAGCTTCAGCAAATTGACCAGATGTCCCCCCTCCGTTTGGGACTTCGCAATCATGTCATCAACATAGACTTCAATCTCATGATGAATCATGTCATGAAACAAAGTTACCATTGCTCGCTGGTAAGTGGCCCCTGCGTTCTTCAGACCGAAAGGTATTACCTTGTAGAAAAATGTTCCCCAGGGAGTGATAAACGTCGTTTTCTCCATGTCCTCCGGCGCCATCTTGATCTGGTTGTAACCGGAGAAGCCATCCATGAACGAAAACACGGAGAACTGGGCTGTGTTGTCGACCAACACATCGATATGAGGCAGCGGGAAATCGTCTTTAGGGCTCGCCCTATTCAAATCCCGATAATCGACGCACATGCGTACCTTACCGTCCTTCTTCGGTACAGGCACTATGTTAGCGACCCACGGAGGGTAAGTAGTGACCGCTAAGAAGTCAGCATCAAGCTGCTTCTGCACTTCTTCTTTGATCTTAACGGCCATATCTGGTCTCGTCCTCCTAAGCTTCTGCTTAACGGGAGGGCAATCTTCTCGCAGCGGCAAGTGGTGGACCACGATGTCCGTGTCAAGTCCGGGCATATCTTTGTATGACCAAGCAAAGACGTCACTATACTCTCTTAGAATCTTGACCAATCTCTGCTTGACATCACTCTGCAGCGCAGCCCCTATCCTGACGTTTCTGACGAGTTCTTCAGAACCCAGATTCATGATCTCAATCTCCTCCTCATGAGGCAGAATAACTTTCTCCTCTTGTTTCAACAAGCGGGCCAACTCCTCAGGAAGGTCTTCGTCTTCGTCAATCTCTTCTTCGGTTTGGTAGATCGGGCAATCAAAGTCGAAGTGAGCCGTAGAAGGTCCAGAGTCGATGTCATCTGTTATGTGGATCCTGCAATAACAAGGGTTAAGTTTAAAACAAGGATGCGCAGGTTAGCACAAACCCCATTGCCATTTTACCGTTTTTCAAAACAAATATAAAACAGGAATAACAGAGATCACAATATTTGAATACGAAGAAAACGCCTTTGATTTATTAACAAAATTCGTTGTACAATGATTGGAAAAAAGTAAATCATTACTCTTCGCTTGTCATCTGGATGATATCCTTGACGGACCAATTGTTGAGGCTCTCGCCTGCCTTGCTTGGCTGGATCCAAGAGTCGAGGTCACAGTCGCTATCCCCGCTGTCATCAGACACCGCGTTGATGCTTTCGAAAATCATTCTGTCACTGGTAAACTGGATCGGCCCTTTACCTCGATACGTACTACTAGACGAAGAAGAAGCTTCAGCTCCAGGAGAATATCCCAACCCAAACTTATCCTGCTTGTTGGGTATCTCCAAAATTTTCCCACAACCTGGGGTAGATCCGGCTTGGACAGCGGCCCAAGCTTCCTTGAACGAGGAGAGAGTCATCTCTGGCTTTTCGGTGACTGCAGGAGCTACGTCCTTCACTTTGACAGCTTCGAATGCTTGGCATAGAGTCTCATGGATTTCTCCATCCATTTCAACATACTTAAAGGATGACAAATGGCTCACCATTATGTCCTCCTCGCCGCAAACGGTTACGATACTTCCTCCGACAGCATATTTGAGCTTCTGGTGCAACGTGGAGGTCACGGCACCAGCAGCATGGATCCACGGCCGGCCCAAGAGAGAACTGTAGGCAGGCATGATGTCCATAATATAAAAGACCGCGTTGAACGTTTCCGAACCGACTTGGATCGGTAGGGTCACCTCCCCGAAAACGTGGCGTTTAGTTCCGTCGAACGCCTTCACAACCAGATCACTGGGTGTGCAAACCACTCCACGAGTATCCAACTTCATTAATGCCTTCTTCGGAAGACATTAAGTGACGAACCCGTGTCCACCAACACGTGCGACATGATCGTGCCCCTACACTCTATCGAGATGTGCAGGGCACTGTTGTGATTCCTCCCTTTGGGCGTTAGCTCTAGGTCTGTGAACCCTAGCCCATTCCCAACATTTACGTGGGCTACGACCTCTTCTAGCTGATTTACCGATATTTCTTGCGGTACATAGGCGGCGTTCAACACCTTCAGCAGTGCGTTGCGGTGTGCCTCAGAACACAGCAACAAGTTCAGAATGGAAATCTTTGAGGGCCTCTGATGCAGATGATCTACAATCTTGTAGTCACTCTTTTTAATCAACTGCATGAACTCCTCGGCATCTTTAACAAGCAAGTCTTTTTCTACCCCGCACGGGACCTCTTCAACGACTTTACCTTTACCTTTATCGGCCGCATCAGCTCTGACCGCTTTATCCGCCACGACCTCTGGTGGTACAAACACTCTTCCGCTGCGAGTAATACCACTGATTCTCGCTAGGTTCTCCATAGTCGACCCATACGGTTCTAGCTCCAACCTCTGTCCGTTGCAGTAGACTTCAGCCCCATAATGCCACGGAACGACGTTAGTGCTCTCGAAGGGTATCGGCCCAGCTTTGGTAATAGTAATCGTGGGCGGCCTGGGCGCAGAAATGGTTATCGGCCGGCGAGGGATGGTGATGGTGGCGACTTCATCGGCCTGCTTCAGCACTACCTCTCCTGCTCCACTTTCAGCCCTTCGGCTAAACTGCAGAATCCCTTCAGTCATCAGACTTTGAATTCCTTCGACCAACTGCTCACATCATCAGAACGTGTGGCACAGTCCATACATAGCTCTCCGCAACCTGGAAAGAACCCTCTTTTCAACAACTTAGCTTTAACGAAGCTAAGCGGCGTCTTCAGATCTTTGACGTCAGTCAACAAATCTGCACTCTCTTCTTCGATAATGGCGTTCACTCCGCCTCCCCTATGATTCAGCATAGGATTTTTCGTTACATTGGGCACATTATCGGAGAAGTTAATGATCTTGGCATCCACCATGTCCTGCACCTTATGCTTGAAGGCTTTGCAATTCTCGATTGTGTGGCCTGGTGCCCCTGAGTGGAACTCACAAGTGGCATTGGCGTCATACCCTGGCGGAGGTGCCCCTGTCAAGGGAGCCATCGTCCTCTTCTGGATCAACTGTAGCTGAAGCAAAGTCTGTAAGAGTTGCGCGTACGACATGGGCGGTGCCTCGAAGTGACGGTTTTCCAAAAATGCTCGATTCTGATACTTTCTATATCCCTGTTGATTCGGTTGCTGCTGCTGCTGCGGAGCTGCCGAGATATTTATACTGGCCACCTGCTGGTGAGGGCCCTTATCCTTCCTTCGAGCGTTGGTCACAACGCTCGCTTCTCCTTCTCGCCTTTTACCGGCATAAGGTTTCATTCCGCCTCCTCCAGCAGAGGATGACTCACCTTGAATTTTCCCGATCTTGATCCCATTCTCGACGTGCTCGCCCATGATAATGAGATCTGAGAATTTCCCAGACATACCGCTGACTAAATTTTCCCGATCTTGATCCTATTCTCGACGTGCGTTGGCTACAAACATCTGCACGAGCTCTCGTTCAACCATCGGCGGCTGAACCCTGGCTGCCAACTCACGCCACCGCTGGGCATATTCCTTAAACCCTTCATTATTCCTCTGCGACAGGTTCTGCAACTGGACTCCGTTTGGGGCCAAGTCGCTATTGTATTGGTAGTGGTGCACAAATGCTTCAGCAAGATCCTTCCATGTGCGCACACTGGTGGGCTCCAGACCCATGTACCACTCAAGGGATGGCCCGGAAAGACTGTCTTGGAAGAAGTGCATCAGCAACTTCTCGTCTTCGGAATGAGCAGACATCTTCCTGTAGTACGATCTCAGGTGGACACGAGGGCAAGTGGTGCCCTTATATTTTTCAAAGTCAGGTACCTTGAACTTAGGAGGCACCTTGAAATCGACAATTAATCCCAGCTTGGACATATCAACGCCCAAAGTATTCTGATTCTCGATATCTCTCATCTTGTCTTCAAGTGCCTTGAATCTAAGTCGCGCTTCAGCATTCAGCTCCCCTTCAGCACCTCTCTGAGAGAACACATCGTCTTGACGATCCTCAAGCCATGGCTGAGGCACAAACAGATTCCTGATGCCTGCATTGCCGTCGCCCGGACCGATATTGACATTAGCTCCCAGACTCCTATTACCGACGCCCGTCGTATTGAGTCCGATGTTGGCCATCACATTGCCATTAGCACTGCCGTTACCCCCAGTCACGGGAACACCATTCTGTGGAGTTTCAACTGGTGGAGGAGTAGGCACGGTCCCACCGTGGAGCACGCCGTTGCTATCAACCCTGGAAATTAAAGGCTGAACCAAAGTTCTGAGCTGATCCTGGCCATTGGCGACCGCTTGCATGAGCTCCATGAAGCGATCCATCCTTTTGCGGAATTCCTGAACATCAGTTTGCACTTGCTCCATGATCCTGGTCTGATTGGCTCTAGTAGGATAGCGGTGAATAGGTCTTTGATCAATCCTGGAACCACCGGAAACAACCTGGGACAACCTGTAAAACCCTGCCACAACCTGTAAACACAAAAAGGGTTAGGAAAAACAACAAAATGCTCGTCATGCAAATGCTTCATGCAAAATGCATGCGTGTGTCTGTGTGTTAGGGAGATCTCCCCCGATCCTAGTGCTTGAGTGCCAGTGCTGATAATAAGAAGAAGTCTGAATCCAATCATGGAAATAACAATCTCATATATAAAGAAAGCCTATCAAGGCAGTACATAGCGTCAGCGGGTACAAGATGAATCAACAGCGTGACCTCAGCCAATAAGCCTGGTGATGGTCAACATACAACAATGATCAAAACAAAAGGGATACAAATAGTCAAGTATGGCCACGGGCGCGATACTCTTCTAACAACTCCTTCGTTTCTGGATGATCAGGCAGAGTGAGTAACCCCTCGACGAGTAACTCCCTTTGCACAATGGTGTACTGAAGTCCTTCGACCGAACCTTCCCATGCTCCTTCACCGAAGCAATCTTCTAGCTTCCGCTTCTTGGACTCAAACGTCAGTTTGCGCTCCTTCAGGTTAGCGAGAGCTTTGTTGAGCTGGCCTTCGGCGGCGTATCTGCGAACAGTTTCTTCATCAAACCTCTTCTCACTGTCCTTCACCTGGGCTTCCAGCTTGGAGATCTGTAGCATCAGCTTATCCTCCCGCTCTTTCCTGGTGGCCAGGGAAGCCTTCCAGTGCTGGTTGAACTTGGATATCCTCCGATATGCTTCGTCCAAGTGCTGCTTCTTCGTAGCCAGCACGTCGTTGACAGCTTTGAAGTCTTGACCCATGCGCTCACGCTCGACTATCTGCTTAGTCAGGTTTGTCCCCAGCCGGTTCACCAGCTCTATCTACCTTTTGAAAGAATGAACGACTTCGTTCCTCTCGCTTCGGAGCTGGGCCAATTCCTTCTCCAGTTCCTCATTTGTCCGCTTCAATTCATCTCGCTCAGCCAACACCTGATTATGCTGCTGAATGGGCACAGTAGTAAGCTCTTCAATCATTGGAGGGCTTTCTGGCTTGGCATGAGGAAACGGCATCCCTATAGCATCTGCTCTCACATACGGAGGGTATGCTTGATTATTGCTTTTTCCCAGCAAAGGTTTTCCTTTCTTACTGATACCATTCCAGGCACGCTGAAGCTTGGATAACAGATCCCCCTCTAGAAGACCAGTAAGGTACAAAGATTCCTGTACCTCTTCATCCTTCGGCGGAGTTCTCAAAGCATATGCGAACTGTCGGACCAACAACGACAGATTGTAGTTTATACAGCCCTTCCTGCCTATCAAAGGCACATTTGGAAACCCGTTGCAACTGAAGATCACCTCAGTACCCAACCTATTTTTGTCAAACCAGTCAATATCCTCTGCAGATAAACTCATCAGACGCTCGGACCACTCAGCTGTGGCTGCAGACGAAACAAAAGGACCCTTCTTGGGCAGATGGCTATCAAGCCATTTGTACAGCAAGGGTACGCAGCACGAGACATTCTTCCCCCTCCTGTTCTCGTTTTTGTAGTGGATAGAATGGTAGGCATCTCCTATCAAGGTAGGGACTGGATTCCCTGAAGCAAAGATGTGAAACGCATCAAAGTCTACAAAATCGGGCATATTGGGGAACAAAATGATGCCATATATGCACATCGCGAGAATGGCGTTGAACGCAACCCAACATCCGTCCTTGGCGCACTGCTGGGCCTTACCCACTAGAAACTGCAAGGAGAACCCGGGAACCTTGTTCCAACTAGTCAATACTAACTCGGAGGCATCCAGATGAAGTGACGGAGCTAAACCAGCCAGATCAGGCTCAGCATCCATATGAACAAAAGGCATCTGCCTCTTGATAGGCACACCTAGCAAATCAGCATACTCTTCCAGCGTGGGCACGAGAACAAAATCCTGGAAAGTGAAACATCTCAACGGAGGGTCGTAGAACTGCAGCAGAGCGTGCAACCCATTCACCTCGAACGCAGAAAGTTTATGAACCAAACTGAGCAACCTGCCGTAAGATTTTCTAAACTCATCCCTCACAGAATCATCTGCTAAAGCTATCAAACCTGTCAACTTAACCACATCAGGGGCAGGGAACTTGTAAGCCACGGTCTTCCTCAGAGAGCCCATAACAATACAATAGGAGGCAAGAAATCCTGGATCGGGGAAAACGGTACCTGCAACACAGACACACGTTAATGAAATGCAAATGAGTATGCAAACTAATGCAAAATGCAATCATGCAGCAGGAGATCAAGGCAACTGTACTGTGGAGATTTTGTATCAACAAAACCATAATGTCGCTCTATCAAGAACAACCACTGATAAGAAGAGAACCCTGGTATCCGACCACAAATCTGCTCTGTCAAGAACAACCATCTGATAGGGCCATATACACAAGATCATAATTCTGCTCTGTCAAGAACAAACGTCTGATAATAAGGACCTCTGATGTAGGACCAAGAAATCTGCTCTGTCAAGAACAAACATACATCTGCTGATGAGATCTTCAGACCCCAATCATAAATCTGCTCTATCAAGAACAAACATACATCTGCTGATGAGATCTTCAGACCCCAATCAAAAATCTGCTCTATCAAGAACAAACATACATCTGCTGATGAGATCTTCAGACCCCAATCATAAATCTGCTCTATCAAGAACAAACATACATCTGCTGATGAGATCTTCAGACCCCAATCAAAAATCTGCTCTATCAAGAACAAACATACATCTGCTGATGAGATCTTCAGACCCCAATCATAAATTTGCTCTATCAAGAACAAACACACATCTGCTGATGAGATCCCCTGATCAAAACCTGCTCTATCAAGAACAAATATACACCTGATGATAAGATCCTCTGATCAAAACCTGCTCTATCAAGAACAAATATATCTGCAGATGAGAAACTCTAGTACCAACAAAACTGATTCACTGTCAAGAAAACCAGGTGGTCTGAAGGTCAAAGTTTCCTGCAATGAACCCAACCCTGCTCACAGGTATAGACCTAAACTGACTCAAGTTCGACATCCTATGCGTTCATCAGCGTCACAGACATTCAAGAGGGGTGATACGATACCCAGAAGGTGTGGCATCACCAGCTCATGAAGCGGCCTCACTCGGCTGAATCACAAATGATCGGTCCCCAGAGTCGACAATCCCCGGGTCAGACAACTTGTCGAGCCCTAGGGGCCAGGCAAGAAGCATCAAAGAGAATCTCGTCCGAGCGCAGGTTTCGCGGCTAGCTGGTGCGAGCTAAGCAAGCAGGCTAACCACTACTCCCTACTACTAAATCTATGTACACTCAAGCCCAGGTCCGACTTATCTCTCAATCTATACCCTCTACCCAGCATAACAACAATAATATAATGCTGAAAGTAAATACATAAATTTAAATCCATACAAAATCCACGACGGGAAGACAAGCGCTAGGATTGACTCGCATAGGGAACCGGAGAACCAGAGATTCTGGGTGCGCCTCCCCAGCAGAGTCGCCAGCTGTCGCTTACGCGAAAATAAGGTGTTGGCACAACAGAAGAGTCGCCACCTTTCGTTATTTATCCCTCAGAACGGGAAAGGAAACGATCGGAAAAACCTGACGAAAAAAGGGTAAGACAAGGTCGTCGCAACCATTGTCTGGGTTCGGGAGTCGGTTACGCAAGGGGAAGGTATTAGCACCCCTCACGTCCGTCTTACTCGACGGGATCCATGCTTGTTGTGTTTACTTGGACGGGTTGGTTTTATCTATCTACCTATCAAGGCTGGCTTAAAAAGAAAAGAAAAAAATGACTCGGCAAAGCGTCGCGCTTTATGCCTACGTATTCTCATCAGAGAACGAGAAATCAGAGTCAACGTAGTTCGGCCTACGACAGGTTATGGGGGAGGTAGCTCGCCAATACATCAGTACTGTGCCTACGTACTCTCAACAGGCATGAGAGATCATAGCTTACGTAGTTTGGGACACTACGCATTATTTCCTGTCTTTTACGAAAGAAGTGTTTTTTATTGTGTTTGCAATTTCAATCGCACTATAGACTATGACCTGAGAGTGAATGCGTCGCATGTCACCCAAAGGGTACCATACTAAACATCCAGACTGTGGAAAAGAAACTCTCCCACAATCCTTTCTCAGATAGCTTAAGGCTCGTAACGTACGAAAGAAATCATTCATGATTACTGTATCTTAAACTGTTTTGAGATGAGAAGAGAACAGGCCCAACTAGGAGGGAGACTATCAAGTCCTACTGTTGTCATGCCAAGGATTCATCCTATGGTTAAGGTTTGAACAGGGAACTCCTAGAAGTTATCATGCATAGGTTTCAACCTAAAGTTCTATCATCACTTCCTTATCAAAGGAAATGAGAGTCCTAAGGGATCATGTCAATGATACACCAAAACAGACAAATCATCAACTTAACAGTAAAATGCATGCAATGCAAGTGAGGGAGGAAATGTGTGTGTGGCTTCAGCCTCCACAAGCTCATCTCAACCTCAAGCCAGAATGAATAACAGTAATCATACCGAGAGATAAAACATGCTATCAAGCAAAAAACAGTAAACTGCAATCATACAGAAGAAATGAAATAAAATGCCATCAGGCAAAATAAACCACATGGGCAAGGGAGCAGGGCTCTGCCGAATACCCGCAAGCAAAGCCACACAGTAACAGTACAAGCAGAGGGAGCAACTCAACCTCTAGTGCAATCATGCTCCTAGATTCTACCTAGTCTAGATATGGACTTATTCTAATGCATCAAGCAAGTCAAACAAAACACATCAATACAGAAAAGAAAAGGAAAAGAAATCAGATCAACTCCTCTCTCAACTTCAAGCTTCAGCTCTTCCAACAGCAACTCAGTCTTCAGAATTCCATCACTCTTGACAAATATCAATTTGCTTCTCCAGGTTTCAACCCTTCCACATAAGTTTCAACTTGATTCCTTCAGGATTTTCAAGCTTCAAAGTAAGTATCAATTCCCTTTGCTCTTCAAGCTTCAGCTCTTCAGAATCAATCTCAACTGAATCCTCTTCCTAAGTATCCACTTAGTCCTCAAGCTTTCAAGCTCTCCTTGCTTTACCAGTCTCAACTTGGTCTTCTCTTCCTGCAAGCCTCAGCTTCTCAGAGTAATCTTCAATCACTTAGAAGTGTCAACTTTATCCTTCAGTCTTTACTTCATCTTCATTGGGTCTTCAAGTATCAACTTGCTCTTGTTGCTCTTCAAGCTTCAGCTGGAATGGCAATGCTTCAAGGAATCATCCTCTTCCATACTCTTCAATGAAGTCTTCATCTTCTCACTCAAGCTCAACATTTCTCAAGATACTCAAACTAGAGGCAATCACTTAACTGGATAAGTTAGGGTGTTAAACTGCTTATTGACCACCAAAGGTGACCTATAAGGGTTCAACATCAAATGAAGGGTTCCCTCAAAAGTTCTACTTCCTAGATATCATCACTTATCCCTCCCAAGGAGAGAGGTGTATACCATGGAAGGACTTTGAATCATAGGGAGAAATGGAGGTGAAAGATACCATCCATGTTTGAGAAAGAAGTTAACTAGGTCTAAACTCTTCCTAATCCCTAACCCTAAAACAACAACAAAACAAATAAGATCAATCTCTCAAACTCCTCAATCAATCTCCAAGTCTTCTACTATGCTTCTCAATGCTCCTCAAAGCAAAACCAAGCTCTCCAAGCCCACAAAGCAAAGCAAACAAAAATACAAGCCCACAAGGGCAACACAAACAATCATCAACTACAAAAATCACTTAAAAATAGTATACTACTATATTAAAACCTAATATAATTTCTAGGGGATCCTATATACCTACCCTTAATACCCTATATGTCCCAATATCCATCTTGACCTAGAAGCCCAAAATTCTAGTGTTATTGTGGACCTATGTTAAGGATTAACCTAATTCTACACAACCTAAAGTCACCTAATCAAAACTAATCAAAAATTCATCACAAAATTATGGAATAAATCCAGAGGGTAGCTAAAGTCCTAATCTAACTATACTAAAAAGAATGGCCTAAAAATATGAAGGGAACTAGCTAAACAAAATTCTACAAAACCATGTATCAACATAAAAGAATTAAAAATCTATTAAAAGAGAAAATACACAAAAAATATTTAAAATGCATGAAATGCAAATATTATGGTTTTATAATTTTCTAGACATTATCATGAAATGGGAGAAAAAATCCCCATGCAAAAATCATTAATTTCCTATTTATTATGATTTTTCAAAGATTAACATAAAATGGAGAAAAAGAAATTAAAATATGAAATGTTGTGGTGTGAATAGCAAGTATATGCAGTGCAATGCGCACGTGGGCTCAAAATGGGGGGTGTCATTATCAAATGCGCTAGGCCCAATTAATCAGAAACTTAATTCAGAAAACCTAAAGAAAAATGGAAAAGCAACGGTGTGAAAAGTAGAGAAAAACAGTTCATTTTAACAAGTGGGCCGTGGGTGGGGTGCATATAGCGTTTGTTCACTTAAGCCCAGGAACTTGGGTTTAATGAAACACATCGTTTCATCATACTCAGAGTTTCCCTCTCAAATTCTGAGATTTAATCAAAGCCGTGGGATTGTTCCTCAGTCAACCGGTCAACTCTTCATCCAATGGCCAGGTCTTCATCTCCTACCTCTGGCTAGGGTTTTGGAAGCAACTCTCATGGAAACAGAGCTAGTAAACACAGACTTCCCTCCATTCGTATGCCCTTAAATCATCATCAAAATTCAAATTTCAAAACACTAAACCACTCTAAATTCAATGCCGAACACGCCTATGGCCTTAGATTTTATTGAAGTGGTCTCTATCTTAAAACCCGATAGTAGATCCAAGAAATGGTAAAACCTCAACTTCAATTTCTTGGTAATAAAATGGTCACCACACTTCACTGGTGAAAATAAGCTATCAAACTTGTATTCTTCCTCACTATATCTCGAGTTCTTGCTCAACAAAGTAATGGTGTCCATAACTCAACCTTCATCAAATACTCTCAAAACTTCCAGAATTTATCTCCTATTGGTCTCTAACAGTTCTAACTTAACCATTCTACCTAAAGATGCATAAATTATGGCGTAGGGTGAATTTTGCAAACCTGGTATTTCTTGATTCACAGATGGTGTAAACCTTCACTGCAAGCCTTCAAACTCTTCAGAATCGATCCTTGAATGATGATAGAGCTTCTGTTTGCAAAAGATTTGATGGAGAATGCTTGAATCTCAGAATTCGATGGTGACTTGCAATCTTGAAAATCCAAATGCCAACTCTTCAAATCTCCATGGTTTTGCTCTCAAATTGATCTGCACAGCTTCACTATGATCAATGGAGTGTGTTTAGATTGAAAGAATGGATGGAATTGAATCAGAATGTGGATTTTGCTTTCAACTTGCAATGGAAGCAAGTGAAATGGCCAACTCTCTCTTCTCTCAAATCTTACACCAACCTTGCATCTGAGCAAGTTCTATACATTATATAGAGTGGTTTAGAATCATCTAGAACCATCTGGAACCATCCCATGAGAAATTGGGATTCTCATGTCATGAGTTTATGAATTCACTTCTTCTCACATATCATCTCATGACATAGCTCTTGCAGCAACTTTCCTTGGCTTGAAATTATCCTTAAATGAGATATATGATGTGTTAAAACCCTTGGCAAGCTCATACATTGAGTTTTCTTAAGTTTTGCCTTTGTGCCTTAAGATGCAAGCAAGCAATTTCCAAAGCAGCCCCATGATATAGGCTTCAAATCAAAATTGTGGCTGAACCATTGTTTTTATAATGTCTTTTAGAGTCAAAATGACCTATTATATGCCATGGTTTGGATGTGTAACTTGGGATTTCCAATTTCCAATTTCAACTTATTTAACTTATGCCTCCATTTTAGGCCATTTTTATCATTTTTTGCTACAAGCCTTTTCAACACCTCATGACCTCCCTACTAGACTTAAAACATCATTCTAAGCAAGTTTTATGTTTAAGATTTTTCCATTTGAAGCTTGGAAATAGGAGATATGGCCTTATGCTTGAAATGACCTATAATCCCCAAATGACCAAAATGCCCTTGACTTGCCAAAGCCATAAGTTGAGTTCTACAAATCCTATCAAGGACTTCTAGTACTCTATAGAAAGCTAAGAAGATTAGGAACAACATTAATGTTGACCAAGAGTTCATAGGAATCATCCTACTTGGGCAAAAGTTGAATGCAAGTTGGGTGACTTTCAAGGACCCAGATTCACATACCTCAGATGACCTGTAACTTGTCAAAGTCATAACTTGATCTCTACAAATCCTATCAAGGACTTCTAGTACTCAAATTAAAGATAATATCAATCTCTACAACATTCATGTTGGGGGTAAGATGAGATGACAATCACATATTGAGCTAAACTGCCTTGAAGATAGGGATCAAACTAGGGGATTTTACACTGTCAAGCCTTAGAAACCCTAGCTTAAAACTTCTCAAACTCCTCAATCATGATGAGTTGGTCTAGGAATCATCCTTATAGCATCTCAATGCATCAATCCATGATCACATGGCTCTTGGATTAGGTCTCAACCCTCTCCAAATCATCAGTTGACCTAGGGTTGACCCAGTCAAACCCTAATTATACCACTCATGGCTGGGTCTTCTGAATCCTTGTGCAATGACCTCTCTAGGCTTCATGATGGCTTTCAAGACATCTCATAAGCTCTTTCAAAGCTTTAAGTCCATCCTCATAGCCTCAGAATCATCTGACGGGCTCCCACAACTCTCAAGTTATGAGGCACACAACCTTGGTTTCAACCAATCTCTCTGAGGATCCCTTAACATCTCTGACAAAGGTACCAACCTTTGATCATCTGAATAACCTTCTTGGCTAGATTCAAAGTCTTGATGGGTACTCATACCTCTTGAACTGTTGGTAAAATTTTAGGGTGCAACAAAGTGCAACAGCAAAAATGCAGCATAACTCTTGCATGGAAATGGAAAGAAAGAGAGTGGCATGAGAAAAGGTGGTAAGAGACACCACTCCATGAAAAATCTGATATGTGGGGAGAAGTGAAAACCCTAGAGGAGCTGAGATAAGAGGAGGGGGCTGTAAACAAAAGGGATCACTCTTCATTCATTCAACATCCATTCTACACACATTTGCAAAACCAAAAAAGAGAGAGAGCAAACAAAACCCTAAAAACCAGAAAAATAGGAAGCTTTGCAAACCAGAAAAAGAGAACCAAAAGGATCATAGAGAAACAAAACCTTCACAACATAGGGTGAAGAGGAGTGAGGTACATTCAACCAAGACCAAGGAGGACTTGCAAGAAGGATAGAAAGCTCTTGGGTATCCATTTCCTCCAACCTTTCTTTCTTTACTTTTTTGCTATTTACATTCATTTTGTTTACTCTTTTATATGTTGTTGTATTGTATGTATCATGTAAGGTTCCAAAAGGACCAAGAAACCATTCTCAAGAAACCACAAAAACGAAAGAAAAACATAGAAAAGTTAGGTTTTTTCACTCTGGTAGCCTGACACGGGCCGTGTCACACAACACGGCCACCCGTGTCACGCAACACGGGCCGTGTCACACAACACGGCCACCCGTGTTGCACCTCTATTTGAGGTTTCCACGACCAAAAACCCCAGGCCTCACAACACGGGCCGTGTCACACAACACGGCCACCCGTGTTGCAGCTCTGTTTGCCCTAAAAATCATTTTTCACCCAGACTTTACAACACGGGCCGTGTCACACAACACGGCCACCCGTGTTGCACCCCTGTCACGCTCCAAAACCCACATTGCATGCACCCTATGACACGGGCCGTGTCACACAACACGGCCACCCGTGTTACACCACTGTTTTTCTACCTTTTTTTTCTCGATATTTTACCTCCAAAAAAAATTTTCGTTTTTATTGCATGTCTCGATTTTTTTTTAGCCGACTAATCCCATATGTTGTATGATTTTAGTATGAATGTTGCTATTGTCCTTGGTGACTTTTGATTCCAAACACCATTTTCAAAAGCAAACTCTCGATTTTATCGAGCCATTTTTAACCCTTGTAAGTCGGCCGCCTTGTGCGTCCGCCATCGACCTTGTTCGTATCACCTCAAATACTTTTACAAACAATAAATCTTGATCCAACGTCAAGTGGTTCTCTTTTCCCATAAAAATCCAAAACACAATAATATAAACGATTAGAATCATGCACTACGAACTTTAAAGTGGTGGAAAAGGAATGAGAATGGAATCCTCCTACACTCGTTCCGAATGTTTTGGATACAAGGCGCTCGACTTGGTTATTCGAAACATTCATTTCTATCCAAAGTCTTTTGTGTATAATCCTAATCAAGCACAATTTCTCTTAAGAAACTTAAAAATAACATCAACTCATCAAACTTATTTTCGCCTTAGGGCTTCAATCATAAAACCCTTTTTTCAAGGTATAAAATCAACCAACAAACAACAATTTCACAAGCCTCCGAACTACGGAGCTCTGATTCTTCACTTCTTTTAAGTGAGGATACGTAGGCACAAGGGCCACAATCCTTGGTGAGCATTAAAATAAATAAACCAACCCCTCTTTTCTCTAAACAAGCAAACTCTTAATAAAAACACCCATTCACGCGAAATAACCTAGGAGGTTCCCATCGAGTACGATGGATGCGAGGGGGTGCTAACACCTTCCCCTCGCATAACCGACTCCCGAACCCTAAGACTTGGTTGCGATGACCACACTCTTTTCCCAAAGGTTTTATCACTATTTCCCTTTCCCTCCGTGGGATAAATAAAATCCGGTGGCGACTCTGTGTCATTTTTCGCGTAGCGACAAGGAGGGATGACGACTATTCGATAAGCGAGACGTCGGCCTTACAACCAATTAGTCGGGATATCGTTGGAATGCTAGATCCCAACGACACCTTTTTCATTCCATTAATTATGAAATATGTTTGTTGGACAGTGAAAGCACTTGTCCAAATAATTAGAGGAAGTGTTTTAGGAACGAAAGTTCGAATGACACGCTAACCGAGGTGTACACCTCAATAGTTGTCACTCTCGAATTCAAGGAATGAGCGACTCCAAGAACTCGATACTTTCGTAATTTAACTAAGAAAATGGTTTGAATAGGTTAGCGTACTCGGATTGGACGCGCTAGATATTCTAGGAATGTAAGATCGGAAGGAAACAATTTGCTTTAAGAAAATAATTTAACTTGGTTAAAAATAGTTTTAATTTTCATATATAAAATTAATTAATCAATTATAAAAAGGTTTTAAGAAAATCCAATCATAATCCATTGTTTTGAGAAAAGTTTAATTTTTTAGAAAAAAAGGTTTTAACTTAATTAATAAAATATATTTTCTAATATTTTAAAATACTATTTGATAATAATTTTGAAATAAATTTTTTAAAAGAATAATTTGAATTTTCTTATAAAAATATCTAAAAGTAATTAAAAATATCTTTTAGAAATTTCAATTATTTTGAGTAAAAAAAAATGTTTTGAAACCGAAAGACGGAACAACCACAACTCAAGGGCGTGCGCCTCGAGAGCGGTTGTCCAAAGACTCAAGAGATGCTAGACCTCGAGAGCCCACTACTTTCGTTCTTGATTAATGAAAACATCCTTGGAAAATGCTTTCGCAGTTGTTCGTCTTTCATAAATCCAAGAATTTCACCTCTGACTATGAAATATGAATGCCCCCGACTGTCCCTGTTAATCATTACTCCGATCCCGAAGGCCAACATAATAGGATCAGAATCCTGTGGTGTCATCCCATGCTAATGTATCCAGAGCGTAGGCTTGCTTTGAGCACTCTAATTTCTTCAAAGTAACAGCGCCGGAGGCACGACCCAGCCAATTAAGGCCAGGAGCGCATCGCCGGCAAAAGGGACGAGCCAACCGGTGCACACCAGAGGCAGACCGATCGACCCAACCCAAGGTCCAACTACGAACTTTTTAACTGCAACAACTTAAATATACGCTATTGGAGCTGGAAATACTGCGGCTGCTGGCACCAGACTTGCCCTCCAATGGATCCTCATTAAGGGATTTAGATTGTACTCATTCCAATTACCAGACTCAATGAGTCCGGTATTGTTATTTATTGTCACTACCTCCCCGTGTTAGGATTGGGTAATTTGCGCGCCTGCTGCCTCTGGGAAACTCTGACTATCGGTCGTAATGCAGATGAGCTGAAAAAATGCAAAAATGTCAGAAACACAACCTAGAACCAGTTTCACCAGGTTCTTTCTTGCAACCATCAATTGCATTTGCCATTTAATGCATCAGCTCCATCTCCTCAGAAGACTCCTGCACCGTCAACTGTTGAAAGGAATTTGCCACCATCGATCAACTAATTCCTCCCTCATTTCTTCCAACAAGTAGACGGAGACATTGTGCTCCGCCACCAATGAACACAAACTGCATCATCTGTTTCACCATCACCCTCATAAGACATCCTCATTCCATATCATCCAATATCTTTTTGCTCACCTTCAATGCCAAACGTTCATTTACCCGTTTGTTTTATCTTTTGCTTCGACATAACACCAAGATTTCTCCAAATGCATACATGAAAAGAAAAGATGGAGATTGGTCAGTATGAGCAAATTAATGGCATCCGCAGTAGGCATGTATTCACCTACAAAAGCATCATGTATGCAAAATTACAAAGTTGTAGGAGTTCAATTGTATGATAAAGTGCAGATTCCAAAATGAAATCAAAATTAAGATGACATAAAAGTTTGAAATCAGACATTCTGATCAGTCTGGAAGAGATGAAACTCTTTGGCACAGCAAAGACGCACATTTAAATCATATGTGAACCAAGTAGGAGTCAAAACCGGATGCAATCAGTTCATAAAATAATGATATTACTAACACTGTTAGTATATTTACTATCATACCATGCATTGAGATGATGAGAAAACAAGTGAAGTTCACTAGGAGAGCTAACAAGAGTTCTGTGCTTCTGCTACGAAATTAATAATGAGAATGCAGAAGTTTGGAGGTAATGAGTCTTACCAAGGAAATGTTCAGATCATTCACGACCTTGCCTCCGAACCGTATGCAAACTCCTCACGAAATCTGCAACATTTCACCATAAGTTACGAGAAGATAACACACAATATTTGACTTCTTGCTAAGGCCATGAGTTTCTCGCCGAGATTTATTAGCTGAAGGAAAACCAAACACACGTGATAGGCCAACATCCTATAACAAAAGCCTGCAAAAGTTCAAAAAAATAAACAGAGTTTAAGAGCAATTGTTATTCAATTTCACTTTTCAAGTTATGTTGCCCTGGTGCATCATTGCAAAGGTATAAGGAAAGTCGAACGAATATCGTGGTTTATCATCTCTGAGATATATCAGTGAGGCTCTATTCAAACTTTGGCTCCATAATCTGCACAAGCAAAAGACATTTAAATAAGTCATGCCAATATATTCCCAAAGTAAAAAAATAGAAAAATATCATTTCTACACGGTATCACTTCATGGCAGTAAAAATATCATTTTCACATTGTAAAAAATCAGGGTAAAAAACAGATATTTCCAGAAACGGATAACAAACAAAAATCACAAGAAAGGAGTCCGAAAGAAACCCAGGTTACACCCAAAAATTCACACGATTTGCAAAGAAAAAAACCCTAGCTCGCCCCTATATATTTGATATTGTTCGTTCAAAAGAGGGGCGGTAGCAGAGAACAGAAAAAAACCTAGCAAAGCTCTACGAAATCCAATCCTCACAATACCTAAAATCACTCCAAAGTTCTTCCTAAAAGTTGATAGAGCTTCACATTTAAAGCTCTAGTCAACTCGAACTTAGCCGCATCACTCAAGTCCCGAAACGAGAGCAAGCAGGACGCGAACAAAGAAGAAGAAAAGTGGAAGAGAATAAAGAACAAAAAAATTACCCCGCGAATTCATCATCAGACTCGCTCCAAGCTTGTAAGTTTCCTTTTTACTTGATTTTTGTTTGCCTTCATGTGAGGACCATGATTTAGCGGCTTGATATTTTACTCTGTGTTGCTTAAACCTTGACTGAGGATTTAGGGCTTTCCACGCTAAGAGTTGTTGTGTCTGTTTTAGGGTTTTTAACTGATAAAGCTGAGATAGGATTTGGGATTTATGCTCAAGATAAAGGGGGGGGGGGGGGGTTAGTGTTTAGAGTTTATTGTTTTAGGTGTTGGATCGCCGGAGAAGATGAGGGCGCCGACGCCGATCGCCACATTTCTCCGGCCTTGTTGTTTGAATCGAGAGAGAAGGGGAAAGATAGGATTATCTTGGTGTTAAGTTTTCTTTGTTATTTATTTATTTTTCTTGAGGGCATTAAAAAGGATTGCTATCAATAATTTAGATTTTCAAGTAATTTCTTCAACTCTAAAAAAGTCCTCATAATGCCACCTACTTTTTCCACTCATAGCTGGCACCGTTTTTCATAGCAAATTAAGTAGCCTTTACTACTTGATTGGCCACATGTCTGTTGTAGGAGAGGTAGAGGCGGATGCCTCCCTCAATCCCTTTCCAGTTAACCAAAGGTGGGTTAGGAAAGAGTTTGGGCTTCCGGCCCAACTTGCTTTGATCAGGTAAGGGGGCCGTTTTCAGACCTATTTTCTGCCATATTGGTTTGTGTACACCCCCTATTCTATACCTTACCACTAGTTTTTTTTAATCTATTTGTTTCATTTTATATGTATAATATACTATAATGACAACAATAATGGTATATCAGGAATAGTTTGCCTTAGTAATTTTATTTTTCCTATTATTTGAAACGTGATATTTTCTGCTTGTAAGGTGTAACTCCATTTTATCTAGTGTTAAAAAATATATATTTAACCTTTATCAATATTTTCTCAATTAAATTTTAAATCACAATTCATTATAATTGATACTAACAAAAAAAAATTTTCTTATTTAAATAACGAAAGTAGTGGGCTCTCGAGGTCTAGCATCTCTTGAGTCTTTGGACAACCGCTCTCGAGGCGCACGCCCTTGAGTTGTGGTTGTTCCGTCTTTCGGTTTCAAAACATTTTTTTTACTCAAAATAATTGAAATTTCTAAAAGATATTTTTAATTACTTTTAGATATTTTTATAAGAAAATTCAAATTATTCTTTTAAAAAATTTATTTCAAAATTATTATCAAATAGTATTTTAAAATTTAGAAAATATATTTTATTAATTAAGTTAAAACCTTTTTTTTCTAAAAAATTAAACTTTTCTCAAAACAATTGATTATGATTGGATTTTCTTAAAACCTTTTTATAATTGATTAATTAATTTTATATATGAAAATTAAAACTATTTTTAACCAAGTTAAATTATTTTCTTAAAGCAAATTGTTTCCTTCCGATCTTACATTCCTAGAATATCTAGCGCGTCCAATCCGAGTACGCTAACCTATTCAAACCATTTTCTTAGTTAAATTACGAAAGTATCGAGTTCTTGGAGTCGCGCATTCCTTGAATTCGAGAGTGACAACTATTGAGGTGTACACCTCGGTTAGCGTGTCATTCGAACTTTCGTTCCTAAAACACTTTCTCTAATTATTTGGACAAGTGCTTTCACTGTCCAACAAACATATTTCATAATTAATGGAATGAAAAAGGTGTCGTTGGGATCTAGCATTCCAACGATATCCCGACTAATTGGTTGTAAGGCCGACGTCTCGCTTATCGAATAGTCGTCATCCCTCCTAAACATACAACCCGTCTAACCTCGCTTCTCACCCTCGTGTGATTGAATCTAAATCTCCTTCAATTCAAACTCTTTCGCGTCTAAACCGTCCATCAAACACAACTTTCAAAATTGAATGAAAAAGGTATTATTGGGATCCAGCACTCCAATAATATCCCGATTAATTGATTGCGAGGCCGACGTCTCGTTTATCGAATAGTCGTCATTCTCCATCAAATTACCTAACCAAACTCCTATTTCTTGCCCCCGTGCAATTGGAACCTTAAACCTATTAAAATCTACCCTCCTTTTCCAAAACCAAAACATCCAATACGATAAACCTAATCCCTCGCCCTCGTGCGATCTCCAACCTAAATACTTTCTCAAAGAACACTGTTTAGTCCATTCTTCCGCGCATAACAAACTCGTGTTTCAGCCTCCCCTAGCGAGCAGACAAGCCAGCGTTTAGTAGTTAGAATGCGACCTAAACACTCGTTCACATTTCCAAACTTTTTACCGTAGTTAGCCGAACTACGACTGCTCTGATTTCTCATTCCCCAATGAGAATACGTAGGCACAAGATTGCGATGATCTTGGCGAGCACAATCCCCTCATTTTCCCGTAGTCCCACAAACTACGAATGCTCTGATTTCTCACATCTATTAAGAATACGTAGGCATAGGATTGCGATGATTCTAGCGAGCACTTTTCCACTTTTCTTTCTTTCCCACCTTTAGGTTCCCATACCTTTTACCAAAGAACATTGTTTATTCCTTTCTTCCGTGCATATGAACTCGTGCCTCAGCCTCCCCTAGCGAGCAGACAAGCCAACGTTTAGCAGTTAGAATGCGACCTAAACACTCGTTCGTTTCCAAACCTTTTACCGTAGTTAGCCGAACTACGGCTGCTCTGATTTCTCACATCTGTTGAGAATACGTAGGCATAGGATTGCGATGATCCTAGCGAGTACTTTTCTTTCTTTCCCACCTTTAGGTTCCCATACCTTTTACCAAAGAACATTGTTTAGTCCCTTCTTCCGTGCATAACAAACTCGTGCTTCAGCCTCCCCTAGCGAGCAGACAAGCCAATGTTTAGCAGTTAGAATGCGACCTAAATACTCGTTCACATGCCAAACCCTTTTATCGTAGTTAGCCGAACTAGGGATGCTCTGATCTCTCATATCTGTTGAGAGTACGTAGGAATATGATTGCGATAATCCTAGCAAGCACAATTCCCAAACCTTTACCCGTAGTCCCACGAACTACGAATGCTCTGATTTTCCACTTCTTACAAGTGAAGATACGTAGGCACAAGGGTCCCAATCCTTGGCGAGCACCCTATCCAAAAACCACCCATTTCCCCCTATAGGAGAATCTTTAGAAGAAAACAAACAAGCGTAGTTAACTTTTCTCTCGAATCAAATCAAGAGGTTCCCGTTGAGTACAACGGACATGAGGGATGCTAATACCTTCCCCTCATGTAATCGACTCCCGAACCTAGAATATTGGTTGCGATGACCATGTTCTTATCTCCTTAAAGGTTTTATCGATATTTTCCTATTCCTGCCTTAGAATAAATAAAGTTCGGTGGCGACTCTGTTTCGAACGTATTTTCCGCGTCCATCGCGAGGATCATATTTTTTCGAGGTACGACAAGACCCTGGAGCCCCACTCAAGCAATTCTTTGCTAGTGTTATCCTTGTGAACAATAACTTCAATGAAATATACGTTGTCTTTCTTTTGGATGTGCAATAAGAACATCCCAATCTTCTTCATATAGGGATGGAAATAAATGTTCAATGCATCCATTATCAACCTAAAAAATAAGCAATGTCATATTACAGTTGTTGAATGATAGACCAGACAAAAAGATGCAAACCACCACTACTCAATTAAAATGTATTGCAAGGATTAAAAAGTCAGTCCAAAATCAAACTTAACACAATATAAGGCCTACCGTATGGAGATCTTTGACATTAAAAGAAGGGTATGGATAGGATCTTTCAAAATGATGAGGAAATAATTGTGTCCATGTATCATCCCCCATCATAACAATTTTCTTCCCATTTTGAAACAACTGTAGGTAGACAGATATGTATTTAGAATTAGAACTGGGTCTAACTGCCTTGTCGGTAATTTGTATTAACTTGAGTAATATAGAAACAAGGAGAAATTTCAAATTTAAAACTAAACCAATATTTAAAAGCACAAATATTAGAGGCAAGGAAAAATCGAAAAGAAAAACCACCTGATTAATGAAATTATCTTCAACAATAGCAGGTGCACCAAAGTTATTACCAACATCTACAGAAGTTGGAAGTCCACCAATTGTCAAGCCCTATAGAAAAACCGGATGAAAGCTATTAGCTCAAACAAAGAAACATTTAATCTCCTATGATATCCATAGGAAACACAGACCCATAATAATCTTTTAGTGGAGAACATATATAGAGAGAGTGAGATATTTGATAATGTGGACAATGAAAAAATAATTGCACATTTTCAAAATATCAAAAACTCGTAGAGGACAATTGTAAGCTCTTAGGTATATGTCTGCTATGATTAACATTAGAAGCTGATACCGCAGAGTGTGATGTTAGGTATATTGAAGATCAACAATGATTTCTTAATAATATTAGAAAGAGTCAGAAGTTGGATGTGAAATTGGTGAACTTGATGATTGGAAGTAATGAGACTAAGGAAGTGAATTCATAGTGGATGAGGAAGGTGTGTTGAGGTTTTGTGACAGAATTTGCATTCTGGATGATTGTGAGTTGAAAAGAATGATTCTAGAGGAAAGTTATAAGAGTAACTTGAATATTCATCCAGGAGCTACAAAGATGTATCGGGATTTGAAGAAGATAGTTTGGTAGCCAGGATTGAAGCGTGATGTGGCTCAGTTCGTGTATGCTTGTTTGACTTGCCATAAGTTGAAAGTTGAACATCACAAACGTGCAGGGTTAATGCAACCGTTAGACATCCCAAAGTGGAAATGGGATAACATTTCTAGGGATTTTGTGACTGGATTGCCGAATACTCCGAGAGGGCATGATGCCATATGGATGGTTGTTGATAGAATGACAAAGTCAACACATTTTATTCCAATTAACATCAGTTTTTATTTGTAGAAGTTGGCAGAGATTTATATTCGTGTTATTGTGAAGCTGCATGGAGTTCCGTTGAGTATTGTATCGGATAGAGATCTGCGATTTACTTCTAGATTTTGAGAGAGTTTGCAAAAGGCTTTGAGTTTGAAGCTGAGGTTGAGTTCAACTTATCACCCACAGACAAATGGTTAGACAAAGAGGACTATTCAGTCCTTGGAGGACTTGTTGAGGGCTTGTGTTCTTGAACAAGGAGGTTCTTGGGATATTAATTTGTCATAGATTGAGTTCACTAATAATAACATTTATCATTCTAGTATTGGAATGACACTTTTTGAAGCCTTGTATGGTCGGAGGTGTATGACACGTATGTGTTGGCATGAATCTGGTGAGAGTGTGGTACTTGGACCTAAGATTGTTCAATAGACTACTGAGAAAGTGAGGTTGATTCATGAGAAGATGAAAGCTTCGCAGAGTAAGAAGAAGAGTTATCACGATAAGAGGAGGAAGGATCTTGAGTTCTAATAAAGAGACCATGTATTCTTGAGATTCACTTTGGTGACCGGTGTCGGACGTGCTTTGAAATTAAGGAAGCTTACTCCTTGGTTTATTGGTCCGTATCAGATATGAACAAGAGTTGGAGCTGTTACTTATAGATTGGCGTTGCCACCAAATTTGGAAGTATGTTTTGGATCCATCGCATGTGATTTAGATGAATGATGTTCAGGTAAGGGATAACCTTACAGTTGAGGCTTTACCTGTGGGGATTGAAGATCGTGAGGTGAAGCAGTTGAGAGGTAAAAATATTGCTCTCGTGGAAATGGTGTGGTGAGGCGATGCCAGTGGAAGTATGACTTGGGAGATGGAAAGCATGATGCGTGAAGCATATCCTGAGTTTTTGGATCAAGTAAATTTTCAAGGACGAAAATATTCTAAGTGGGGGAGAGTTGTAACGCCCCATTTTATCTTAATAATTTTCTGTAATTAAAATTATGTGATGTTGTGTGTATGTATGTTATTATGTTGTTTTATTATGTTGGGATACCCTGTGGTAGGGGGTAGTTACCTTAGAATTATAAACTCTAAGGGTGAGAGGTGTATGATCAACTATTTAAAACTTGGTGGCGTGGTGAGAATGGCTAATTAAATAATATTAGTAATATTAGTTGAATATTACTAATTTAAATAATTAGGGGATATTATTATTATTATTATTATTATTATTTATTATTATTATTATTTAATTTGTAGAATATTAATAATAAATAATAATAATAATAAATAATAGAAAAAGGGGGAGTTGAGGAGAGTGGTTGTCAGATCGTGAAAACTGAGAAAAAGTGAGAAAGAGGAGAAGAAAGGTTATGGCTCAGAAGAAAAGGGAAGAGACTCCATTGCCGAGGAAGAGGAAAACATCGCAAGAACTCTAAGATAAGGGCGAGGTTCTAACTAGCTAAAAGTTAGTATGATAATCATGGTGGGTAGACTCTTTCATGGAGGTGTTGTGTTTTCCCCATTTTGTTCATACTCTTGAGGGAATGGTTTTATGGGGTTTGGTTGATCTGATGAATGTTGAATGTTGCTGTTACAATTGTTGTAGTTGATTAAATTGTTGCATTGTTGTTGTTGTTGATTCGATTAATTTTTGTTGCTTGATGTTGTTGGTATTTTGATGAATTGATTATTTTTTGTTGATCGTTGTATGTTGATGTTAGAACTGTTGTTGTTGATGAAATTGATGCAATTGTTGTTGTTTTTGATTCGTTAATTGATGGTTGATTGATGTCGTTGTTGATGATTGTTGTGATCATGAGTCAGATTCGAAACAAAGTCATGAGCAATTTTGATGAAAAGGATTTGGTGTTTGGGACTCTAGAAAAGTACTTTTTCGTGTTATTATATGTTCCAAACATTTATAAGAAAAAGGAAGTTTTTTGAGGGTTCAAAAGTGATTTTCTCATGTGGAGCTTACGATCCTTGATAGTGATCGCGACTTTCTATGTCTAATACAACCTAACTGCAAGTGCAAAGTCTATCGCGTAGTAATAATAGATATCGATCCCACAGGGACTCGTAGTCAAACTAGTGTTCTCGGGAGTTACTATGCTTAGCTAGGTAGAATATGTTTAAGGGAATAAGATTGTCACTAAAAGGGAACTAAGAATACTATTTAGATTATAATTGATTGAATCGATACGTAGTAATTATGTTCTTCAGGGATTTGATAGGTTACTGGTGTATGAAGTAATTTTCAAAGTTTATTTAAGCAGAAAATGGAGATTTGAAGACTCTCGCCTCACGATGGTTATTGACGCTAATCATAATCCTAAGGGCCAAACGTACACTTTCGTATCCCGTTCGGGGTTAAAATTACTTTTTGGAAATCTCTAAGTTCTAATTCATTTTAAAGTGCTTTCGCTGTTATTAAAATAAATGACTGGTGTTTACTATCTGACCTTACCGCAGCTTTCGCTTGTTGGTTCGTATCTTAATTAATTTCCCACTTTCGTGGCAAAACTACTTTTAAATAAGTTCTCGCTTTCGCGACGAAGTTTATGAAGGTGAGATAATACTTAGAAGGGGGGGTTGAATAAGTATGGAAAATTAATACTTGAAAATAATCACACAATTATTTTTATCCTGGTTCGTTGAACAACTACTCCAGTCCACCCTTCCAGAGTGATTTGCCTTTCTCAACAAGGACTTAATCCACTATTAAATCAAACTGATTACAATAGTATCACCTAAGAACTACAATTCTTATTCTTCTCAAGAGCTACTGATTCACACTGAATCCTCTTAAGGAAAATCCTTTACAAATAATGTAAATTAAATACAAGAGTTTTTAATGCTTCTATAAAGCTATAATCACAACAGTGATTTTTCTCTTAAGTTTTAAGTACAATGAGATTCTATGAAGAATAAGAATGAGAGCTTATAGAATATTGTGATTTCTTTTCAGCAAGTGTGTAACTGAAGAATGAAGTAAGGAACTCCTTTTATAGGCAACTGAATCATGCACGTTGAAAAGAGAGTCCAAAAGGTCTGAGCCTTTTTGTCTTCACATGTACTGACCTTTCCTTGAAATAGATGGCACAGATAAATCCTTTTTGTCTGTGTAAGTGTGTCTAGCACAAATAAGGAAAGAGACGTTGAAAAGTTCCAACAGATATATTCTTGAAAACACTTCTTCAGTTTCAGCAAGTTCTTCAGAGTCTGAATAAATCAGAGTCTTCTGATGAGATTCAGAACTATGCTGTATCAGAGTCTTCTGCAGCGTGTGTGCTTCTAGCATGTTTATCATCAGAGCATCTTGACACAGAACTTCAGTACTTGGCAGCGTAAGTACATTCAGAAACTTATGTAGACTAATGCTTTGAAAAACTCTTCAATCAATATTCTTCTATACTTTTGATGCTTCAGCTTCAGATGCTTCTGAGTATCTTCAGATGCTTCTGACTATCTTCAGATGCTTCTGACTATCTTCAGATGCTTCTGACTCAGAATGTTCTGGAGCTTCTTGCTTCAAATCCTTCTGGAGACTACGCTCAGGATCTTTTGTAAGGAGCAAACAAATTCTTCTGTAAGGTGCATCTGGCGCTTCAGAGTCAGAATAGCTTCTTGTATTCAAGGCATATTTGCTTCTAGAGAGTTAATGTAATTTTAATCTGCAGTAAAACTCTCAAACAAATTTTAGAGTATATAATTCTTAAATATAAATTTCCCAACAGTTATCATCAAAACAAAGAGTAATTATTAAGAACCAATCTGTGTTCTAACAATCTCCTCCTTTTTGATGATGACAAAAAGTATCAGAAATTTTATTTAATTGTACATAAAAAACTATAACTCCCCCTGAGATGATGAATCTCCCCCTGAGTTAAATAAGAAAAAGGAATAGAAACTTCCCTTTTTATCTTGAGTAATCTTCAGAGTCAGATCTTGTTTGTCTTGTAATAATCAATGGTCAGACTATCTTGTAGATATAAGATTCAGAGTTTGATAAAAGATAAATGATCTGAGAAACTCAGAGGTTCTTTTATAGAGTATTTTTATCAAAAGTTCTTAAAGAGTCAATTTAGATATTAGAAAGAATAGATATGTCTGAAGATTCATTCTAGTGAAATTATATTAAATAGTTCAGATCTTTATTTTCTCCCCCTTTTTTGTCATAAGCAAAAAGTAAAACTATTAATAAAGACAATTAAAAAGAATAATAGCAGACAATTCAATGGAGAATAACAAATTGTTTCATTTAATCATAACAGAGCAAAAAGTACATCAGAAGATATAACAAAACATTCAGATGCAATAACAACAGATGCACAAACATGAGAAAAAAATCTAAGAGTGTTTTGACAAAAGCATCTTCAATAGGTCTGTGATCTCAGATTGTGATTGCTCTTGCTTTGACATGAACTTAGTGATTGTCTCATTCTTCTCATCTTGTTTAGACATCCATTCTGACATGTCCTCAGATTTCTTGTCTTGCTTCGCCATCCAAGATCTGATTTCAGATTGACCAGCTTCCAGAGCAGCAATCTTGTTTGCCAAATCTGGATTTTCTGTCTTAATCTCTGATGATGGAGGTTCTGTATCCTGAACAGAGTCAATTGCCATATGTTCTGGAGATCCTGAAGAGGGTTCTACCAGAGTCATAGTTAATGCAGTGGCAGTTGGTTCTGGTGGAGGAGGAGGTGGAGGAGCATCCAAACACAGCAGAGGTTCAGTCTTGTTTACAATCCAGAATTGAGTTCTTTCAGCTCTGAGCTTTGCATCATCAGAACAGATGTTCTTCAGATTAGAAGCTACAATGTTGAATCTATTCAGAAATCCTTTCCAGATGATTTCAGTCTCATTTGCATCCATAGTTTCAGAACATCTTTTCTGAACAGTACCTAAAGACATCTGTATTTCTTGCAAAAACGTTTGAAATAAATGTTCAATATTAAGTCTGGGTGGTGGTTTAAGCAAGGTTTCCAGAGTCATCTGTTTGGGTTTTGGAGTTGGTGGGATTAGTGATTTTGGAATGGAAATCAGAGGAGGGGGAACATATGGAAAGAATGGAATTTCTGGTTTCTGAGGAAGTGATCTGTTTAATGCATTGAGCAGGGTTGGTTGAGGTCTTGTGCGTGGGTAAACAATGTCAAAAGATGCATTGGAGTATGGTACGAATGCAGAGTTTGATGGTTTATCAGATGCAACTGTGTTATCAGATGCAGGATGCAGAGCTGAAACAACAGCTTTACCAGATGTAGCAGATATGGGGGCTAAGGATCCTTCATTTTCCATAGATTTAATATATGAAAGGATTACAGATGGAAGGGTTGGTTTGAGTTTAGGTCTCAGAGGTTTCAAGGGTTCAGAGGGCTCAACTCTATCATAAAAATCTTTAAGTTTGAAACCATAAGATAAATTATGATACAGAGAGGACACTTGGGCACAAGATATTCCAGATGATGATGGATTAGAAGTAGGAACAATCATCTCAGATGAAGGTGCAGGTGGAGGCATAGGTTCTGGAATGGTAGTTTTGGTAGGTAAGGTTGATTCAGGTTCAGGGTCATGAACAGGGTATTTGTCAGATGGATTAATCAGAAAATCAGGATGAATTTCTGATTCAGATGAATTTGAAGATGTGTCAGGTGTACAAGAGGTAGAAGAAACTTGAAACACTGTTTTTAATGGAGTGATATCAAGAACTTCTGTCTCAGGGATATGAGATGGTTCTGAAGGAATATCAGGTTGTTGAGATGGTGGTTCAGATGAAACAGGAGCAGAAGTTACTTTAGAGGGTTCAGAAGTAACAGTTGCTACAGGTTCAGAAGATTGAATAGGTGATGGTGGAATGACAGATTCTTTTTCTGGTTGATCTTCTGTGGTTTGTTTTTCTGGATGATCAGGAGTTATTGGTTGAGTTTCTATTGTTGGTTGAGCAGATTTTTGTTTATCAGAATTTTGTGGTAGTTCTGATGGTTGTGGTTCTGTTGGTTGTGGAACAGTTGGTTGTGGTTTTGTAGGTTGTGGAACAATTGGTTGTGGTTCTGTAGGTTGTGGACGTGGAGTGAAGTGTTTGATGTGTAATTTAGGTTGAGGTGGTTTTGATACAGAAGCAGTAGGTTGTTTCTGAGGTGAGACAGAACTGGGGGCAACAACAGATGTTGTTTGAGTGACAGGGGGTTTAGGAACAGACTTAATAGATGAATCATTTATAACAATAGTTTTAGAAGTAACAGAAGCTTTAGTACCTTTGAGTTTAATCCTCTTAGCAGAGACAGCTTCTCCAGAATCTTTTCTCTTCAGAAGATCCTTGGGTTTCTCAGCAATCTTAGCCTTCTTCTGGACAGGTTCAGATTCTGCTACAGGTTGAGGTCTTTTCCTCTGAAGTGGAACTTCTGCTTCTTCTTCTTCTTCTCCTGCATCTGGCAGGGGTTGCTTGACAAGTTGAAACACATTTGCTGGAACAGGCACTCCTTCCCTTTTACATTCCTCTATATACATCAGAACAATGTGTCTAGGTTCTTCAGCAAAGAATAGAGGGAAATCTGATACTGGAATCCTTTTATTCAGATCAGACATGTTTAACTTCTTTGGAGCAGTGGTAAGTTCATCTACAATCTTGAGTCTCAGAAGGCTCTTAGCATTCAGAGGCTTTCCCATAATGAACTCTAGTTCCTCTGTTACACCAGCATTATACAGAGCAGCCACTAAACCATTTTCAGTGAGAAGATCTGAGAGCAACCTTCCAAAAGGTATCCAATTCCTGATCTTCTGGTTCTTTTCTTTCACAGATTCTCTGGATGCATTTATGTGATTCCACAGATGCATGAACAATAAGTAAGGAAGATCTACCTTATTACTCTGACTAAGGCAGTACATAAACTAGATCTGTTCATTGTTGACATAATCTGGGGAATTTGTTGACTTTCTGTGATGAATGCATCCCATGAATATCTTGGCCCAGATCTTGTAATCGGGCTTCAGATCTTTGAATCTGTTAGAGGCTTGTCCAACAGTCATAACCTCTTCATAGACTTCATCCATATCAACACGCCCAACTGGCAGATGTGAAACACCATCTGTTTCTTCATAACCAATCAGTTTTCTAATTAGATCCTCTGTGATTATGATCTCCTTTCCCAGCACAGATGATAGAATAAACTTTGGATACACAGATGCATGAATCCAGAATTCCTTAACAAGTAGAGGGTAAACTGGTCCAAATAGTCTATCAAAGTATTTCACCCAACCTTGAGCTCTAACAATGGAGCGAAAATCAAACCCATTGTCAGCCAGTGAATCAAATTCAACCATGGATTCACACAACACTTCTAACTTTTCAACAGGTGTGAGAAGATTTCTCTGTGGAGGAATGTATGGATTAGCACCTAGATTATCTGAAGTCACAGCAGCCATTGTTGATTGAAACTGAGCAGTTGTTGATGAAGAAGACGCCATTGAAGAATGCTTTTTAGAACACTTAGGTTTTGAGTTTTTGTGAAGAGAGAACAAAAGATGAAAGCGCATGAAAATTCTGAGAGTGAAAAGTGTGAAAGTAAATGCACAACAGGTATTTATACTAATCACATAGGCACACCAAAAGACAGAAATAACACACGTTTGAGCAGCATTAAATGAAGAGAATAAAATCATTTCAAATAATGAATGCTTCTGACAGATTTGGGGGGAAAACCAAGAAATTTACTATTCAAATTTCACCTCAAATGTCTTTTCAGTTTTGCACACGCCACCTCATCAGATTTTGTGGGACACGTGTTTGCTTGCATGCTGTTCTGAATTCTCTCAAGAAATGAAACGTTAGCCACGTTCAGATCTTCTAAAGATGGTTAATTCAGATTTTCACATCAGAAATAATAATCAGAATAGAATAAATGAACAGAAGAAATACTTCAGATCATTAAACATTTTGCATCTGAGAGGTTGCCTCTGATAAATATTACTCTGGACAAAAATCCATACAAATATTTTTCAGAATGAACTTAAATCTATCTTCAGCAAGGGGTTTTGTGAAAATATCAGCCCATTGATGATCTGTATCAACAAAAGCTAAATTAATTACACCCTTCTGAACATAGTCTCTGATGAAGTGATGTTTAATTTCTATATGTTTTGCCTTAGAATGCAAGATTGGATTTTTTGACAAATATATAGCAGAAGTATTATCACAAAAGATAGAAAGATTACTCTCATAGATTTGATAATCTTCTAATTGACTCTTCATCCAGAGCATCTGAGTACAACATCCAGCAGCAGCAATGTATTCTGCCTCTGTAGTTGATAGTGCAATGGTAGGTTGCTTCTTGCTGTACCATGAGATCAGATGACTTCCAAGAAACTGACAGCTTCCAGAAGTGCTTTTACGTTCAACTCTGTCTCCAGCATAGTCAGCATCACAGAATCCAACTAATGAAAATTCATCAGATCTTCTGTAACACAAACCCATGTTAGCAGTACCTTTCAGATACCTTAGAATCCTCTTAACAGCTGTTAAGTGAGATTCTCTAGGATCTGATTGGAATCTAGCACATAAGCAGACACTAAACAGAATATCTGGTCTAGAAGCAGTCAAGTATAGAAGAGATCCTATCATACCTCTGTAGAGTTTTTGATCTACCTTCTTACTTACCTCTTCCTTACCTAGAGTGATTGTAGGATGCATTGGAGTCTTTGCCATTTTGCTATCAACCATGTTGAACTTCTTCAGAAGCTCTTTAACATATTTGGTTTGATGTATGTAGGTGCACTCTGGAGTCTGACTGACTTGGATTCCCAAGAAGAATCTCAATTCTCCCATCATGCTCATTTCAAATTCTTCCTGCATACATTTAGCAAACTCCTTTCCAAGCGTAATATTTGTTGATCCAAAAATAATGTCATCTACATAAATTTGACAAATCAACAGATCTTTCTTAACAGTTTTATAGAATAAAGTTGTATCCACTTTTCCTCTGATAAAATTTTTCTTCAGAAGGAAATTGCTCAACCTCTCATACCAAGCTTTGGGAGCTTGTTTTAATCCATAAAGGGATTTCTTTAATTTGAAAACATGATCTGGAAAGTTTTCACTTTCAAATCCAGGAGGTTGGTGGACATATACTTCTTCTTCTATAATACCATTAAGAAAAGCGCTTTTAACATCCATCTGATACAGAGTGATGTTATTCTGTGCAGCAAAAGAAATCAGAAGGCGTATAGATTCTAACCTTGCCACTGGAGCATATGTTTCAGTGTAATCAATACCTTCTTGCTGACTATATCCTTGAGCAACCAGCCTTGCCTTATTCCTTTCTACTTCTCCCTTTTCATTCAGCTTATTTCTGAAGACCCATTTTGTTCCAATAATATTGAATCCTTTAGGTCTAGGAACCAGATCCCAAACTTCATTTCTGGTGAATTGATTCAGCTCTTCTTGCATAGCTATAATCCATTCATTATCTTCCAGAGCCTCATCTACAGATGTTGGTTCTATTATTGACACTAAGCCAAATAAAGAAGATTCAGAAGTTCTGAGAAATGATCTTGTCCTTATTGGATCATCTTTCTTTCAAATTATCACATCTTCTGGATGAGAAGATTTGATTCTGGAAGAAGATCCTCTGACAGTTGGTTTTTCAGAAATTTGCAAGTTGTTTAGTTGGGAGGTCAAAGGTGTAGCATCTGGAGTTGCTTCAGATTCTTTGATTTTTGCCTTTCCTGCCTCTGAGTCTTCAGAGTCTGTGAGAATCACTTCTCTATCTGCAGAACTTTCAAACTGCTTTGGCTTTTCAGAGCCAAGCTTATCATCAAATCTAACATGAATAGATTCTTCAACAATCTGTGTTTCAGTATTGAATACTCTGTAGCCTTTAGAGCGTTCAGAATAACCAAGCATGAAACACTTATGTGCTTTGGAATCAAACTTGTTCAGATTATCTTTAGTGTTAAGCATATAACAAATACATCCAAAAGGATGAAAATAAGAAATGTTAGGCTTTCTGTTTCTCCACAATTCATAGGGAGTCTTTTCCAGAAGAGGTCTTACAGACACTCTGTTCTGAATATAACAGGCTGTGTTAATTGCTTCTGCCCAAAAATGTTTTGCCAGATTTGTCTCATTGATCATGGTTCTGGCCATCTCTTGCAATGTTCTATTTTTCCTCTCTACAACTCCATTTTGTTGTGGAGTTCTAGGGCAGGAGAAATCATGTGCAATGCCTTTTTCAGAAAATTATTTTTCAAAATGTTTATTTTCAAATTCTCCACCATGATCACTTCTGACTTTAATAATTTTGGAATCTTTTTCAGTCTGGACTTGATTGCAGAAGTCAAAGAACACAGAATGAGACTCATCCTTGTGTTTTAGAAACTTTACCCATGTCCATCTGCTGTAGTCATCTACAATGACTAACCCATACTTCTTGCCTCTGATGGATGCAGTTTTCACTGGTCCAAACAGATCAATGTGAAGTAATTCCAATGGTCTGGAGGTAGACACAACATTTTTTGATTTAAAATGTGATTTTGAAAATTTACCTCTTTGACATGCTTCACACAGAGCATCTGAGTTGAACTTCAGCTTAGGAAGTCCTCTGACCAGATTGAGTTTATTAATCTGAGATATACGTCTCATATTAATATGCCCTAATCTTCTATGCCAGACCCATTGCTCATCATTCACAGATAAGAGGCATTTTACATTTTGAACTTTAAGTTCTGAAAGGTTAATTTTATAGATGTTGTGTTTCCTCTTTCCACTGAATAGGATAGAACCATCCTTTTGACATACAGCTTTGCAACATTTTTGATTAAAGATTATATCATAACCATTGTCACTTAATTGACTTATGGACAATAGATTATGTTTCAATCCTTCAACTAACAGAACATTAGTAATAGAGGGAAGCTTACCATTTCCAATAGTGCCAGATCCAATGATCTTGCCCTTCTGGTTCCCTCCAAACTTCACGTCCCCTCTAGATCTAAGTTCCAGGCTTTGGAACATAGACCTTTCTCCTGTCATGTGTCGTGAGCATCCAGAGTCCAGGTACCATGATTGGTGTCCTGACTTTGCTGCTAAGAACATCTGCAACAGGAATTATTTTGTCTTTAGGTACCCAGATCTTCTTGGGTCCTTTGGGGTTAGTTGGTTTGCAGGTTTGTCTAAACTTCTGTTTTGCAACATAATGTTTATTCTGACTTGCCTTTGGTTTAAACACATAAGTACTCTTCTCAGAGCTTGTGTGTTTAATGTCATTCAGATGACCAAATTTGAATTGAGAGTACAGAGGTGTCTTCCTGATGAAAAGTTTGTCAACAGGTTTTGGATTGCTTCCAGATGAAGACTCATATCCAATGCCTCTTCTATTGTTTCCACTAACACCATAGATCATGGAAGCCATCTTGCTTCTGTCTATGCTCTTAGTGAGAAACCTCTGAAAACTAGAGTCATATTTTTCTAAAATATTTTCACAAGACTTAGTTTCAGAATCAGATTCTTGTTGAGTTCTATCAAGGTCATTTTTGATTTTTAAATTTATTTCTTTCTGCTCAACAAGTTCTGCTTTCAGAAGGTCAATCTCAGATTCAAGATTGCTTTTCAGCTTCTTGTATTTGAGTTTGATGTTGTTGTAACTTTTAAGAACTTCTGTTAAAACTTTAATGAGTTCTTCTTTGGTAAGTTTAGCCATTACCTCCTCTGCATCATCATCAGATTCAGATTCTGATTCATATCCAGAGGTACCTTCCTCTTGATCCTCTGTCCTAGCCATCAGTGCAACGTTTGCACATTCTTCTTCTGATTCAGAAGATGACTCACACTCATCTGAGTCATCCCATGTTGCCATCAGAACCTTCTTCTTCTTGTTGAACTTCTTCTTAGGTTTTTCTTTCAGAAGTTTAGGGCAGTCATTCTTGTAGTGCCCAGGTTCTTTGCACTCATAGCACACCACTTCTTTCTTGGCAGATCTTCTGTGACTAGAAGATTCCTTTCTGTTGTCAGATCTTCTGAAGTTGTTAAACTTCTTTCCCTTGTGCTTCCAGAGTTTGTTAATCCTTCTGGACAGCATGGACAACTCATCTTCTTCTTCAGAGCTTTCTTGAATAACCTGCAAAGCTTTAGCAGTTTTGTTAGATTTTAAAGCTATGGATTTACCTTTATCTTTCTTCTGGGGTTCATCTTCCTCCAGCTCAATTTCATGGCTTCTCAAAGAACTGATAAGTTCTTCTAAGGAGATCTTGTTCAGATCTTTTGCCATCTTCAATGCAGTCACCATTGGTCTCCATCTGGTGGGAAGACTTCTGATGATTTTCTTGACATGATCTGATGTTGAGTAACCCTTGTCCAGAACTTTCAGACCAGCTGTAAGAATCTGAAATCTAGAAAACATAGTTTCTACATTTTCAGAATCTTCCATTTTAAATGCCTCATACTTCTGTATGAGCGCCAAAGCCTTTGTCTCTTTAACCTGAGAGTTTCCCTCATGAGTCATTTTGAGTGATTCAAACATGTCATGAGCAGTATCTCTGTTAGTAATCTTCTCATACTCAGTATGAGAGATTGCATTAAGCAATATAGTTCTGGCTTTATGGTGATTCTTGAAATCTCTTTTCTGCACTTCAGTCATTGATTTTCTATCAATCTTTTTGCCATCCTCACCAGTAGGATGTTCATATCCATCAATGACCAAATCCCAAAGATCAGCATCATACCCAAGAAAGAAACTTTCTATTCTATCTTTCCAATAGTCAAATTTTTCTCCATCAAACATTGGAGGTTTGGTACTGATCCTATCCCTCTCTTCATATTTATTGTTGATATTTGACATTGAATTATCAGCCATGATAACAAATAAATATATTGATCAAAGTATATCTCCTCTGGATCTTTACTGACACTGTTAAGTGATAGCACACTCAAAACCGGAGCTCTGATACCAACTGAAGGTGAGATAATACTTAGAAGGGGGGGTTGAATAAGTATGGAAAATTAATACTTGAAAATAATCACACAATTATTTTTATCCTGGTTCGTTGAACAACTACTCCAGTCCACCCTTCCAGAGTGATTTGCCTTTCTCAACAAGGACTTAATCCACTATTAAATCAAACTGATTACAATAGTATCACCTAAGAACTACAGTTCTTAGTCTTCTCAAGAGCTACTGATTCACACTGAATCCTCTTAAGGAAAATCCTTTACAAATAATGTAAATTAAATACAAGAGTTTTTAATGCTTCTATAAAGCTATAATCACAACAGTGATTTTTCTCTTAAGTTTTAAGTACAATGAGATTCTATGAAGAATAAGAATGAGAGCTTATAGAATATTGTGATTTCTTTTCAGCAAGTGTGTAACTGAAGAATGAAGTAAGGAACTCCTTTTATAGGCAACTGAATCATGCACGTTGAAAAGAGAGTCCAAAAGGTCTGAGCCTTTTTGTCTTCACATGTACTGACCTTTCCTTGAAATAGATGGCACAGATAAATCCTTTTTTTCTGTGTAAGTGTGTCTAGCACAAATAAGGAAAGAGACGTTGAAAATTTCCAACGGATATATTCTTGAAAACACTTCTTCAGTTTCAGCAAGTTCTTCAGAGTCTGAATAAATCAGAGTCTTCTGATGAGATTCAGAACTATGTTGTATCAGAGTCTTCTGCAGCGTGTGTGCTTCTAGCGTGTTTATCATCAGAGCATCTTGACACAGAACTTCAGTACTTGGCAGCGTAAGTACATTCAGAAACTTCTGTAGACTAATGCTTTGAAAAACTCTTCAATCAATATTCTTCTATACTTCTGATGCTTCAGCTTCAGATGCTTCTGATTATCTTCAGATGCTTCTGACTATCTTCATATGCTTCTGACTATCTTCAGATGCTTCTGACTCAGAATGTTCTGGAGCTTCTTGCTTCAGATCATTCTGGAGACTACGCTCAGGATCTTTTGTAAGGAGCAAACAGATTCTTCTGTAAGGTGCATCTGGCGCTTCAGAGTCAGAATAGCTTCTTGTATTCAAGGCAGATTTGCTTCTAGAGAGTTAATGTAATTTTAATCTGCAGTAAAACTCTCAAACAAATTTTAGAGTATATAATTCTTAAATATAAATTTCCCAACAGTTATCATCAAAACAAAGAGTAATTATTAAGAACCAATCTGTGTTCTAACAGTTTATTCAGTGAATCAATTTTAAACACTCAGACCATAAATTACTTTTTTGAAAAGAAAGTTTCTCAACCAGTTATTATCAAATCCCATTCGAATTATTACTACATATCGATTACCTAAGTTTAGCTAGACATGGATTTGGGAAAGATAAAATATAAATAAAAACAATAAATAATGATTTGCATTATAATAAAATTGAAATCGATCAAAATGAAAACCTGTAAATATTCCAATTGGCCTTTGGGCAGATCCTCCACAGATGTTGGCAGGATTCTGATCTCTAATGCCAAATTGATCGTACAGTACAAGTAGAAATTATAGAAGAATGGAAAAAGCAATACAGGAAAGGTAAAGAGAAACAAATAAGAATATTGCTGGAAAATATGCTCTGGAAAGTAAATTCGGCAGCACTTCGTGGTATGAATGCAGCACCCTTTCTGAAGTCCCCTGCTTCCCTTTTTATAGAAGTGGAATCCCAACGATTATCACTGAAGATGATGGACCTTGAGGCAGATAATTTAGGGAGTAGTGGTCTACTCTGTGGGAATTGGAACTGATTCTTTGACGTGTAATCTGAGTGGGGCGTTTTTGCCTGCATGACGGTCGTCACAAGGTATGACGGTCGTCACCCGTGTGACGGTCGTCATGAAGCTGTGACGGTCGTCACATCAGCAAAAACAACTTGTTGCGCTTTTCATTGTGTTTTCACTCCTTTTTCGTCCATATTTCATCTGAGATTGCTTCTTTTCTTCAGTTGCCTTGTTTAGACGTGATTGTTGAATACCTGTAAAACATCAGACAAATACACGGAAATAACCCGAAATCGGATCGAAAACGGTTAGACTTTAGTTGAATTATGCATAAAAATATCTATATGATTTCGTGTTATCAAACTCCCCTAAGCTTGAATCTTTGCTTGTCCTCAAGTAAAACATGGAAAAGTCGGCAAGCACGGGGAAGCTTCTTCGTTCGCAGAGTTTGGAAAAACCGGGATTCTTGGTAGGAACAAGACGAGTATCATGACGACACTGGACTACAAGTCTTCGGAGGTCTCCTTTTTATGCAAATCGGTCTCAGTCATGCTACTGTAGCTTGGTGTCAAGGTTCTCGCGGCAAGTTCACCCTGTTTGTTCTAGCGCAATCACATTAATCCCGTTGTCCGCACACTTTCATGGCAAGTCGACCTGTTAGTGAATATGATCTCATTTTTGTTTTTGATCTTCTTCATTGATCATATGCTTATGTCATTGATTTTTCAATGGGTTTTTCTTGCCGTTGGGCTAAATGCTCGGGTGAGGAGCATCTAACTTAGAAGGAAACGTGTCTTATATTTTTGGGCTATTTAGCTCTCTATTCATGATTTTTCATCTTTTTGGAGATCATACACTTATTTGCATCGGTCGCTCGCTTAGAAGAGTTTTAGGATGGTGCTGACTGCTAGTATAAACTACTTGGGGTTGAGTTTGCGTAGACACTTGAGACTTTGGTACACGTAGGTAGTGAAACCGACTCGCATAAACTAGAGATCTAAGGTGTCTGGACGATATTGGTTTTGTTAGAACTGTCGTTTCCTCGGAGTTTCAAAACTTGTTTTGAACTCAGGTGCATTCTCGTGGTGCTTTTGCTTTTGAGGAACAAACTAAAATTTTTGTTTACATTGAATAATGTGGGGATTGTTTGCGTAACGTGAAAAATATATAGACGAGCTTTATTTGCTAGAAATAGAAAGTGTTAAAATAGAAATTACTAAAATTCAAAGTGCAGTGAAATGGAAATAAAGGAAATAAAGGAAATTCAGAGTACAGTGGAATGGAAATAAGGTTCCGCTCCCACACTATCTCGATCAGTGTCCTCACTGATTCTTGAAGCATGCGAGAGGGAGATACAACTGAAAATGAAAATACAAATAACTGAAATATAGTAAACAATGAAGGAAAAAAATGAAAATCTAGTCACGACCTCTGTCACGTCCGCGCTGGCGTCCTCTGGCTCTGGCAAGGGCTACTCTGTCCTCATAACTCATAGCTCCGGTGTGGTAGACGGTGTCTCGGAGTCCTTCGACCTGCAAGGTCAGATTCGCTAGGCTCTCAGTGATCGTAGCTTGGCCGGTGTGAAGTTGTTGCATTTGAGTCTGGTGCCAAGCTTCGAACTGGTCAGCTCGCTGATTCTGCTGCTGCAGCATCGTGAGTATCTGTGCCTGTTGGTCTAGGGAGCGGCGGAGGTCCTCTTCTGTGTAGTCTGGCACGGGATGATGACGGCGGCGGCGGGAGGATGTACCTACGGGAGGAGGAGGCTGCGATGCCTCTGGCTGCTCGGACCTGTCCAACTCAGCTTGGATTTCATCGTCGGAACCGTGAGTGTGGTCCTGAGTGGGAGCAGCGGCAGCAGGAGGAGCAGTGAGGTCGAACAACCAGTTGGTACGGTCCTCTGGATGGATGCGGGTGCGGGACGGAAGGATGATGCTTCGGACGGTCTTGCCACGCACAACCGGATGGTATTTGCCGTCAGCTCGGGAGCGGATGAGATGGGAGGCTCTGCAGTGGTCGGTGTCAAGGAACACCGAGGGGATGGACTGGAGGTGCTGGAGGCGGTCACCAAGGTTCAGCCCAAGTTCAATAGCCGTGACAATCCCGCCAAAGTAGAATGGCTTCGAGCCACGGTTGCAGTTGGCCTGAATATAAGCTAGCAGAAACGGGGCAGCGTTGACAAGTTCATTGTTGAAGACGCAACGGAGAAAGAAGAGCTCTTTCGAGTTCACTTTGTGGTTGCTGTCTCTGGCGAAAATAGTGTTGCTCAACGCTCTGTGAAAGTACAGGATGGTTGGGTTATGGATAGGAGTGGCGTGCAGGGAGTCCCAACCATCGGCATTGAGGTCGGTCAACTGATACCACAGCGCGAAAGCTTCGTGATGGAACTGATCGGTGATGCGGCGATGAGCGTTGTCGCCGCGAGGTAGCTGCAGGATGCTGGCAATCTGATTTTGGTTCACCTGATAGTTGGTGCCAAACATCCGGAAGCAAGCGGCACCTGAATGCTGGTTAAGTTCGCCGCTGCTTGTGACGTAAGTGAACGAACTCAAGAACTCAAGAGTGAGTTGTTCATATGTTGGTTGTGGGTTAGTGCAGAGGTGTCAGATGCCTGCTCTTTGAAGCATCCAGGTTACGCCTTCAAGGAGTCCGAGCTCCGTAAGCGATGGAAGGTGCGGATAATGAGTCGGCTGGAGTGACCTCTGATGAAATGCAATGTAGTTTGCTCGTTGTCTTTCGCCTAAGTCTCCTTCACTGAAGGTAATGTTACTGATATCTGGGGTTTCTGCATTCCTTGCCATTGTTGGAAGATGGAGAGGTTTCTGAGGATTGGGGTTTTTCTGCAGAGAGGGAAGAACTGACAGAAGTGAGGTTTGGAGGTTGAATTTGGAGTTGAAATTTATAGTTCAATGTGGGGAGGACGAAAATTCGTAGTGGGGTAGGAGTTAGGATGATTGAAAGTGATAATGGGGGGAAGTTGAAAAGAACACGAACCCTGTTTTATCAGATATCAGTTTTGGACTGCGTGACGGTCGTCACGTATGTGTGACGGTCGTCACCCGCGTGACGCTCGTCATGATCCTGTGACGGTCGTCACAGCAGCAAAATCTGCAGAACACAGAATTTTGCTCTGAGGGCGTTCTCGTAGTGACTTTAAGGCTTAGTATTGATACGGTGATGTGATATAACAGCCAACAAACAACAAATAATGCGAAAACAAAATAATTGAATAAAAACTAGAATTGAAATAACGTAAAATTGAAACAATTGTATGTAGTACATAAAGAAAACTAACAATGCGAAAAATCCAAATGATTAAATGAAACTAACTAGACTAGACTAAACTAAAACTACTGCTAAGAGCTAATAACTAATATTTTCGTGCCTTCAACTCATCGAATTTCTGTGAATAGTAGTCGAGTTGGTCGCAGACTAGATCCATGAAGCCTACCAGTTCGTTGTGCATGCTTGCGATGTCAGCTTTTACATTAGTCAGAGCTGTATCGACGTCGGCCAATCTGAGTAACACGGCATCCATTCTGTCGGTGGTCTCCTCAGGGATAGGCTCAGGATAAGTGTTGTAGTGCGGAGGAGTCGTAGGGTCTACTTCAGTTTCAGATACAGCATCCTCATAGTACATATAGTCGTGTGCCTCAGAGATGTGGTCACTGTCATACATATAGTTCTGGGGTGTTGACTGTGGTGAAGGAGGTCCCATAGGCTCATCCAATTCATAGAGCCAGTTGTCCTTGTTGTGGATACTTGTCATCAGATGATCAGGCAGTGTGAATAACTGTAATGGTTTTTCGTTAATAAGATACTCATACGGTCCGGGTCCCATAGTTCCTAAGATGCGCCTATTAAAGCAGAATTGTATGTTCATGGGTCGGATGGTACCAAAACGAGTGCTGACATTTAAATGGAATCTAAGGCCAAGCTCGTGGGCAATCATTGTTACCAGGCCTCCTATAAGAATAGGTGTCTGAGGTTCCAGCGTTAGGCGTTTGAAAGATCTCATCATGAAAGGCACTGCATTTACTGTCCGTCCCTGAGAAGCACAGAACATGATGAATAACTCCTCTTTAGATACTGCAGTAATATTTTCTTCTTTTCCAAACAAGGTGTGAGCTAGTATCTTATGGAAGTATCTGAAGGCTGGGTTGTGTATGTCATCATTGTACATTCTGTCTGGTTCAGGGTGATAGTCGCCTGTGATTCTACCCCAGAATTGATCGAGTTCAAAATCAATATCGTCATCTTCTGCACTGATGAACACATGCGGTTCGCTAGGGAATCCTAGGAGGTTAGCTAGTGACATCCGGCTATGGGTTTGGTCCATTCCAAACAATCGGAAGGCAATCAACTCTGTGCTGGATCCAAAACCATAGTTGGGTATGTATCTGAAAGAACTAAGGAATTCATAGGTAAGATCCTTGTAGGTAGCGAAACGTGTTTTAAGAGCAGTGTTCTCCCAACCCAGTTGATTGAACAGGTATTGAATGCTATTTGTGATCCCTAGTTTATCCATAGTAGCCTTATCATAATACAGCGTTAAGGCGAATTCTCTTTCGGTCAGTGCTGCAAATCTTGCCTTTTGAGCGAGTCCTCGGAAGTGAACCTTTGTGAAGTCGTATTCGGCCATACTCGCAGGTAATTCGGAGAAAACAGAAGGAATGTTTTGAAGGCTTTTAAAAATCCTGAAAAGTTTGAAACAGGAAATTGAAGTCAGGATTTTTAGAAACGAAAGGTGGTAGAAACAAAAGACAAAAGAGAGAAAATAAAATAAGAATAAAAGTACGAAAATGAACGAAAGTAGAAAGTAGTAGTAATTATAAGTTTAGAATTTTTGTTGGATTTTCAAAGTAGAATTTTAAAGAAAAATATAATAACGAGGGAAATTGGGTTGCCTCCCAGTAAGCGCTGTTTTTAACGTCTAAAGCCAGACGATAGCTTGGTGAGAAGCTATTCGGGTGTTTGAGCTGGAAGCTCAAGCAATGTTATATTGCTGACTTGAGGACTGTTGTCGTTCTTATTATAGTGTTTTAGACGTTGCCCGTTTATGATAAATGGTGCATTCGTCTTATCGGTAATTTCGACAGCTCCACTCTGAAGTACTTTAGTCACTTCATAGGGTCCAGACCACCTAGATTTTAGTTTACCTGGGAAGAGTTTTAATCGTGAATTAAAGAGCAATACGATGTCTCCCACACTGAATTGTTTCCTGATTGAACGTTTATCATGCCATTTTTTAGTTCGTTCTTTGTAGATACGGGCATTTTCGTAAGCGTCTAATCGAAGTTCTTCCAACTCGTGTAAGTTCAAGATTCGCTTTTCTCCTGCCTCGGTGTAGTTGAAGTTGAGTGTCTTAATGGCCCAAAAGGCCTTATGCTCTAACTCTACAGGGAGATGGCAGGATTTACCGTAAACCAATTTATAGGGGGTAGTACCTATTGGTGTCTTAAATGCGGTCCTATAAGCCCATAAAGCTTCTTGTAGCTTCGACGACCAATCTTTTCTTGAGGTAGCGACAGTCTTTTCCAAGATCTGTTTTATTTCTCTGTTCGAGACCTCTACTTGTCCGCTAGTTTGCGGATGATAGGGTGTAGCTACTCGGTGCCGGACTCCATATCTAGAGAGAAGTTTATCGAATATTCGCGATATGAAGTGAGATCCGCCGTCACTAATGACGAGTCTCGGTACACCGAATCTAGGAAAGATTGTGTTTTTGAAGAGTTTGATTACTACTCGTGCGTCGTTTGTTGGAGCAGCTATGGCTTCTATCCATTTAGACACGTAATCGACAGCGACGAGTATGTAGTTATTACCAAAAGAAGGTGGAAAAGGTCCCATGAAATCTATTCCCCAGACGTCGAAGATTTCTACCTCTAAGATTCCTTTCTGAGGCATTTCATCGCGTCGTGATATGTTGCCAGTTCGTTGGCATCGATCGCACTTTTGCACAGCGATGTGAACGTCTTTCCAGAGATTAGGCCAGAATAAGCCGGCTTGGAGAATCTTAGCGCACGTCTTGGATGTACTAGCATGACCACCGTATGGTGCTGAGTGGCATTGGAAAATAATATTTTCTATTTCTTCCTCTGGGACACAGCGACGATATATGTTGTCGGCCCCTCTCTTGAAGAGTAGAGGTTCGTCCCAATAATAGTGTTTCAGATCGTGGAAGAATTTCTTCTTTTGCTGATAAGTAAGATCCGGTGGAAGCACGCCCGCAGCGAGGTAATTAACGATGTCAGCATACCAAGGTAATGTGACTTGGGCATAGACGGCTTCTACGACTTTTTTGAATTCTGGATCTTCCGAGATTGAATTGGGTGTGTCACTTTCTAGTTTGGCTATCAGACGTTCGTACGGGAAATCGTCATTTATCGGTACTGGTTCATGTTTGATGCCTTCTATTCGGGATAAGTGATCTGCAACAACGTTCTCGGTTCCTTTCTTATCTTTGATTTCTAAGTCAAACTCTTGTAATAGCAGGATCCATCTCAATAGTCTTGGTTTGACATCCTTTTTGCTTATTAGGTACCTTATGGCAGCGTGGTCTGTGTATATGATAATTTTTGCTCCTACTAAGTAAGAACGGAATTTGTCAAGCGCAAATATAACTGCTAGAAGTTCCTTTTCTGTGGTAGCGTAGTTCATTTGGGCAGGATCTAAGGTTCTATGTTTCGAATGCTTTTAAACAGTCGTCGTCGAAGACGAACTCAACATCTTTCATCAACAGGCCGGTCAGAGGTTTTGTGATTTTCGAGAAATCTTTTATAAATCTTCTGTAGAAACCGACATGTCCTAGAAAACTCCGTATTTCTCGTACGGATTTTGGAGGTTGGAGATCTTTTATAATCTCTATTTTAGATTTGTCTACCTCAATCCCTCTATCTGATATGACGTGTCCTAGAACTATTCCTTGTCGGACCATAAAATGGCATTTCTCCCAATTTAGGACGAGGTTTACTTTTACGCAACGTTCTAGTACCATTTCTAAGTTTTGTAGGCATCCTTTGAAACTTTGTCCACATACTGAGAAATCGTCCATAAATACTTTCATAATGTCGTCTATGAAATCTGCGAAGATTGCCATCATGCATCTTTGGAAGGTTGCTGGGGCGTTACAGAGTCCGAACGGCATTCGACGGTAAGAAAAAGTACCATAAGGACAGGTGAATGTAGTCTTTTCTTGGTCATCAGGATGGATGGGAATTTGGAAGAATCCTGAGTAACCATCTAGATAGCAGAAATATGAATGTTTGGCTAATCTTTCCAACATTTGGTCTATGAAGGGTAACGGGAAGTGATCTTTGCGCGTAGCTTTGTTAAGTTTCCTATAATTAATACACATCCTGCTTCCAGTCACGAATCTTTTTGTTATTGATTCGCCTTTTTCGTTTTTAACTACTGTGATTCCTCCTTTCTTTGGTACGACGTGAACTGGGCTAATCCATTCACTATCGGAGATCGGATAGATGATTCCTGCATCTAGCAATTTCTTTACTTCATCTCTGACTACAGTGCTCAGGATGGGGTTCAGTCTTCTCTGATGCTCTCGAGAGGTTTTAGAGTCTTCCTCTATTGTAATTCGATGCAGACAGATCGAAGGGCTTATACCTTTTAGATTGCTTATGTTATAGCCTAACGCGGTGGGGTACTTCTTTAGGACTTCTAATAGCTTTTCGGTTTCTGGTTGTCCTAAGTCGGCGTTGACTATCACTGGTCTTTTTAGTTCATCGTCTAGAAATTCATATCTGAGGTTTTTGAGTTCTAAAGATGGGTTCTTTGGACCTGGCATATGGTTTGGGGTCAGTGCTAAGCTTTCTCTTAGGTTGTCATCTCTATACGGTTTACGCCAATTATCGTCTTCAGAAATGTCGGGTTTTCGAATCTTTATTATTTCTGAATACGTGGTCTCTTCATTTTCAAGTTCTCTTATGCATTCTTCGATTTCGTCTACTAAATAGCAGGTATCGTCTATTGCTGGTGCTTGTAAGAACTTGGTGAGAATGAACTCTATCTTTTCTTCTCCTACTTCGAATGTTAGCCTTCCTTTCTTCACGTCTATAATAGCTCCAGCTGTAGCTAGGAACGGTCTTCCTAGGATAATTGGGGTCACAGTGTCCTCCTTGATGTCCATGATTATGAAGTCGGTTGGAATGTAGAATTGTCCTATGCGTACTGGAACGTTTTCCAGTATTCTGACTGGGTATTTCACTGATCTGTCAGCTAATTGTACGGACATTTTGGTTGGTCTGAGGTCTCCCATATTCAGCTTTTTGCATATAGATAAGGGCATAACACTGATACTGGCTCCTAAATCGCATAGAGCTTTGTCTATTACGAACTTTCCTATGACGCAGGGTATGGAGAAACTACCTGGGTCTTTTAATTTAGGAGGCATGCGGTTTTGAATAATAGCGCTACACTCTGCAGTAAGTGTAACTGTTTCATTATCTTCGATTTTTCTCTTATTCGACAGGATTTCTTTGAGAAATTTAGCATATGACGGCATTTGAGTTATCGCTTCTGTAAAAGGAATAGTAATATTCAGCTGTTTAAGGAGCTCTACAAATTTCTTAAACTGTCCTGAAGTTTTGGAGTTTATTAGTCTTTGCGGATAAGGGATAGGTGGTTTATATGGCGCTGGAGGTGCTTGAGTTTTTTCACTTGCGGTATCCTCCTTCTCGTTGTCCTCCTTCTTCTCTAACTCGGATTCCTTTTCTGCTTGTTCAGTTGGTTTTTGTTGCATGGCTGAGTTTTCGGTCCTCGGATCGATCGGTTCGTCCAATTCTTTTCCACTTCTTAGTATCACAGCATTTGCTTGGCCTTTTGGATTCTGTTCAGGTTGTCCAGGAAATGTGCCAGCAGGTGCGGCAGCAGAGGCTTACTGTTGAGCCACTTGTGATATCTGAGTTTCTAACATTTTGTTGTGGGTGGCTAACGCGTCTACTTTTCCTGTCAACTGTTTAATTTGCTCGCTAGTGTGTATGTTTTGATTCAGGAACTCTTTGTTTGTTTGAGCTTGAGTAGCTATGAACTTTTCCATCATCAATTCGAGGTTCGATTTCCTAGGTGCATTCTGAGCAGCTGGTTTCTGATATCCTGGCGGAGCAGTAGGCATTTGCAATGCATTTTCGCTTTTGTAAGAAAAGTTTGGATGATTTCGCCAACCTGGGTTGTAGGTATTTGCGTAGGGATTTCCTTGAGCATAATTTACCTGGTCTGGCGGGATTCCGGCTAGCAATGGGCATTCGGGTGCATTATGAGTGGTGCTTCCGCATAACTCGCAATTTGGAGTTACTGCAGCGACAGTTGCAGTGGGGTTAACGGTCAGACTATCGATTTTCTGTGCTAGAGCATCTACTTTAGCATTGAACTTTTCAAGGCTGCTGATCTCGTACATCCCACCTTTCGCTGTGGTTTTCTCAGTTGGAGTGCGTTCACCTCCCCATTGGCAATGGTTTTGTGACATGTTTTCTATTAATTGATAGGCTTCATCGTATGGCTTATCCATAAGTGCACCGCCCGCAGCAGTGTCTATTGTCAATCTAGTATTGTATAGAAGCCCATTATAGAAGGTATGGATTGTCACCCAGTCTTCTAGACCGTGGTGAGGACATGTTCTCATCATATCTTTGAATCGTTCCCATGCTTCGTAAAGAGATTCAGTATCTTTCTGTCGAAATCCGTTGATTTGAGCTCTAAGCATGGCAGTTTTGCTTGGCGGAAAATATCTCGCTAAGAAGACATTCTTCAATTGCTCCCACGTCGTAACGGAGTTGGATGGTAACGATTGTAACCATGTCCACGCTCTGTCTCTAAGAGAGAATGGGAAAAGACGAAGTCTTATCGCGTCTGGAGTAACTCCATTTGCTTTCACTATGTCTGTGTATTGTACAAACTTCGTTAGATGTTCGTTCGGATCCTCAGTTGCGTTTCCTGAGAATTGGTTTTGTTGTACAGCCGACAGCAATGATGGTTTCAGCTCAAAATCATTTCGGGTAATAGCTGGGGTAACAATGCTACTTCTAGGCTCCATCTGAGATGGTGTAGCGTATGCCTTCAGCGGTTTGTTTGGAGGTCCTTCAGCCATCTTTGGTTCTTCTTCTTCTGATTTGGAAATGGGAGTGAGAGGTTCAGGAGTGTTATGTTTGAGTTGTTTGAGTTGGTACTCAATGATTCTACTCCTTAGATGTAAGAAGCGTTCTAGTTCTGCGACTGAAGGTTTTACGATATCGCTTTGCGGGCGATTTCTTGGCATACAATCGACAGAACTAGTGAAGGGAAAATGAAAATTGTTAACCTAGTCTATACGGCGTAACAGAAGGTTACACTATTGACTAAACGGGTCCCCGGCAACGACGCCAAAAACTTGATCGCGACTTTCTATGTCTAATACAACCTAACTGCAAGTGCATAGTCTATCGCGTAGTAATAATAGATATCGATCCCACAGGGACTCGTAGTCAAACTAGTGTTCTCGGGAGTTACTATGTTTAGCTAGGTAGAATATGTTTAAGGGAATAAGATTGTCACTAAAAGGGAACTAAGAATACTATTTAGATTATAATTGATTGAATCGATACGTAGTAATTATGTTCTTCAGGGATTTGATAGGTTACTGGTGTATGAAGTAATTTTCAAAGTTTATTTAAGCAGAAAATGGAGATTTGAAGACTCTCGCCTCACGATGGTTATTGACGCTAATCATAATCCTAAGGGCCAAACGTACACTTTCGTATCCCGTTCGGGGTTAAAATTACTTTTTGGAAATCTCTAAGTTCTAATTCATTTTAAAGTGCTTTCGCTGTTATTAAAATAAATGACTGGTGTTTACTATCTGACCTTACCGCAGCTTTCGCTTGTTGGTTCGTATCTTAATTAATTTCCCACTTTCGTGGCAAAACTACTTTTAAATAAGTTCTCGCTTTCGCGACGAAGTTTATTCAGTGAATCAATTTTAAACACTCAGACCATAAATTACTTTTTTGAAAAGAAAGTTTCTCAACCAGTTATTATCAAATCTCATTCGAATTATTACTACATATCGATTACCTAAGTTTAGCTAGACATGGATTTGGGAAAGATAAAATATAAATAAAAACAATAAATAATGATTTGCATTATAATAAAACTGAAATCGATCAAAATGAAAACCTGTAAATATTCCAATTGGCCTTTGGGCAGATCCTCCACAGATGTTGGCAGGATTCTGATCTCTAATGCCAAATTGATCGTACAGTACAAGTAGAAATTATAGAAGAATGGAAAAAGCAATACAGGAAAGGTAAAGAGAAACAAATAAGAATATTGCTGGAAAATATGCTCTGGAAAGTAAATTCGGCAGCACTTCGTGGTATGAATGCAGCACCCTTTCTGAAGTCCCCTGCTTCCCTTTTTATAGAAGTAGAATCCCAACGGTTATCACTGAAGATGATGGACCTTGAGGCAGATAATTTAGGGAGTAGTGGTCTACTCTGTGGGAATTGGAACTGATTCTTTGATGTGTAATCTGAGTGGGGCGTTTTTGCCTGCATGACGGTCGTCACAAGGTGTGACGGTCGTCACCCGTGTGACGGTCGTCATGAAGCTGTGACGATCGTCACATCAGCAAAAACAGCTTGTTGTGCTTTTCATTGTGTTTTCACTCCTTTTTCGTCCATATTTCATCTGAGATTGCTTCTTTTCTTCATGTTGCCTTGTTTAGACGTGATCGTTGAATACCTGCAAAACATCAGACAAATACACGGAAATAACCCGAAATCGGATCGAAAACGGTTAGACTTTAGTTGAATTATGCATAAAAATATCTATATGATTTCGTGTTATCATATAGTCAGCTTGAGACTTTTATCATAGATCTTCGGTCTGATGATCAGTTTTCAAAGTTAAATAGAATCACTAATCTTTCTAAAATGTTGGTGAAAACTAGAAAGCATATTATGTATCCAATGATATATCTACTTGTGAGGTTAGCTTTAATTTTACCCGTGGCAACTACAACTGTTGAAATATTTTTCTTTGCCATGAATTTTATGAAGAATGGTTTGCGTAATCGTATGAGAGATGAGTGGTTGAATGATTGTTTAGTTACATATATAGAAAGTGACATATTTGATAATGTGGACAATGAAAAGATCATTGAACATTTTCAAAATATGAAAATTCGTAGAGGACAATCTTTATCGAAAATATTAGAACCTGAACAACTACCACTTCCTTTTGAAGAAGCTATCTCTGAAATAAAAAAATAAACAAGAATTACAGCTTATTATTAATCAGTTATAATCTAATAAATGATTACTTATCTTAAAACATGTATAAGTATTTTACCTTCCTCTAATTTCTCAAGCTCCTTGTAGTTCTAAACTAAAAGAGCATCAATGATTGAGCATTTATGTGATACTTTAAGGCAATTGTAATTACAAATAAGGGCTTACATTGTCTGAGGTGTGAGGCAACTGTGATATTCATCCATCACTCGTCCTCTAAGACTAAAAGTAGACTCAGATGCTACAGTGGAGATATGTATGAAAAATAAGTATTTTTCCATCTTTGCAAGGACTGGAAGGCGATTGGAATTTTCCCTTCACGATTTTAAAATATCAAAGTCCATTGTAAATTGACTATCTAAAGACTATTCTAGATACTTTTCCAAATCATTCATTTCCACAGAGGAAGATCCAGTGCACTATAAAAAATGATTGTAACTATAAAGATCTTCCTTATCACTTAAATCAAATCGATTCAATTGTGAATCACTTTGAGACTCATGCGCGACATCTTTATACTCCATGAATAGTTCATTCAAGCGAGTATCCAATAAGTCTCTTAACTTTTTTACCTCTAATGAATCAAAATTCTGATTGATCAACCAAGCGAAAAATTTTAATTTGTATCTGGGGTCTAAGGCAGAAGAAATTAGTAACACCAAATTTATCTTCTTAGGTTTTCCCCAATATTTGTCATTTTTTTCATCTTGAAAGCCATGCCCTTTTATGAGTGAATCCTTATAAATACACATGTTATTTATCTTTTTCGCTATATCAAATACCTCTAACATATACATATTAGAAGCGACATAGGAGGAACCAGATATTCAAAGTGTGCTATCATAAAATATTTTCAAAAATGGAAGAATCGATTATGCTTCTATCCAATCGAAACTTGTGGGTACACCATTTCCACTTTGAACTAGCTCTCGAGTGTACATGGGATCATGAATTTCAAGTATTTCAAAAGCATTTTGATGTTTCAAAGCTGAGTCTAACATTAGATAAGTTGAATTCTGCCTTGTTTCTACATCAAGGCACACAAGACCTTTGTACTAGGTGTTTGACTGCTTTACTCATTCTTTAAATTTTGCAAACCTATTAGCATAAGACTTGGCATATTTGACAGAACCCCGGAACCTCAATATAGACTTGTCAAGATCTTTTAACCCTTCCTTAACAATGAGGTTTAAGATACGATCACATCAATGCATATGTATGTATTCTCCATTCAATACTAAGCGGTTACAAGATAATAGCTTCTTCTTCAAATGTTTAATTGCAAGATCATTTGAGGCTGCATTATCAAGTGTGACAGTCAATATTTTATTAAGTCCCCATTCATTCAAACACAAATCAATAGTGTTTGTTATAATATCCGCTGAGTGGCCTTATACTTAGACAAAACTAGAACCCTACTTTGCAAGCTCCAATTATTATCAATAAAGTGGGCATTGATACACATATATGTGAGATTTTGGATAGTGTTCAAAACTAGAACCCTACTTTGCAAGCTCCAATTATTGTCAATAAAGTGGACATTGATAGATTTTGGATAGTGTTCATGTATCAGAAGTGAGACAAACTCTTTGACAATGGAAGGCTAGAAAGTTTCAATTTTTTCCTTTTTTGCATCCCATAGCAACAAAATATCACGTGCAAGTGTAGTACGCGATATATTATTGAATTTTAGATTCAAGCCATTTACAAATTCATGAAAATCTGGATGCTCCACTTTTGTGAAAGGTAACTCCAAGTCTACAAACACTTTCACGAGTAAATGCCGCAATTTCTCTTGATCAAACCTTGAAACTGAAGGGGAAGAAAGAGCATGGCCTTCACTATTCATTGAGGGTGTAAGTGTTCGTTGCCTCTTGTTAAAATCATTATTTGGGTTGCTCTTGCAAATCTTAGAATGTGTTATCATCGAACTCGTCCCATTATACTTGAGCTTCTTATCATAATGGTTGCATATAACTATATTTTTGGAGTTAATATCTAGCTTGAAGTCATTCCAAATAGCAGATCGATTTTTACGACGTCTAGTTTCGGATGGTAACATAGTAGTAGAGTTCTGGACAACTGGCGAAGGAGTAGAAAATAAATTTGTTGGCTCGGATTCACCATTCATTTTGATATAAGCTGCAAAATAAACTCAATATCACAACATAAAATTTAAACATACTAAAACTTGAGTTAGAAATTATCTAATGAAAGAACTTAGAATAAAACTATTGCGCTCATTTCATACAAAACACATTTATGAAAAGCTTCTAAACTAACTGTAGATTATGTGAATGATAGAATGAATAACATTCCAAGTATATTAGTAATCATTATTTCTTGACAAGTATCAATTCCTATATTTGTGAAAATGAAAACCTCTTCTGGTATCTTAGTCTACAACCGTGTTTTTCTTCATTTTTCTATTTTGTTTATTGTTACAGTTACTGTCAGATCATGGCAGAAGACACTTAACAAAAAGTTAAAAAGCAAATTATAAGGCCAACTGTTAACAGTGCCCCACTCTAAATATGTAATGCTTTGGAATCAAAATGACTAGTTGGAAATTGGAATAGTTAAGTTACCACATTTGAAAGCACAACATCATAGGCAAGTTTCCAATGTATTTTTTTTGCATTCATCCCCCATAAAATATCCAACAAGCACATTTCATTATTCCCACTTTCAAATCAATCCCACCTCACGAGCTTCTTCAAGCACCACCCCACAACCGATGCATTTTTCGCATAGCTATTTGGTGCAAAATATTTGTGAAAACCCAACTATTTCATCTATCTATAAAAAACAAACCACTTACCCAATCTTCATTGATAATATGATAAATTATTTGTGGAAAACCAAGTGTTCCAGTTATGCAATATTCACAGATAATCTGATATACAAAAGAGATTAAATCATAATCCAACCTAGCCTACAACACTCTTCACAACTGAAGATTTTTTTTACAGTTTTCTTAATAAAATAACAATTTTAAAGTAGAAAAATGTGTCTAGTTAGTTAAGATCTATATTTGGACTATATTGGAACCCTAGATAAATGAATGGCTAGATATACCACTTTAAAGCCAACCGTCTAATTCTCTTTTAACTAGTTTTGGACAAGAGACAAGTCTAACGTCGAGGGTTTACATATCAAGCATTAAAGAACAAGTGGCAACTAGTTGTGTGTTGATAGAATCAAAACCAACTTTATACAAATATTACACTTGACAACATACAAACCATTTGACTAAAACAAAATAAGAGAACAATTTGCTTCTTTTAAATATGCATAAGTCAGTGTATCCAGAATACATTAAAATTATATATTTTCTAGCTTTCCTTAAGTAAATACTATTCGTGCACAACATCAGAGGCATGTTATGAAGCTATTGGGCTTAGCTGCACTATCTTAGTTGAAAGCAAAGTTGCAAAGCTTGTTGAGTTAGGATTTGAAAGACATACAGTTATACAAGCTCTTCAACTATTCCATGGCAATGAGGAACAAGCAGTTGGGTTTCTTTTTGGCTAAAAACAACATTTCTCTTATATTTTTAAAAAAAGATTCATTTATTACTTGAATTTCATTTCAAATTGTAGAAAAAAAGTTATAAACCTCATTGATTCATGATATGACATTTACAGTTAGCTTTTATACTGGAATGAATTTTTCTATTTGATTATTATTCTAATGTTTCTGTATACTTATTTAAGCTGATTGATATTTGATTATGGTATTACTGTATTTTCATCCCTGCCTTGCTTACTTTGTGTGTGTTCTGCGGCAGCAAAAGTTGATTTTGTACAATAGTTTTGAAGCTAAATGTTTTTTTTCTTCATAGAAGCTCTAAATTAATTTTCCAAACAAATACATTGGAAGCTTAAAGTAGCAATGTAAAGTTTGTTTTACATTGTGCGGTAAAAAACAAAGTGTATCAAATCAAAATTCAGGAAATTGGACCATCAAAACATAAGGGTTAACCAAACATAATTAGGATTATGACCATCAAAACATCAAAGGAAAGTTTTATGTCGTTGAAGCAATTTCTTATAACAACCCGATTTCATAGCAACATTTATTACTTTATTATTCATCCACAATACCAAATTCTAACCTAATCTTCAGTATTTTTAGTGGATAGAAGAATTTACTTATAATAGAGAAAATTTGCAATGGAATTTGGAAATAGGGTTCCTCACAAATTTGAGCTAAGCCATGGAACTGAAGTAAAAAAAGGTAGAAGATAAGCTTTGATTAACGAAAAAAGATGGGTAGTGATTAGGAGAAATGGGTCTATCTGAAAACTTGATGCAATGGGGAAGAAAAATGTCTTGAGGTTTTTGAGGATGAAGATGAAGTAAGCCACATTAGAAGTGAAAATAAGCTGATGTTTGAAATTGAAAGTTTAAATTTGAATTTGGGTAATAACCAGATTATAACTGGATCCAAAAATAAAACATGGATGAATAACCAACCAATTATAAATAATCCGATGGATAACCATTTCATAATATCTGAATATTTAAAATGGATTTGGATATGGTTATGAATTTGAGTCTTATAACCAAATATTTAAAATGGATTTGGATATGGTTATGAATTTGAGTCTTATAACCAGATATTTTGCACACCTTTAAGTTTGATCAGAAACCACAAGTCATTGAGATTGTGTATTGTTATAAATCATGGGATGTTTGTCTTACTTTTGTTTTAGGGAAAAACAAAATGATAAGGTTGGAAGAGTTGATAAATGTAAAATTTATCTGATTTTCATTATTAATTTCACATTTATTAGCTTAAATGTACTCGAAGCAACATGTATGCTTATATTGAACATTGTCATGTATTTTGTAATTGATCTTCTTTATGGTTGTTCGAATGTAAGAAATTATCAAAAGTCAGACCAACTAGAGCAAGAGACTCGATATATTGAAAACCAAACTTGGGTTAAATTTGTTGGGTGAGTAAACCTAGACCAACTAATATTATACTTAAAGTTGGGTTTGCAAAACATGAAAAATTCGAGGATTCTACCTACCATTCTAAAATTAAACCTTACATCTCTCAAATTTTTATAATTTTAAAACTGTCTTTAAAAAAAATTTGAAACAAACAAAAGTTTTCTAACCAGAAACTTTAAAATTTTGGGTAAAAGTGTGAAAATTATCGGAAATTTTAAAATTTGTAGTGCTATATCAAAAATTTTAAAATTTTCGATAGTGAAAAAATTTTAATTTTTTTTTACACTACCACCAATTTCGAAATTGTTGGTATAATATCGAAAATTTCAAAATTTAATTCGAAATTTCCGGTACATTACCATCAATTTTGAAATTGGTGATAGTGTAAAACAATTTTTTTTTTCAGAAATTTCGAAATTTCCAATAAAAAATAAAATTTCTGTTATATTTTTTTTCAGAAATTTTTATTTTATATTAAAAATTTCAAAATTTCTAATTAGAAAAATAAAATTTTTCAAAATTTTTCGGTATATATGACGAAATTTCCAAAATACACTTATAAAGCCTAATTTTCAAAAAAATTTGAAAAGCAAAAATAGAACTTAATCATAATTGAGAGATGACGGGTAGAATTCTCAAAAAAAAGTTCTCAGATAATTTTGGCTTTCGCGATGATTTGGTAGTATTTTCTCAATAGATTTTTGGCTCCCCTATCGGGTTTGACAGCATTGCAATGCAATATAAAGGGTTCTTCGATACAATGCATGCTAAATTTGTTGAGGAAAATATGGTCCACCAAGTGAATTTTAGGAAAATTGAAACTTAATAAATAAAGGCTTGGGTTGCCAATTGAAAATCAATTTTTTATATAATTTAGTTTCTTTTAGTCATGTTTATTATTTTCCAGAAAAGAGAGCTGATAGGGATTATACGCCGAATGCCTGAAGAATTATAATTAATTTAAGATTGAGAAATCATCTAATGTTCATCTATTTTGACTCCTTCTGTACGGCTACCAAGTGAACTTAAATCCTCTTTTATTAGAGTTGGGTTTTTACTTTATTATGTATAATTGGTTATTGACATACATGTGATTATAATAGTTGCAATATAACCCTCAAGATCTTTTTATACTGTTTTAACTTTATTTTACTTAGTTATTTTAACTTATAGAAACAAACTACAACACACCCCTAAAACTCTAATTACTTAAAATATTAGATTTTACTCACAAGATAAATTGTCACACGTATTGGATTTAACACCTCCACCAAGTTATAAATTTGAGATTGAGTCCACCTATTTATGACCCCTAAAAGTAGAAGCAATGAGTTGCAACACCTCGTGGGTCCTATGACAGAAATACCAATGGAATCTATGGTCTTTGGTTATTTACATTGTAATGATTTTGTTTTAAATATCTTTTCTTATATTTTTTTTATTGCTCTCCATAAAATAAACACCGTGTGTTGGGTTATATGAAATTTAATAATTCAAGTTAATCGTCTTCATTCGTCTCCCTTGCTAATATACTTTGTTCCTCCTCCTATTTCATTAAAGAAGTTTGTCAGCAATCGCAACTAATGCTCACATGCATCTTTTTACCATTAACTCAGAATTTTTAAGCAACAAACATCAAGTTTGACCATAAACAATGAGCGAATTTGTGTGTTGACTGAGTTTAAAGTCCTAATTTTCGGATTAGGGAACCTTTTCAATTGGATTTACTTGTTTATTTCTGTGGCGGTGCTTATTTTTTTGTCTGCATTTGTATTTTGTGTCATGTTGTAGTGTTAGTGTTAATTTAGTATCTTGAATCCGGATTGTTAGCTGAGTATCGTAATAGCCCAGAATGGGAAAGGATAATAACAGATGGGTTGAGGTGAAAAATAGAAAATCGAAGAACAAGACATTAAAGACATCTGTGTGGTCGGATAGGAGTGAGAAAAGGTTGGACGAAAATGAAGACATTGAATCATTTTTCTTCACTGAATTTGCAGAGGATTATGATGCCAAGGATATGTTTCAGGTTTTTAAAAAATACGATTTGGTCTTATAAGTGTTTATGCCGGCGAAAAGGGATAAGTGAGGCAAGATATATTTTGTGAGGTTCAAAAAGGTGAAGGAAGTAAGAACAATGGTGGCTAAGGAATAGGAACTTTGAATTGGACAAATCCACGTTTGTTCATCTTCAGGTCAACATAAATGACACTGACATGTAGAGATTTCATAAGGCTTTCGTTGGAGTTGTAACAAAAGAGGGTAATACATACAATATACAACAAGCGTTGAATGTGGAAGGCTATTTTATGATCAAGGTAACTCCACTTGGTGCCAATTTATGTTTGCTTAATGAGACATTAGCTGGTGATATAAAATAATTGATTATAACAAATGAAACTTGGGTATTGAAATGGTTTGATGACATACATCAATGGAGTCTGGATGATGTGGCTATAGAAAGGTTAACTTGGATGAAATGTTTCGGTCTACCGTATCATGCATGGACTCCAAAGTTCTTCAAATTCTTAGCTGGCCGCGTTGGAGAATTTATTTCATGTGATGAAGATATTGAGAAACATAGGAGGTTGGATGTAGCTCAGTTCCTTATCAAGACTAAATTTTCTATAAACCTCAACGAGGTCTTTAACATAGAGATCAACGGAAAAATCTATAGAATTAAGTTGTTTGAAGACTTCCATGGTCCAAAACAAATTACAATTCAAAATGAAAGTGGGATAAATAGTGATAGGGATGGTTCTGATTCAGGAACCGAGGATGGTATTTTTGAAATGTTAATGGATGAGGAAGATGATGATCATAATGGGCGTGAAAACCAAGGTGGAATGGAAACAGGCAAAGGGGATGATAGCCCATGGGAAGGGGATAATAGGGAAGCAGCGGAAAGTCACATAATGGCACATCATGTCAAAAAAATTAGTCTAAAGGTATTGACATGTCAACTACTGTGGGTAACGTACAAATTGGTGGAAAGGTAACTCTTGGAAAGTGTGCAAAAGTTATTGATTCAAGTGTGAGTCCAACGAGCGCAGATGATATTTTGAGTACTGAAGTGGGTAGGGATAAGGATAGTAAAGGCGAGCCTCACATGCCCAATCAGTTGGGCTTTATGGATCCGGTTTTAACTGCCACTGATCCAATACCTCTACCCCGTTTGGGCCCATTGAACCTACAATGGGTTCAAAGTATAAGAAGACTAAATTAATGAAGGACATATACGAAAATATTAAGATACCATTTGCACCTTCTTACTTTTCTGCTCTTATCCACTCAGTGCATTTAAGTGATGGCAAGAAAGGAAGGTTTGAAGAGGTCACGTGTAGCCTACCGGTCGACGCTTACTGTTAACATTTTTATTTTTAAAAAACTGAAGGATTTGCATCGACGCATGGTCCTATTTTGGTCGACGCATAGCGTGTTATTTTGTATAATCTGCTTTGCTTGGGGTAGCTCAGGTCGACCATTCTTTTTGTATGGTCGACCGTTCACTATTTTACTGCATAATTTTGGTCTGTCCACTTATTTCGAAAAGTGGTATGTCTGTTATTTTTGGCATGATATAAATAGAAAGTTACTCATCTTCATTCAATAAGAATTGAATCAATTGGAAAACAAGAAAAGTGAAAGAGGTGCCATTAGTTCTCATAATCTTCATCTTCTACATTTCATACCACAACAATCACACACAATAATCTTTGTTGTGCATTATGGTTTGTTTGAAGTGATAACGTCTGAAGCCGTTGATTGGGAATCCGATTCGGGTTAAGATTTTGACAGGTTTTTCTTGAATAAAACCTTGAGGGTTTTGTCCTCCAACATTCACTGAATTTGGGGGTTTTTGGTACGAATCTTCTCAACATATATTCAGCTGAGCGAAGGTGATCGAGGAGCGGTGGGTTCCGTCGATCTAGTAGCGGAAATTAGTGAATTGTGAAGGAGAGGTTCGGGTTCGATTGACAAGTGTTTGATATCAGTCGGGCTGGGGTTGAAGATGTAAGGTTGTTCAACCAAGGAGCTGTAATCGGAGGTTAAGCCATAAGCAATCGAAGGACTTGATTTAACTTGAATCAAGGGACAAGAAGAGAAAGCATCTTCAACAGCAAGGGAGTTTGGTTGTGCATTTGCTATTCTATTCTTGTATAAACAATTCAACAACAGGTTACATTTATATTATACGAGCTCAATTCTATTCTTAGAATTGAGGGCAGACGTACCCGGAGCGAGGACGGCGGGGGAACTGCCTCAACAAATCCTTGTGTCTTTTACTTTACGCATTTTCATTTTGCTAAATATTTGCGTGATTTTCGTTCAAACAATCTTATCAAATTTAGGACTGTTTTGAGTAAGTGCTGAAGTAATTCTAACTCTAGTACAATAGTTTATTGTACAAAGAAACTAGAGCTACTTACTCAAAGCCAAAATCACTTGGAGTGCTCCGCACGCCAAGTTTTTGATAAATTGTCTGAACCAAAATTCTCGTGTGTTGTCCATTTATTTTGTTGGCATTTTAAGACATTGGAACTAGTCATACCAAGTAAAGAACTAAATCAAATTGGTAGTGTGACTAGTGTGGTGATTCTCATCTCTCATTATCAATTTCCATAAGCTAGACGCATATCCGGTCCTCTAGTAACGGTTCGTTATAAATGGTAATTTTTCCACGGCCGCTTCCGCAAATTAAACAAAATTTTAAAACCAATTTTATTGGTAGCGCCGACTAATTTTTTAATAAGGGATCTATTCAACCCCCCTTCTAGATTCATGCCATCATCTAACAAGTGGTATCAGAGCACCGGCTCACTCCGCGCTTCAAGTATAACTTTGTAGAAAATGGCTAATGAACCTAAAGGGGCCTATAATAGAGCTCCTATTTTTAATGGAGAAAATTACAGTTACTGGAAAGACTGTATGCGGGTGCACATTAATTCCATAGATAGAAAAGTGTGGAATGTTATTCTTAACGGTCCAATTGAAGTAACTATGACCGATGAGAATAATATGATTGTGCCTGAGCCTAAAGCAAATGGACTGATGATGATGAGAAGAATTATAATTACGATTGGAAAGCCAAAAATATTTTGATCTCCTCATTAGGAGTTGATGAATATTATAGGGTTTCTCATTTTTTAACAGCAAAAGCTATGTGGGACTCATTGCAAGTTGCCCATGAGGGAACCAATGATGTTAAACTAGCGAAAATCAATACGCTAACACGAGTTCGACCTCTTTTGCATGGAGCAAGGGGAAACCATTGCGGACATGCAAAAGAGATTCAATCATCTTATCAATAGATTGCACTCACTAGGTAGGCCAATTGCCAATGATGTTTCTACTAACAAAATTTTGAGATGTCTTAACAGGGAATGGCAACCGAAGGTAACCGCCATCAAAGAAGCTAACGACCTCACAATTTTGGATCTCACAACATTGTTCGGAAAGCTGCAAGAGCACGAACAAGTGCTTCTAAGCCTAGAGCAACATGCAAATAAGGAAAGGAAGGATAAAACAAAAATTAATGAAAAGAAGTCAATTGCTCTCAAGACTTCTTCCTCAAAGTCTCAATCTAAGGAGCATAATGATTACACTTCGAGTGACGACGAAGAGGATGACAAGAGTGAGGATATGGGGCTGTTTATAAAGCGTTACAACCGTTATGTTAAAAAGAACGACATCCAACACTCTGAGAAGAATCTTGTCAACTTCCGGAAACAATCTAGGTACTCTAGAAGTGATGACACTAAAGGGAATAAAATAAGAGGATCATGTTATACTTGCGGAAAGACCGGACAATACAAACCAGATTGTCCCTTGAACAAAAAAGGCAAAGAAAAGGAAACAAATAGATCATATAAGAAGCAATCAAAGCCAAGGAGAGCGTATATAGCTTGGAAAGCGATAGCGATTCCTCCGAGGATGAAAGCTCAAGTGATGAAGATGAATCCGTAAATCTTTGTCTTTTCGCTCACCAAAAGAACAAGAAGAAACAGGTACGACATGCTAAATATGAAAATTCCTCTAACATGTCTCATTTTAAATTACAAACTGTGTTTAATACTTTGCATTGTGAGGCAAAAGAAGCCTTTAAATGGCTTGCCTCAAATAATCAAATCTTTGCTCACTTAGAGAAAAAGATTCGTGAGTCCGAAAAGAAACTTGAGACACTTAAAGCTTCCATAGTGGAAAGTACTAAAGCAGGTTGTGAGGATCTAAGAAGTAGAGTAGTTAACTTTGGGTATGACACTTGTTACATTTGGCAAAATGAAGTTAAAAGCTTAAATGCCAAACTTAACAAGGCTCTAGAGCCCAAAATTACCTTTGCCATCGATAAATCTAATTTTAGAAAGAGTATGGTTAATCCATATCAAAAATACAAATATGTTATAAGAGATCACAATAGCAAAGGTAATTCAAAAGTTAACTTTTCTTGTTTATATTGTTGCAAGAAAGGTCATTCCATTGCTAAATGTCGTTTTAGGAGATTTTTGGTTCCTAAAGGAATTTATCAATGGTTGGCCAAATGCGGCCATTTTGTGACTCACAACTTAGGACCCAATAAGTCATTGGGTACCTACTCTTGTTAATTGTTTTTTCATAGGTACAACGTCTTGAGACCACCGAGAGAAGATGGGTTCTCGATAGTGGCTGCTCAAGACACATGACAGGAGACATATCTCTCTTCATCGACTTCGTGGCAAAGAAGAAGGGGTATGTAACCTATGAAGATAACAATTGTGGTGCAGTACTTGGAAAAGGTAGTGTAGGTAACCCTTCTTCCACTACTATATCTTATGTATTGCTTGTCGAGGGTCTTAAACATAATCTCATTAACATTAGCCAATTATGCGACAAAGGATACAATGTATCGTTTTCAAAAGAGTGTTGCAAAATTATGCATAATGATGAAATGAAGAGTGTGTTTAATAGCCTAAGAGTAAATAATTTTATATGCTAGACTTGAATGAAGTATCTTTGACAAGTGACAAATATCTCATGACAATCAGTGAGGACTCATGGTTATGGCGTAGACGTTTAACACATGTCAACTTTGACTTGCTTAACAAGGTAGTTTCCAAAGATCTAGTCCTAGGTCTACCCAAGATAAAGTTCACTAAGGATCACCTTTGTGATGCTTGCCAAATAGGAAAGCAAACGAGGATCTATTTTAACTCCAAAAATATCGTTTCAACTACGAGACCTCTCGAGCTTCTCCATATGGATTTATTCGGGCCATCTAGAATTAAAAGCCTAGGTGGTAACTATTACGGTTTTGTAATAGTTGACGACTTTTCTAGATTTTGTTGAACTATCTTATTGGCTAGCAAGAGCGATACGTTCGCCGCCTTTGAAATATTTGCTAAGCTTTCCCAAAATAAATTAAACACAAACATTGTCTCAATTAGGAGCGATCATGGAGGTGAGTTTGAAAAATATTTGTTTGAGGAATATTGTGGTAAACACGGAATTGATCATAACTTTTCCGCTCCACGTACTCCTCAATAAAATGGGGTTGTGGAGCGCAAAAATCGTATTTTAGAAGAGTTGGGGAGAACAATGATCAATGAAAGTGCATTACCTAAATACTTTTGGGCCGATGCCATAAGTACGACATGTTATGTTTTTAATAGGGTGTTCATCCTCCCCATTCTAAACAAAACACCGTATGAACTTTTAAAAGGGCGCAAGCCAAATGTATCTCACCTACATGTCTTCGGTTGTAAGTGTTTTGTGTTGACTAATGGAAAGGAAAACTTAGGAAAATTTGATTCCAAGGCTGACGAAGGTATCTTCCTCGGATACTCTCAATCAAGTAAAGCTTATAGAATTTATAATAAGAGATTACTTACAGTTGAAGAGTCTGTACACATAACTGTTGCGCCCTAATTTTTGACCTTAGTATTCCACCTCCTTATGTGTTTTACTGCATTTTATCTTTTTAACTTTTATGTACGACTAACGAGTGTGTGTAGGTTTTTTTTTTGCTTTAAGGATGTCTCCAGCACATTTGTATGATTGGATCCCCTTAAATCGAGATTTTGGTCCCTTTCAAGCTTCTCTTCATCAAGGAAGGGTTATCGGGACAGGATTCATACAGGAATTGTGATCATGAGATTTTGGTAATTAAGGTATTTGTAGCATAAGACATTTCAGATTCGAGATTTGAGAATCATTCACATGAGTTGTGAATCCAGCGGTGGCAATTTAATTAAGTGGTGTTATTTGGTTCGTATTGAGATTTAACTCACATCATATTGGAGTTGATTTGGTGCACTACATGTGGATTTAATAAGGTTGTCGCATCCGGGTATGAGAAATCCTCAAGGTCAGGTTCATATGGATTACGGTTATTTTCGACGAGTGGAAGCATTCAAGTACCCGGCCTTTGTTAATTGTGTCGTAGAAGTCCGAGACTTTTTCAACGAGCTCAGATCAGAATTCAAACCCGTCTCCGTGTTGGTCAAAATGCAATCTTAAAAGTTTATAATTGAGGGCCTCATTTTGAGTTGCAAGCTTATTTTGGAAGAATTATAATTACAGCTCAGTTTCATCCTAAATTCGTTAAAACCATTCAAAGGAAGTCCAAACCTATGATTAAATTTGTTCATGGATGTGCATCTGTACAAATCATAAAAACTCCCAAGAGTTTCATGCACATCATTCTGGAGGGAATCCATAAAGGTCCTCATCTTAAAATCATGGACTTGAGGAGTTACACAAAAAGACCACGTGTATACATTAACACGTGTATACATTAATTTTCAAAGAACATGAGGTCTACCGCCCATTTACAACAACCATCAAACCTACCTTTTCAGTAGTTCTAATTTCTGTGAAAAGTACATGCAACCTTGAAACTAAAGCGGCATCACGATATTAATTACAAATTACAATAAAAATGCTACTAGATTCTAACTTTAAGATCAGAGCACCATTCCTAGGACAATACAAGCTAGTGTTGAAGAGATAATTGATTCCCGACGGCAAGTCGTCGAACAACCGAACTCATAGATAAGACATTTCATTGGCAAGTACTGCGTTTTCAGTTATTCGAACTCTTCTCTGCCCTCCTCAAGGTAACTCTGTTGCAGCTGATGGAACGTGAACCATTCGTCGCAGACTTGTCCTGTATCCAAACAGGCCTACATCAGTACAACATTTCAACAACAGCAGTTCATCATTTGCAAGGACCAACAGAATCGCATCTGCAAACATCAGCAACTGCAAGTGCATCAGTAGCAATGACCCATGACCTGCTCGAGAAATGAGGAAGATAAGATTCAAAATGAAATGCAGAGCAGGGCAATTCAAAAATGATTAAAATAAAATGCTTCAAAGACACAGACCATTACCGGATTTCCGCAGACTGATACATTTCCAAAGCCATGCCAAATCCGCCTCGGGATGCTTCTCAGCCATATCCATGCACAAGCTTTTCAGGTGAATCCTAAGTCCATTCGTAGACCACCCAGGATCTCGGTGTCGACCTGCCAGAATCATAACCAACTTCATGTTAATTACCATCAAACCTCTAAAATGGATGTTACAGAAATAATAGAAGTAATGGCAGCTCATGTGGTGTGCGCCTCGACAACCTCGCTCCAGTTTGCTCAATTCCATTCATTTATTCTCGCGGCAGCGTGGCATGAGAGGAGGCATCCGCTTCTGAATCGTGTCCCCGTAAAAGAAGTCAAGATGTCAGGTGCCTTCAAAACAAAGAGCAAGTTCCGAATTAATCATAACAAGTAATCATAATGGTTAAGAGCTTTCACAAGTGAGTTAAACCAGAGTTACAAAGATAACAATATCAAGATTCGTCTCACCAGTTATGGAGCAGCAATCTCCTCTCGCAATGTTCCAATTATTCATGGTTGATTCAGCAGAGTTTGCGTAGTTGAGTTCAAACCACCATTAGAAGCAGACCTTACTGGAAGTGCTACCAATTGCATCTCTACCGCCCCAAGTTACTGCAGAACATGGAAATTAAGTTCAAATTCAGATACAGAGTTTGTTCGTCATACAACTGTGTTCGCCAACAGTTAGACACAATCTCAAAGTGATGGCTTACCTGGTGGGAATACCATAACTGTACATAAGTTTCCATTGACTAATTCGCCTTTTGCATATGCTACCGCTACTGTATTCCTCCGTCCATAGGCACCAACCTACAACAACTGTGAGGATATAATCAAATTCATATTCGCTCGGTAATGAGCACTCAAATGGAACTAGTGTCTGAGGGAGTACGAGAAGGGACTTACCGGTGCTTCGTTGAATGGACGCTCGAAACAGACTCCCATACCCCAACGGTTTTGCCGCAGATGTTTAAGCACCGCAGATGTTTAAGCAAACCAGAAGCCTGTACCATCTTCGCCCTGCTGTTTCCTTTGGTTAGTACCTGCTTGTGGTGAGAAAGTGAGTAAACGCAACTAATATAGCAGGGAAAGTTTACAGTTTTGGAAACCAGTTCGATAAATTTGCAAACACACCAGAACAGACCTAGCAAGAAGCCACGACTCGTTTAGTCAGTCTTTACCAACATGAACAACTGCTAGCCATAACAACCGTGCTGACCGCCAAAATCAGGAGCCTGAGAGCGCCAACATTGTTTTGCAGTCACAACACCCAAGGGATTTATCTGTTCGTTCAAGAAATACCGAAACCGTAAGCTTGGATAGAATAGAGATCAGTGGAGGGAACACCTCGAAGCAAATGAATCAAAGCTGCACCATGGAAATGTCCAGGAAGAGATAGGTTTCTGCAAAATCATAAGAAGGCAAGTTGTCAGTTCGTGAAATAAGAATCGAAGCAATCCAAACATATGGAATTAGAAGCAACATCAGTAGAATAGAAGAAACCACACCCCAGCCATCACCATATGCACGAAGGATAATCAGACCGGATATTTGAAAGTGGTGGGTCAAACGCTCAAGTTGGGCTGGAAAAGTATTGAGGCTTCTAATCCTTCGTTGGCCCGAAAACATAGTTATCCACACCTACATCCATGGGAGAATATGCTGATTAGAAGAAGATTCTAGAAAAGATCCTATTCCAAATCCCAAAAAAGGAAACTTTGAACTGGGATGTTAACAAACAACTGATACGCATCAACACCATATCATTACCGTAATCACCGAAAAGGAAATATTTCAAATTTCATACGAGCTAAAACGGAAAGATCCAATCATGATTTTAAAGCAGCAATCAATTCTTAGCCTATATAAGAAGAACGAAATCACAAAAAAGGGGAGAACAACTCGAAAACCCTAAAAGTTGGTAAAGGGGAAAATCAAAGAAGGCTTATCTTTTCTCTGCCTCTATCGAGAAGTTGTGACCTTCCGCAACCGTCGCGCCGCCAGTGAATCAACGGTCCTTCCACGCTCGAAGTCGCTTTCGCAAACCGCCGCAAAAATCTCCACCGACGAAGCATCCTTTTCGTCACTACAAGCGCTGCTGCCGTCGACATTCGGTGAACTCTCATCCTTATCCATGTTTTTGATTTCATTGATGTTTTGATATGGTTTCAGGTTTGGAAATGGAGGAAGATCGCGACGAGAAGGGGATAGGGGAGATATGGGGTTTACCGTGTCCATTTTGTTTTTGTTCTATCTGTTAATTACTAACACAACACACACTCACCATACCCTAATTAACCGTTTAATCTCCTTAAAAATCTTTAATTAAATTAATTTAAAATTAACTTAATCATTTAACTTTATTATATTATTAATCAATTATTCTATTAATCTCCTTTTAATAAGTTTTTTTAATTTAAACCAACTAGAATCTATTTTTATTAACTTAGTCTTTTAACTGGTACCCCTTTTATTTTATTTCGGATTAATATAACAGTTAACTCAATTTTTACTAATTACTAATAATTAATCTTTGCCATAATCAGTCTTTTGTTAAAACTTTTTTAATTAACTCTTAACTCACCGTTAACTCCTTAATTCAACCTATTAATTCTATTTATTCTCAACCTAACTCAATTTCATTAGATAATTAATATAATATTAACCTAAAAAACATTTAGATTACCCTTTTAATAACAACAACGACCCTTTTTAAGAAAAAATAAACCTTTTCTTATTTAATAAGATAAAATTAAAAACTTTCTTAGATATTCGAGACCCTTTTTATTTGAAGATTACTTCTTAGAATTTAATTAATTCACATCTAAAATATTTTACTAATGACAAATAATACAGCATCTCTTAAAATTAAATCAATTATTCTTTTAAACCAATTCACCCGCTAATATAACTTTCTCTTTATCAATCAAACACTAAAATCAAATCAACAATCAATCGTGCACTCACGACACATGCACTTACACTCAGCGCTTTCATGTGTATACATTATTTATCTTTATCTGCTTTATCTTATTCACAATGCACACACACTCACTCAGCGCTTTCATGCGTTCGTGTATGGTTTATCTTTCTGCAATTTACTCTTCTGCAGTTTATTCTATTACATTTACATTATCATATTTATCTATCATCATTACATCGCATTCCGTCCAAAGGGAAAACCTACACATAATTCAACGTTGTGTGTAGTTGCACATCATTTGCATCATTTCCCCTCGATCCTTGATCCCATTCAAGTTGATCGTTTAGGATAGATCCTACCCCATAGGAAGGACCTTAATCTTTTACAACTTAGACAAAACATAAACAACACAATACAACATCTCTTCAAACACATTTAGAGAATAGATGTTAATCATCTTAAGTGAGATATAATCTCCACCTCCACAACAATACAATCAAACATGTAGGGACTTTGCCTTAAGAACGACAAAGGCATGCTTGGCGACCATCCAAATATGTAAGACCTTTTCTTAAGACGATGCAAAGACCATTTCCTGCAACCCCCTTTACATTTGTGGCGGTTATCTCTCCCTTAATATGAAGACTCATCTCTTCTCCTAAACCCAATCAAAACAACTACCCTAAACCCGTAGGAACTTTGACCACAGTCAAAGAGCTCCTCTAACCCTTTAGGGTGAACTACAATATACTCTGATTCCACTCCCGTAATGATATGTAGGCACAAGGTGCGATGCCTTATCGAGTATACTTAGCAATAAACCACTAGGGTCTTTAAATCCCTTAAGCAGATAAACACATAGCAGTAAACAAACATAAAACAAGAGGTTCCTATAGAGTACTATAGAAACTTAGGATGCTAGTACCTTCCCTAAGTTTAACCAACCCCCGAACCTATAACAATCAAAACCTTGCATTTGCATTGCATTGTGGGAATTTCGATCTTTATCCCTTCCTTTGGACAAATCAAAGTTCGGTTGCAAAATGAATTAAAGATTCAAACTAATCAATAGTTTGGTATCCAAATTTCACCGCGACAGAAATGGCGACTTCACTGGGGACTCTCTAGTGGGTTTCCCTATCTTATTTTATTTTGTTTACTGCTTTATATATTTGCCTACTTGATTAACTGTTTACATGCTTTCTCTTATGTTTCTTTTGGGATTGTTGTCCTTGAGTGGTGAGATAAAGTTCTACACCCGAACTTGAGAGAAATTAAGATAGGATGGTGATATAGTCGAGGAGGCTTATTGGGAGTTGAATCCCTACTAAGTTGAATCGAGAATCCCGCTCAGTTGAGGCCCTTTCGAAATAGTACTGTTGAACGATCAATCGTGAAGACACTCACTACCTTCGACTTTGGAGCCTATGATATTGAGGACCGTAGTTACCTTAACCCAACTTTGGCCTTTATTAGGACGTAGTGCGAGACTATGAGGAAGTACTTCCGAAATAGTGCTACGCGAAGCTACACTCAAAAGAAGTTCTCTTGAGAATATTATTAATCCTCGAGTAATTGGGAAAATTGATAATATCCGATGGATGGGCTGATGATTCTGAGTCCCTTTAGAACCTTGTTCTGCAGGTACAAACAACATTTAGTCCTTAAACCTTTGGGAAGGGTACACCTTTGCTCCATGCTCGTTGCAAACCTAGGGCGCCCCCTTGTTTGCTTATCTTTATGTCCTTATGTGAATACTTGTGTTTGCTGCATTCATATAGCATCATTCTGCATTGGACTTCATGGGATTTACCTTTGTTTATGAACATTGTAGGTCACTATGACTTCAGATAAAAGACATACTGTGAAATATACTTTTAAGAGTCCCAAATTGGATGACCTAAAGAAGTTGTGGGGTTTCATCGAAGATCAAGAAGGATTCAAGACCAAGTATGGGAAGCTGATATCTTTATTGGGTTGCTCAGTGAATGAAGGACTTCTTGCCACTCTACTACAGTTCTATGATCCTCTTTACCATTGTTTCACCTTTCCAGACTTTCAGTTGTTACCTACATTGGAAGAGTATTCTTTTTTGGTTGGTCTACCTGTCCTTGAGGAATCTCCTTTTCCCTTCTTGGAAAAGGACCCTGATGAGAAAGATATTGCTAAAGCTCTCCGTTTGAAGGTATCTGACGTCAAAGCCAACCTAGTTACCAAGGATGGGATTCTTGGTTTAAGGACAGGTTTCCAAATCGAGAAGGCTTCATTCTATGCTGATTATTCTAATAAGGCTCCGTTTGAGACAATCTTTGCTTTGCTTGTTTATGGGTTGTTTCTATTCTCGAGTTTCGAAGGTTTCATCGATCTCAAAGCATTCAAGATCTTTATGAAGAGCAACCCAGTGCCAACTCTGTTGGGAAATGCATATCACTCTATACATCTCCGAAACCTCCGTGGCGGAGGGATGATTACTTGCTGTGTACCCCTACTTTACAAGTGGTTTATTTCACACTTGCCGAAGTCTAGCTCTTTTACAAACATTGGCAAAGAGCATTGGTCTCCAAGGCTTATGGCTTTGACCCATTCTGACATTGATTGGTACAGCCGAGTGTATGATAGAGTATTAATCATTGATAGCTGCGGTGACTTTGCTAATGTACCATTGCTCAGCTTTGATGGAGGAATCAGCTACAATCCTATCTTAGCTCGTCGACAGTTGGGATACCCGTTGAAGGAACCTCCCAAGAGTGTTCAAGTAGAGGGTATGTTCTTTAAAGATGATATGGAACTCCGAGGAAAGATTCTACATGCATGGCGTAGTGTACACAAGAAAGGGAAGAGAAGTTTAGGGAAGCCTAACTGTGTGTCTTTAGAACCATACCTCCAGTGGGTCAGAAAAAGGGCAACCAATCTAAAGATGCCCTATTCCCGCCAAGATCCCATAGCTCCAAGGAGAGAGCCCACTTATGTCTTTATGTCTAAAGCCGAGGAGTTAGAGGTGTCCTTAAGGAAGTCTCAACATGAGTTGGAGTCTTGGAAGAACAAGTACCGTGTATCAGTGGCAGAAAATGATGAGTGTCAAAAGCAGAAGGCTGAACTTCAAAAGCAGAATGCTGAACTTCAAGAGGAGAAGGATGAACTTCAGAAGCAGCTACAATTGAAGGATGAAGAGCTACTCCCCTGCAAGAAGAGGAAAGTCATGGAGGATTTATTTTTCTCCGACCCACAATGCACTATTTGGAAAATAATTGTGGACAACCTTATCCGTGAGAAGGCGCAACTAGAAGAGCAGCTCAAGCAGCAGCATTCAAGGCTTCTTTAGTGTCTTTACTAGCTTTTATTTAGCTTTTATTTGGGACTCTTTAAAAGAATATTTATGTAGTCCGTTTCAAATTTAATAAAACGTTTTCTTTTACCGCAATGCCCATAAATAGAGGAATCCCATGAAGTCCTAATCATCTTGCATTGCATTCTCTTTCCATTGTTCACTTCAAGAAACTCAAATTCGTTCTGTAGGTGTTGTAATCATGGATTTCAGAAGAGAAACCCTGAAGTACACTTTTCAGAGTCCCAACCTCGAAAGCTTGAGAGAACTAGCCGAACTCGTCGAGGATCGCTTTGCTTTCGCAGCAGAATATGGAGGAGTTTTTCGTTTCCTCGAGCTGAAGATGAAAGAAGGATTGTTGGAAACATTGGTTCAATTTTATGACCCGATGTATCACTGCTTCACTTTTCCGGACTACCAATTGATGCCGACCTTAGAAGAGTACTCGGAACTTCTAAGGATGCCTGTGACTGTTCGACCCTTGTTCACCGGAAGGGAAGACACGCCTAGTCACCAAGAAATTGCAAATGCCACTCATCTTAGCCTAGAAGATGTCCAGACACACCTAACCACCAAGGAAGGAGTCCTTGGGTTCCCCGCCGACTTTTTGATCGAAAAAGTCCGTTACCATGCTGAAAGAAAGGAGGCTCTCATATTGGAAGCCAATTTTGCTTTGTTGGTCTATGGGACTTTCTGGTTCCCTAAAATTGACAATTTTGTTGACATGGATGCAATCAAGCTGTTCATACTCAAGAATCCAGTACCCACCCTGCTTGCTGATACGTACTTCTCGATTCACTCGAAGAATGCCGAAGGAGGAGGACACATTGTATGTTGTACCGCCTTGCTGTACTCATGGTTCATCGCTCGTTTGACTTGGTATCCGTCCCTTTGGGATGAAGTAGCAACACCTCGATGGTCCGAGATACTTATGGCCCTTACCCATTCGGACATTGTTTGGTATGATCCCGCCTATGGAGGCGTGCCTATGATTCCTAGCATCGGAGGATTCCCTAACGTACCGCTCATTGGAAGAGATGGATGTATAAGTTACAATCCCGCTTTGGCCCGTAGACAGTTTGGACACCCTATGATCCAAGTGCCTGACCCGGCTTCATTAGAAGAGATCTATTCCAAGGGAGAAGAGGATCTAGACCTAAAGACTGTCATCATTTATGCATGGAAATACGTTGATAGGGAAGGAACAGCTGCTTCAGGATACCCCAACTGTGCTGTTTCTGAGGATTATCTGCATTGGGTGCGAGAAAGGGCTCTCGATCTCAAGATGCCTTTTCATTTTCATGAACCTATGGTATTATCTCCTCATGACCCCGACTGGTTCGAGGAAGAGGAAATAGAACAAGTAAGGATTGCTTTAGATGAAGCCCGGAAATTGAGGACCGCCTGGAAGAACAAATTCCTCACCCTCAAAGTAGAGAAGGAAAGACTTCAGAAGACACCAGAATTAGAAGTTTCCAGAAAGAGAAAGGCACAAGGAGATTTATTTTCTCCTCATGCCTCTTCAAGTGCTGTTACCAGTGATGATCTCCCCTCAACTACCATGGCTTGGAAGGAGTGTGTGGAACGACTCATCATCGAGAAAGCAGCGCTGCAGGAGCGTATTGACCAGTTGACCGAGGAGCTCCGTACAAAGGAGAAGACCGTGGAGTAGAGTTCTAAGTTTTCTTTTGCTTTCGTTGTAATAAACTCTTGAAAGAGTACTTTGTTTTCATTGTTTCTCAAAAATAAAAAGTTTTTCAATTATCCTACATTATAACACTGAAAAACACTTTGAGTTTCTTGAAGTATCCTCCTGCATCTGCATTATGCATTAGCATTCTGCATGGCATTTTACATTTGTGCATGTGTCCTTCCTTTGTTGTGGCTCATTTCGGTTTTCCATCTTTGCTGTCAGTCGCCGTCTCGACCATCTGACCAAGCCGGAAGTATCATTAAAGGATAGTAAGGAGAACGAAGACATGGATCGCATGACTAGCTTCAGAGTAAGGTCTAACCCGACGCTTCGCCGTCCCTCCGACAACTTTGTTCCTATGCAACTTCAGCCTGTGCAAGAAAAGGAAATGGACGATCCAGAGCTTACAGCATTCAAGAATGAATTTCGTGACTTTGAGGAACGATGGAAAATAATGAAGAGGAATCGTGCGCCTGATTTTCATACTCATGACCCGCACCTAGTTCCAAACTTAGTTATCCCCCCAGGATTCCAGATGCCCGCCTTTGAAGTGTACAAGGGTACAATTTGTCCAAGGTATCATTTGATGATGTTTTGTCAGAAGATGACCGCCTATCTTGGGAACGACCAACTATTGATTCACTGCTTCCAAGAAAGTTTGGGTAGAGCACCGTTAACATGGTATATGAAGCTACAAGTGAATCACATTCAGTCTTGGGAAGACTTAACTCTTGCTTTTGTGAAGCAATACCATCATAACTTGGGTATAGCCCCAGACAATAAAGATGGTTGTGGACCTTCCAGAGAATTCATAGCTCCGGTACCCCATCCTCAGCACCAATATGCGATGCCCGCTCAGCGTGAACAACAACCACATCCTAGGCAGAGGTTGGCCTCTCCAGATCAACCACAACACCGACAATTCCGGAAAAGGTATCAAAGGATGACCCCAGATACACCAAGAGAAGTAATTCACCAGTTTGATCCCATCCCGGTGAAGTACGCTGATTTGTTTCCAGCTCTAATTCAAAGAGGGCATATCCAGACTAAAGCCTCGCCCAAGGTACCTAAGAAGTTTCCATACTGGTACAAAGCCAACAAATTTTGCCTGTATCACCAAGGTGCTCCGGGGCACGACATTGAGAGTTGTTACGGTATGAAGGAGGACGTTCAAAATTTGGTCAAAGATGGAGTCTTATTCTTTGAGGGTTCCGTCCCCTACGTGCGAGATAGCCCCCTATCTCGACAAGGTTCATCCTCCCCAGGCATGATTCAAGGTCGCCAACGCCGTGTCTGAAAGCTGCGCGCCAGACATTTCTGCATGTCTTTCCCGTCTACATGAAAGCACAATAAAGATCCTGGAAAGGACTCTCCGAAGAAGTTTATTTCATTTTTGCATGTTTATTTCTTTGATTGGAAGCATATTTTGCATGTAAGAACTTTCTGTTTTGAATAAGTAATGCAATAAGTGTTTGTCTTGAAGAAATCCTTTCGTTTTCACTCAAATAGTTTTTCAAAATTATTTATAACGCCGACTTTTACCCGATCTCTTGCTCTGACAGATAATTGGAAGGAGGATGATGAAGTAAAACACATGATCTCTTGTTGTATGCTTCGAATAAAAACCCTACTGATGATGTAAGGCATTATTTTAAACCTCCTGAACGCCAACATAGTCAACCCTTTTTTTTTTAAACCTTGATTGAGGATCCGTTCTCTTTCTCCCAAACCGAGACATCATTTTCTTAACCTGGGGCAGGGTAATATCAAAAAAAAAATGATGAACATCTTTCAAAAATTGGGTGGGCACAAATATACTAACCCTTTCTACCTCCATTCTACAAGTCACAAATTAAGCCCATATACAACCTTCAAAGTCCTGATTGAAGTAAGGTTTAGTTCGAAAGCATACTCGATGAGGTATTGTTTCCTGACTCCTTGAGCCACGCTCAAATTTAAATCGGCTTATAAATAATGATTCAATTTGTATCCTAACTAATGGTTTCGATCACAAGTTATTGCGATACCCCTTTTCAAAATTTCAAGACAAACGCGTGTTGCATTAACCATTTCAAAATGGATATTTCAAATGTGCTAAATACGCTTGACATCTTAGAAAGACCACATACAGACATCGATGATGATATCTGAAGACTTTGCTGACTTGGGGCAAGTCATTCTTCCCAAAGAATTTTCATCCGCGCAAGTCTTGGGTTCAACTAGAAGAAATTCAAGGACTCACTTACCGCCAATCAGGGGCAGTTACGTCGAGATTCGGCGAATCTCTAGAGAGTTTGAAAGCAGTGGGGCATTTAGGCATCATGTTTTCTATAAAATCCTCTCGAGACTTTTCAACTATGTGACTTGGGGCATTTGAAGATTGAAGCAAAAGATGTATATTTCATCCTCAGGAAGCTCAACCCCAACATGTTCAACAACTACGAAGACCCAGGATATTTATTTTATCCCCTATGGAACTTCGGTTTGGGTACCTCCGTCTACAACTTCATACAACGCGCCAAACTTATCAAGATGATACATCCCCAAATGGATTGATCACTTTTTCTCAAGAGAAATCTGGAAGTTTTGAAATAGGATTAGGATCCTATATTTAGTCCTCCGTATACCCCCAGTGATACTTCTATCTTTGAAGATTGGTCGGATGTTTGTTTCAAGACATTTATCCCGTATTCGGTCTTTGCTTTCGTTTGTCTTGTCAGCATAAGCATGTGCATATCATATAAGTAGATAGCATAACATTTGCATTTTGTGCATCCTCTGTATGTTTTACTCTATCTCTTCGATTGCGTTTACCCTTGGGTATTTGGGCGTGTCTTATTCCTTCCAAATAGAGTTGTCAACCCTAAGCAAAAAAAACTCAATATTTCTATTTCCCCACGAAGTTCGATCCTCGTGGAAGACAGTTGTTTCGGTACATTCCCATTGAAGTTTATGCCTCTATGGTTGAGTCTTGCTTGACAGTTTCTCTTCGGTTATTTCCCGAATTGAACTTCAGTCCTTGGCAATCACACTATGAATATCTCCAGCTTTTGAGCATGGATCAAGAGTGCATTTATTTTGCACTTTGACATCATAAGGATCACCATTGAAGACGTGACATTTCTTCAGCAATACTACAAGATCCACTCGACAATTTACAGCTAAATGACAGAAGATCTCTTTACTTGAGCAACTCGTTTTGGGCAGATCTATTCTCAAAACGACAAACAACGATTTCCTCGAGACAATATGTCCTTCCCCAGTGGATTATCTTAAGATTATCAAGTCAAAACAGAGGACATTACAGATACTTCCCCAGTTGAGGATTTCTGCTACTACAATTTCACATTTCTTTTACAATTACAGCAGAGATACTCCTCAGAAATGATCTTCCCCAGAGGGTTCACTACGAGTACAATCAATGACATATCTCCTTACAAGAGGACACTCCACGTATCAACCGGTTTACAACTCTTTTAAAGATCCCCGGTGCACATTCTACAAATTGCCAATACAATACAAATTGCAAATACAAGATCACATCTACAAAATTCTACAATTACAGATTACATCGACAACATTTACATCAACAATTCTACAGTGCTACAATTCACAACATACAACCTACATCAACATTACAATTTACCACTACAGTTACATCTACAATCTACAACTTACAACCCCTCTTTGAAGACGCTCTCACGAGTTTCCATCATTTTGGGTAGGAACCGAGACCAGCTCATGGTTCCCATACCATGGAGCAAGGGGAAGTTCAACATTAGAAACCGAGACCAGCTCATGGTTCCCATACCATAGAGCAAGGGGAAGTTTGACATCAGAAACCGAGACCAGCTCATGGTTCCCATACCATGGTGCAAGGGGAAGTTCGACATCAGAGACCGAGACCGGCGCATGACTCCCATATCATGATGCTCGGGGAAGCTCAACAACTACAACAACATCTACAACTACAATGACATCAGAGACCGAGACCAGCTCATGGTTCCCGTACCATGATGCAAGGGGAAGTCATACATTTTATTATTTCAAGTTGAGTCCAAAAGAAAAGATATACAGAAAAACAAAAAAAAAAGAGAAAAAAAAAGGAAAATAAGGATGAACCATCAACTCAATTCATCTGGATTATTACCAACCACAACACTATGATAAGTACATCTCTCGACTACAAATTTCTTTCCCATCACCACGTCCTTGGTGTATGAGATACTGTTTTACTTCTGAGGATTCCCCAGTGATGTTTGTTTCCCGTCCTCGTGGAGTCTCCTTGTGTTGAATTTGTCCTTCCCACATGTCGTATCTAGTTCCTCCCCTGTGGCACCCTTTCTCCACAGGATCATTTATCTTACATTCTCATATCATTGCATATCATTTACATTCGGTGGTTTCCTATGGCCAAAAATTCGCGCCATGTTCGTATTTAAGTCCCTCCCATCTCGTCGAGACGGAGATTTCCATCTCCATATCTCCGAATAGGAGTAACTTAAATAGGGGCATCTGTTGCGCCCTAATTTTTGACCTTAGTATTCCACCTCCTTATGTGTTTTACTGCATTTTATCTTTTTAACTTTTATGTACGACTAACGAGTGTGTGTAGGTTTTTTTTTTGCTTTAAGGATGTCTCCAGCACATTTGTATGATTGGATCCCCTTAAATCGAGATTTTGGTCCCTTTCAAGCTTCTCTTCATCAAGGAAGGGTTATCGGGACAAGATTCATACAGGAATTGTGATCATGAGATTTTGGTAATTAAGGTATTTGTAGCATAAGACATTTCAGATTCGAGATTTGAGAATCATTCACATGAGTTGTGAATCCAGCGGTGGCAATTTAATTAAGTGGTGTTATTTGGTTCGTATTGAGATTTAACTCACATCATATTGGAGTTGATTTGGTGCACTACATGTGGATTTAATAAGGTTGTCGCATCCGGGTATGAGAAATCCTCAAGGTCAGGTTCATATGGATTACGGTTATTTTCGACGAGTGGAAGCATTCAAGTACCCGGCCTTTGTTAATTGTGTCGTAGAAGTCCGAGACTTTTTCAGCGAGCTCAGATCAGAATTCAAACCCGTCTTCGTGTTGGTCAAAATGCAATCTTAAAAGTTTATAATTGAGGGCCTCATTTTGAGTTGCAAGCTTATTTTGGAAGAATTATAATTACAGCTCAGTTTCATCCTAAATTCGTTAAAACCATTCAAAGGAAGTCCAAACCTATGATTAAATTTGTTCACGGATGTGCATCTGTACAAATCATAAAAACTCCCAAGAGTTTCATGCACATCATTCTGGAGGGAATCCATAAAGGTCCTCATCTTAAAATCATGGACTTGAGGAGTTACACAAAAAGACCATGTGTATACATTAACACGTGTATACATTAATTTTCAAAGAACGTGAGGTCTACCGCCCATTTACAACAACCATCAAACCTACCTTTTCAGTAGTTCTAATTTCTGTGAACAGTACAGTGCAACCTTGAAACTAAAGCGGCATCACGATATTAATTACAAATTACAATAAAAATGCTACTAGATTCTAACTTTAAGAGCAGAGCACCATTCCTAGGACAATACAAGCTAGTGTTGAAGAGATAATTGATTCCCGACGACAAGTCGTCGAACAACCGAACTCATAGATAAGACATTTCATTGGCAAGTACTGCGTTTTCAGTTATTCGAACTCTTCTCTGCCCTCCTCAAGGTAACTCTGTTGCAGCTGATGGAACGTGAACCATTCGTCGCAGACTTGTCCTGTATCCAAACAGGCCTACATCAGTACAACATTTCAACAACAGCAGTTCATCATTTGCAAGGACCAGCAGAATCGCATCTGCAAACATCAGCAACTGCAAGTGCATCAGTAGCAATGACCCATGACCTGCTCGAGAAATGAGGAAGATAAGATTCAAAATGAAATGCAGAGCAGGGCAATTCAAAAATGATTAAAATAAAATGCTTCAAAGACACAGACCATTACCGGATTTCCGCAGACTGATACATTTCCAAAGCCATGCCAAATCCGCCTCGGGATGCTTCTCAGCCATATCCATGCACAAGCTTTTCAGGTGAATCCTAAGTCCATTCGTAGACCACCCGGGATCTCGGTGTCGACCTGCCAGAATCATAACCAACTTCATGTTAATTACCATCAAACCTCTAAAATGGATGTTACAGAAATAATAGAAGTAATGGCAGCTCATGTGGTGTGCGCCTCGACAACCTCGCTCCAGTTTGCTCAATTCCATTCATTTATTCTCGCGGCTGCGTGGCATGAGAGGAGGCATCCGCTTCTGAATCGTGTCCCCGTAAAAGAAGTCAAGATGTCAGGTGCCTTCAAAACAAAGAGCAAGTTCCGAATTAATCATAACAAGTAATCATAATGGTTAAGAGCTTTCACAAGTGAGTTAAACCAGAGTTACAAAGATAACAATATCAAGATTCGTCTCACCAGTTATGGAGCAGCAATCTCCTCTCGCAATGTTCCAATTATTCATGGTTGATTCAGCAGAGTTTGCGTAGTTGAGTTCAAACCACCATTAGAAGCAGACCTTACTGGAAGTGCTACCAATTGCATCTCTACCGCCCCAAGTTACTGCAGAACATGGAAATTAAGTTCAAATTCAGATACAGAGTTTGTTCGTCATACAACTGTGTTCGCCAACAGTTAGACACAATCTCAAAGTGATGGCTTACCTGGTGGGAATACCATAACTGTACATAAGTTTCCATTGACTAATTCGCCTTTTGCATATGCTACCGCTACTGTATTCCTCCGTCCATAGGCACCAACCTACAACAACTGTGAGGATATAATCAAATTCATATTCGCTCGGTAATGAGCACTCAAATGGAACTAGTGTCTGAGGGAGTACGAGAAGGGACTTACCGGTGCTTCGTTGAATGGACGCTCGAAACAGACTCCCATACCCCAACGGTTTTGCCGCAGATGTTTAAGCACCGCAGATGTTTAAGCAAACCAGAAGCCTGTACCATCTTCGCCCTGCTGTTTCCTTTGGTTAGTACCTGCTTGTGGTGAGAAAGTGAGTAAACGCAACTAATATAGCAGGGAAAGTTTACAGTTTTGGAAACCAGTTCGATAAATTTGCAAACACACCAGAACAGACCTAGCAAGAAGCCACGACTCGTTTAGTCAGTCTTTACCAACATGAACAACTGCTAGCCATAACAACCGTGCTGACCGCCAAAATCAGGAGCCTGAGAGCGCCAACATTGTTTTGCAGTCACAACACCCAAGGGATTTATCTGTTCGTTCAAGAAATACCGAAACCGTAAGCTTGGATAGAATAGAGATCAGTGGAGGGAACACCTCGAAGCAAATGAATCAAAGCTGCACCATGGAAATGTCCAGGAAGAGATAGGTTTCTGCAAAATCATAAGAAGGCAAGTTGTCAGTTCGTGAAATAAGAATCGAAGCAATCCAAACATATGGAATTAGAAGCAACATCAGTAGAATAGAAGAAACCACACCCCAGCCATCACCATATGCACGAAGGATAATCAGACCGGATATTTGAAAGTGGTGGGTCAAACGCTCAAGTTGGGCTGGAAAAGTATTGAGGCTTCTAATCCTTCGTTGGCCCGAAAACGTAGTTATCCACACCTACATCCATGGGAGAATATGCTGATTAGAAGAAGATTCTAGAAAAGATCCTATTCCAAATCCCAAAAAAGGAAACTTTGAACTGGGATGTTAACAAACAACTGATACGCATCAACACCATATCATTACCGTAATCACCGAAAAGGAAATATTTCAAATTTCATACGAGCTAAAACGGAAGGATCCAATCATGATTTTAAAGCAGCAATCAATTCTTAGCCTATATAAGAAGAACGAAATCACAAAAAAGGGGAGAACAACTCGAAAACCCTAAAAGTTGGTAAAGGGGAAAATCAAAGAAGGCTTATCTTTTCTCTGCCTCCATCGAGAAGTTGTGACCTTCTGCAACCGTCGCGCCGCCAGTGAATCAACGGTCCTTCCACGCTCGAAGTCGCTTTCGCAAACCGCCGCAAAAATCTCCACCGACGGAGCATCCTTTTCGTCACTACAAGCGCTGCTGCCGTCGACATTCGGTGAACTCTCATCCTTATCCATGTTTTTGATTTCATTGATGTTTTGATATGGTTTCAGGTTTGGAAATGGAGGAAGATCGCGACGAGAAGGGGATAGGGGAGATCTGGGGTTTACCGTGTCCATTTTGTTTTTGTTCTATCTGTTAATTACTAACACAACACACACTCACCATACCCTAATTAACCGTTTAATCTCCTTAAAAATCTTTAATTAAATTAATTTAAAATTAACTTAATCATTTAACTTTATTATATTATTAATCAATTATTCTATTAATCTCCTTTTAATAAGTTTTTTTTAATTTAAACCAACTAGAATCTATTTTTATTAACTTAGTCTTTTAACTGGTACCCCTTTTATTTTATTTCGGATTAATATAACAGTTAACTCAATTTTTACTAATTACTAATAATTAATCTTTGCCATAATCAGTCTTTTGTTAAAACTTTTTTAATTAACTCTTAACTCACCGTTAACTCCTTAATTCAACCTATTAATTCTATTTATTCTCAACCTAACTCAATTTCATTAGATAATTAATATAATATTAACCTAAAAAACATTTAGATTACCCTTTTAATAACAACAACGACCCTTTTTAAGAAAAAATAAACCTTTTCTTATTTAATAAGATAAAATTAAAAACTTTCTTAGATATTCGAGACCCTTTTTATTTGAAGATTACTTCTTAGAATTTAATTAATTCACATCTAAAATATTTTACTAATGACAAATAATACAGCATCTCTTAAAATTAAATCAATTATTCTTTTAAACCAATTCACCCGCTAATATAACTTTCTCTTTATCAATCAAACACTAAAATCAAATCAACAATCAATCGTGCACTCACGACACATGCACTTACACTCAGCGCTTTCATGCGTATACATTATTTATCTTTATCTGCTTTATCTTACTCACAATGCACACACACTCACTCAGCGCTTTCATGCGTTCGTGTATGGTTTATCTTTCTGCAATTTACTCTTCTGCAGTTTATTCTATTACATTTACATTATCATATTTATCTATCATCATTACATCGCATTCCGTCCAAAGGGAAAACCTACACATAATTCAACGTTGTGTGTAGTTGCACATCATTTGCATCATTTCCCCTCGATCCTTGATCCCATTCAAGTTGATCGTTTAGGATAGATCCTACCCCATAGGAAGGACCTTAATCTTTTACAACTTAGACAAAACATAAACAACACAATACAACATCTCTTCAAACACATTTAGAGAATAGATGTTAATCATCTTAAGTGAGATATAATCTCCACCTCCACAACAATACAATCAAACATGTAGGGACTTTGCCTTAAGAACGACAAAGGCATGCTTGGCGACCATCCAAGTATGTAAGACCTTTTCTTAAGACGATGCAAAGACCATTTCCTGCAACCCCCTTTACATTTGTGGCGGTTATCTCTCCCTTAATATAAAGACTCATCTCTTCTCCTAAACCCAATCAAAACAACTATCCTAAACCCGTAGGAACTTTGACCACAGTCAAAGAGCTCCTCTAACCCTTTAGGGTGAACTACAATATACTCTGATTCCACTCCCGTAAGGATATGTAGGAACAAGGTGCGATGCCTTATCGAGTATACTTAGCAATAAACCACTAGGGTCTTTAAATCCCTTAAGCAGATAAACACATAGCAGTAAACAAACATAAAACAAGAGGTTCCTGTAGAGTACTACAGAAACTTAGGATGCTAGTACCTTCCCTAAGTTTAACCAACCCCCGAACCTATAACAATCAAAACCTTGCATTTGCATTGCATTGTGGGAATTTCGATCTTTATCCCTTCCTTTGGACAAATCAAAGTTCGGTTGCAAAATGAATTAAAGATTCAAACTAATCAATAGTTTGGTATCCAAATTTCACCGCGACAATAACATTTGATGAATCTTATCCGAGAGATGTCGGAAAAGATAGTGTTGTTCATGGTGCAAGTGTATCTTCAAAAGACATACTTGTCATACCCTAAATTTGTCCTACCCCTTTTGTAAATATTTTCGCATTTATTGTTTCATGCCGTTTAGACACTTGTCCACCCGAAATTGGGCGTTTTTTTTTAAAAATTTCTTTCTGACCAATTAAGGCGTGACACGTGGCCTAACAACTTTTCTTTGTAAATATTATCTTCTTAAGATTTTTCTATTTTTAAAATATTACTAATGTCTTTAGTAATTACTTTTTTCTTTTTATATATATGTATTTCTTTTAATATTTATTTAATGTTTATTTTTAATATTTATTCATTTGTCTTTTTTTTTTATTTATTTCTTAGAGTTGTGTTACTTTTTTTTAATTATTATTAATCTTAATGTTAATAAATTAAATGGAAAAGAAATTAAAGAAGAAAGAAAGTCAGAATTTTGAAGGAATTGGAAGGGAAGGTAAGGCCCACAGTTGGAAGCCCATGTTTGGTGAGCTTTTAAAGGAAGCTGAAGAGCAAACCCTAGAAAAGAGGGAATTACTGTTCACTCGGATCCCTCAAACGGCCGCCCTCACCATTAACCTTCGGATCTCCTTTCTCCCCCTCCTTATTCACCGATCGTTCCACCTCGTCTCGGATTCACTTCTTCTCCGTCTCCCCTCAATCCAAATGATCACCATTATCAACCCCATCAAAACCCCAATTCTCACCTCAAAAAACGGTCTCCGATATTAAAACACCACCACCCTCCGTGTCGTTGTCATCGGATCCATCACCAAATTTCAACTACACCAACATCGATACAACATCGTCTAATCCCGCACAATTTCGATTTGGCAAAGATGACGACGACGCCGCGCCCCAGTTCGTAGCAGCAGTGAAGCGATGATTTCATTCGTTTTTTTTAACTTAACTTTGATTTCAATGCAGGTGATGATGTTGCGAAGTTTCTCCTCGACCTGATTTTCGGTCGCGACTCGGCAAGACTACGAGCAGTGCATCGCAACGACGAGTCGACTACCTCAAGATTGTACTTATCTCAATATAGTTGAGAACTTTGCAGCAGAGGAAAAACTACTTCATGGAGGAATATCGATTTGAGTCGATGGCTGTTTAGAGTTGAAGCTGCTACTGTTGAGCTTGCCGCGTTTCCGCCGCTACATCAAACATCAAGACTGAACCGTATTCAACAGGAAAGAACACCATCTCAGCTAGCGCATATCAGACCTGAGCACGGCAACCGAGTGTTCGACGTAAGGGTGGGTGTTATCCTTCTCTTTTATCTCGATTCTGGTACGTGGTAATCATGTTTGTTGTTGTTTATTGTCCATAGCATACTATTTCATGTTCTTAATCGATTATCTAAAATCAGACTGACATGTTGTTTATTTAATTTTCATTGTTGTTTTTACTCTAACGGTTACCAAGTGTTGGGGGTTGATTCACTTTGAGGGTGAATGTACATGTCAGGAAGATGAAGAACGGCTCTTTACTCTAACGATTGTTTATTCCCCCAAATTCGGCTGTGATAATTGTTTTACGAAAAGTTTACCGAACTGGTGTTTTGAGTTTGTTGCAGGAATCTGTTTCATTGTCGTAGCAATTTGTTAGCATAGCAACAAGCGATAAACCATGGCGTAATGTAACATTACTCTGATTTGAATCACGTAGCATCCAAACTCACTTCAGCTTATGATGACGACTCCACAACTACAACAACTACAGCTTTGCATAATCCTGTCTCAGTTTTTACTAATTCTGTTTTCTGTTTCTAGTTGGGCTGTTGGTTTTGGTGCAGGTTGCGGTATCTTCGAAATAAAATCATGAATGAGAGGGACCTGGGTTCACATTGTCATTTTTTGGTTTGTTCTGTTAAAACCTGTCAAAGAATATGGCTGTTGTTTAAATAGGTTTTAAGGTCTAAACTCAAGATTCGGTTGGAATTGATTGCGTGCTGGCTGTGATATACAAAGCGATTGGTTTTTGAGTCATCAGTTTTTTTACTAAATTCTATTTTCTGCTTCTATTTGGATGGTGATTTTTTGTGTGTAGGTTATGACATCGCCGAATTTCGATTGCACAATAATGATGTGAAGTCAAATGCAGTAGCAGCGCTAATCTTTCAACAATGATTCATCTTTGCGCTCCCGTTTGCATAACACTCTGCCACAACAACATCAGCAGCATAGAAGGATAACTCAGATCTTAGGCTAATCAAATTCAAGCAGCAAAAAACATTGGCACGCTGATTCCGTCGGTAATGATTCTTTTTCAGACCAATATGATTAATAATCATTGTTCTGGATTTCAATTTTTAATTACGTGTTCACTGTAGTGCCAATAAAGTTGTATCGGTTCCGTACGCTTTTATGGCCAGAGTGTATATTGAGCTGTTATTGCTTGTGTAGTGGTTCTGCAATGTTTTGATATGTCATAAATAATGTGTTGTTGTGAGTTTATTTTACAGTATTGTGTGTAATGAATATTAGTGAAGCATTTTGTGTTGAAACAAGCTGTTGATGCGTTTCGATCCAATATCGTGCGAGTTCATTTTCAAATCCATCTGCTGAACAACAACCTAGATAGTCACCTTCATCAGCCGAGCATGATTTGTTTTACACAGCAATTGCGACACTGGTCCAGCAACACCGCCAAACTTTTGATGAAGCATCCGACTACATCGCAACGGTTCGAGTTTGTTTTGGACGGTTCTCAAATCCCTTTCGTATCCTTTTTGAAGTTCAGCTGGCAGTATATAGTTCTGATGTTGTTTCTGATACGAATTTATTGATTTGTGTTGTCATTTCGTTTTGACTTCATGATACTGCAATATCTTGTAAAATAATACAAGTATCAAAGTTTTAGGTACTGATTTATGGCCTAAGCTGCTGGGTATTATATCATTTGCATTATGGAGTTTTTGGATGAAACCATAATTATGTTAGAATTTCAATCTGGATGCTGATTTATAGTTTGTTCTGTTTTGTGGAGTTGCTATATTTATTTCTTTTGATTTAATTTTATATCATTGATAGGCTTCTCATTATCCATCAATCTTGTTCTTGTTATATTATTTACCTTTTTTGTTGACGTCGGTAAATCCGAACAAATTTTTTTCCATACTAATGCATAGCGCAGGTTGAGGATTGTTACCAAATGATGGTTTCTTTGTGCCGTGACTCCCGAGTATCAAAATTGTGTATAAAGCTTCATTGGTTTTGATTAAGCTTAATAGATTCAAAAATTATTTTCACTTAATTTTAACTAATTGGCAATTTATATACTTAATCAAGCTTTTTATTTTATAATCAATCACGAAAATTGAACTCTCAAGATCTAGCACCTCTTGGGTTTGTGAATAATCACTATTGGGACGTACGCCTTGGATAGTGACATTCGACCTTTTTGTTTCAAAATACGCCCTTTAATTATTTAGACAAGAAAATGTCATTGGAGTCTAGCATTCCACGTGATACTTTTGTTGTTTATTCAAACAATATTTTATAAACTAAATCAAAATCATTCTTCTATTCATTAAGTATTTTATTTAATAAGACAATTTCAAAATAGATTTTATTTTAAAGAAAAAAACTTTGAAGCAATAATATTTCTTAAGCACGTTTAATCAAATTATTTTTTTAGTTAAATTACGAAAAATTAAACTCTTGAAGTCTAGCACTTCTTGAGTTTTCGAATGGATATTATTGAGGTGTACACCTTAAAAAATGTTTTGTTCAACTTTTCGTTCTCTTATTTGGACAAAAGAAATATCGTAAAAATCCAGCAATTTTGTGTGATATTTTCGTTGTTCATCCAAACATTTTTCAAATGAGAAAAGATGTTGTCGAGATCTCGCATCTCGATAATACCCCGATTAAATTGGTTGTGAGGCCGACGTCTCATTTACTAAATAATCGTTATTTTCAAATCCAATCTCGTATTCTCGTCTCTCATACCGTCAACTCTCTTCATATCCTCGATTCAATTTCAAATTATTTTCACACTTCGTTTCACTTCAAACTATTTCAAAACATTTTCTCAACTTTTTCTCGATTAAAACTCCGAAAGAAGGAGATTCTTGGAATCTAGCATTCCTTGAGTTTTTGAGTGGATAACTCTCGAGGCACGCCCTTTGAGTTATTATTCACTCAACCTTTCGACTCTTTCAGATTCAATCATTTTCAAACATTCTCCTAAGTCGAATGCTCGCCCGCATTCGCAACCCACATTTCATTCACAATTCCTCGTGGTTTCGATATTAGGGGCACCCTCAGGGACTAATATCATTTCTCACAATCCTAACACTTGACACGTCATCAAGTTGGTTCCATCTTCGATCAAATCTTCGACATGTCGTCGAGCCAGTTCAAAACAACTTCCTTTTGGCCTCGCATGCCATTTTCCGACTCGATCCTTTCACAAACATTTCCAAAACTTACGAAAGAGGGATATTCTCAGAATCTAGCATTCTTTGGATATTCGAATGAGTAACTCTTGGGCGCGCCCCCGAGTTGTTATTAGTTCATTCTTTCGATTTCAAAACATCCAACTCTTATCTTCAACTTATTCAACTCAATTTCCGAAAGAGCTGAGTTCTTGGGATCTCGCATCCCTTGAATTTTTGAGTGACAAGCCCTTGAGGCACGCCCTTAGGTTATTTGTCAGTCAATCTTTCGTCTCTCAACTCAACGTAAAACCAATTCAAACCTCATCTTTTCGTGGTTGTTACCACGAACTACGACTGCTCTGATTCTTTATTCATTCTTGAATATAAGATACGTAGGCACAAGATTGCGATGATCTTGGCGAGCACAATCTCCTCCATCTTCCATTTCTCCCCAACTTTTCTAGTAGTCGAACTACGACACTCTGATTTCTCATTCTCGTCCGAATGAGCATACGTAGGCACAAGGGCCCCAATCCTTGGCGAGCACCCTATCTTCTAACCGCCCCATTCCCCTAGCGTCTTTACCTTTTATCCTACCAATTCTACCTTTAACAACGAAAAGAAATTAAGTAAACCTAAAACAACACTCCCCACATTTACCTTAAGAGGTTCCCATCGAGTACGACAGGCGTGAGGGGTGCTAATACCTTCCCCTCACGTAACCGACTCCCGAACCCGGAACATGGTTGCGACAGCCCTGTTCCTATCCTTTCGTTTTAAGAGGTTTTCTCGATATTTTCCTCTCCCGTTTGTTCGGGAAAAATAAAGTTCGGTGACGACTCTGTCGAACCGCATTTCTGCGCCTTTCGCGCGAGGGTCGTTTCTCCGAAATGTCTCCATGATTTTTCGAGGTGCGACAGCTGGCGACTCTGCTGGGGACATTTTTGCTCCATGCAAAGAGAGAGTCGAGCCTATCTTTTGGTTTGTGAGGAGTGTTTGTTTTTATTTGTTTTCTTTTTGTATTTGTTCTCTTGTAGATTTTATTTGCGCTTGTTATCTTGGTTTCCTGTTGGTTCTTGGGATAACATCATGAGTAAGGCTCTACGCCCGAGCTTTGGTAAAAGCAGAGAGAACACATAGTTTAGAATTGGTAGTTGAGTAGTGTTAGTCTCTGAGGACTTGCTCCTTATGGGCCTAGCATGAAAGCTCCTCCAGAGGAGACCTATTCGTAGATCTCGTTGTAACGCAGCTAGCCTGTTGCACGACTTGATTAATGAAGGGTCCGTGATTCTGGGAACCTTTTGTTAGCACCAGTTCCAATAATGGTGGTCGTGTAGTGTTAGTCTCCAAGGACTCGCTCCTTGTGCGCCTAGCATGAGGACCCCGCTCAGGAGAGACCTTATCGTCATTATCGTCGTAATGCAGCCATCCTGTTGCGTGACGCTAATACGACTAGTGTCCGTGATCTTGGGAACCAAACGTAGAAACCATCCCGTAAGAGGGTCTATGGGTAGAATGTTTAGATCTTCCCGCATAGGTCGTACCTGTCAATTTTCTTTGAGCAGGAATTATGTTTACTTATCTATCACAGTTACCAGCTTCAGGAGTTGTTCTAAATATGATCTTGGGATCCTGGATCTTGTATCTTGCATTGCATCTTGCATATCATTCACATTTCATTTCATATGTTGTGCATTTTGCATTTCCAGTCCTCCAACAAAATCTTATGTCTTCATTCCTTCCTCTCCAGTAAATCAAGCTGATTCCTCGACACCAGTATGCAACTAGAGCCAATACCAGACGAATGATGGAGCAGATTCAACAGGAGCAAGTTTCCTTCAGGGAAGAGTTGGATTCTATGAAAGGAAAGATCGACCAGATCCTCGAAGCCATCCTTGCAGCCAGGAGAGAGGAAGAACAGCGTGAAGCCGCGCTATCGTCAACAACAATGGTCAAGGACAAGGGTCTACTGCCATCCCTTTGGTTCCAATTCCAAATCCTCATGGGATGCCGTTGAACTTCAATAACACAGCCGAAGGAAACACTTCTCAGCCAATCCCAACGCCTGGAGTTACCGTTGGAGTTATCCCACACGCCCAGCCTGGTGTTGTGCAAATCCCGGTTCCTCATATCGAAGATACTCTGATGGATCAGTATGACGACGTTCAGAACTATCATGCTGCTATCCCCATTGCCAGTCCCATTGCTGCTCAGGATTCAGAAGCCATGAAGATGTGCCGAGATCTAGCCGAGAAACTCCGAGCCATGGAGGGGCATAACTCAAATTCTTTCAGTGCTCTGGAATTGTGCTTGGTGCCTGATGTTGTCATTCTTCCCAAGTTCAAGGTACCCGAATTTTCGAAGTACAAGGGTCTCAGTTGCCCAAACATTCATCTGAAAATGTACTGTCGCAAGATGGCTGCCTATGCCAGAGATGAAAAGCTCATGATCCATTGCTTCCAAGACAGCTTGTCTGGGGCATCACTCGAATGGTATATGCAGCTGGAGCGTAATAGTGTGCGCACTTGGGCCGAGCTAGCTGATGCATTTGTCAAGCAATACAAGTATAACACTGACCTTGCTCCTAACCGTACTCAGCTTCAGAGTATGACTCAGAAGGATGGTGAATCCTTCAAGGAGTATGCGCAACGATGGAGAGAGCTAGCCGCAAGGGTGCATCCACCTCTTGTTGATCGTGAATTGATTGACATCTTCATGGGTACTTTACAAGGCCAGTACTACGAAAAGCTGATCGGTAGTGTCTCCGCTGGATTCTCTGACTTGGTGATCGTCGGTGAGAGAATTGAAGAAGGGCTGAAGAGTGGAAAGATCCCAGGAGGTTCTAACAATCAGGCCAATGCCAAGAAGCCTTTCAATGGATACAAAAAGAAGGAAGGCGAAACAAATGCCATCTTTTTGCAGAAAGGGCAAGCTTCTCAACAAGCTCCTGCTCCTATGCCTTATCAGGTTCCCTATTATCAGTATCCATATGCTACTGTCGCGCAATATGCTCCAATGCCTTATCAGCCAGCTGTTCAAGCAGTTCAAGCTCAGATTCCACAGCAACGGACTCCTCAACAACAAGCCTACAATCAGCAAGGATATCAGTATCCTCCTCAGCAACAGTAGATGCAAGCTACTCAGCAACGATAGGGTACTCGCCCACAGCGTCCGCAGAGAACATGGAGACCAGATAGAGTCTTTGATCGTCTACCAATGAAATATGCTAGTATCTTTGCTCAGTTGATAGAGAAAACGGCTATTGTTCCAAGAGATTTGGCTCCCCCAACCGTCATTCCTGCCGATTACGATGCAAATGCTCATTGTGAGTTCCATAAGGGCGCTTCAGGTCATACCATTGAGGACTGCAGAGCTTTCAAGCACATAATTCAAGACATGATTGACAGGGATGCTATCAACTTCAATGGAAAGTCTCCGAATATCATCAAGGATCCGTTGCCATCGGCCAACTAGTGCCAACATCGAATCCAATAAAGTCAAGTCCATTCTCTGAAGAAGGCTGTCATGCTGCCATTTAATCTTTCGCATTTCTTATATTTTGTCTTTGTGTGTTTAAGTATTGTATGCTTTGAACAATTGCCATTCGTATTTGGTTTTTCATTAATGTATCGTTTATGCATGTTTTGAATTAGTTATGTCGTATTCACTCATTTTTCACTTGTCACCGACACATTTATTCACTATTTTTTAGCTTGATTTGAGGGAGGATGATGAAAACGAGATACCCATAATTGTAAACCGTATGCTTTCAGACAGAATCTCGTCAATGATGTATATGCATTGTTTCAATTCCCCCAAACACCGGAGATATAAGGAGATAATCCCTAGTAAACCATTTTGAGCTTAGAAGTAGTAGTTTCCTTAGGATATTCAAACCCTTTACACTCAACCTGGGGCAGGGTAGTGTTTAGTTAATCCAACTCCGCACTCTAAAAAGAGAAATCCCAAAGACGGTGGTTCATCAAAGACCCATGCTATGGAAGTCATAACAAAATCCAAAAAAAGTCAAAAGCCTGCTAAGTCAAACACCTCAGAGGGGACTTAGGCAAAAATCAAGGCAATCCCGATGGATTTGACAAGCGAAATCAGTCCATGCAAAAGTTAGGGATCAAAAACAAAACCAAAAGAGGCCCCTGAAACCCTCAACCAAAAACAAAATAAGATTCAGTGGTCACCCAAATCAAAAGGGTCACTGAAGTCCTTCAAAACCAAAATAAGGTGACGACCACGTCGAGCAAACCTTGAACCATCAAGTCTATACCGTCAAGATAGGTACATAATTAACTGAACGTAGGACTGGAGATCATTAAGAAGAATGGGCGGGTACAAATTATACTTTGAGCCTAGCATCCTTTATTTCATAACCGTGAACTGGACCACGTTACAACCCTTGAAAGACCTAATTGAGACGAGGTTATTCTGAAAGCATATTGTCGCAAGGTTGCGTAACCTGACTCCTCACATGATTTCTAATCATCGACATCAGTGTCGTTATCCTTGTTATATCTTCTACACCAATCAAAAGTAGCACAGTGTTTGGGCTAATGGTCCATTCGTTTCACTACTATAACACTTTCAAATAAGCAATACTTTTTCAAACTTGCATCGAACTTTGCATTAATTATTACCATTTGTGAATGTACAATGTTAATTGCAAATCAGTGCTAGGTATTCAAGGACATCTCAACAAAGGACAATCAAGGAGGAATTTGACTTCCAGTGGTTGGCACAAAGCAAGACTACTTCAAAACCCACAGGCTGGGGCAAATCGCTCAAGAGCCCGAGCAGGGGCAGACCATTGCCATGTTCAGACTGGAGCAAGACCAGGTCGTCCTGACCATCAAGCAAAGTTGCAACCTTCTCTGAAGGAAATTCACGACAAATCACCAAATACCCAGACATGGGGCATATAGGACGTCTTCTGCTCTAATCATGGCGTCTTCAGCAAACTGCGTGTCGAGGAAGTCAATCCCTCCCACTACCCAAAGTCCAATCCGCATTGGCAACTACCAAAAGTCCACCACGCTGGCGCCTACACCTGCATTTCCAATTACCCGTCTGCATCATATGCATCATACGCATTACATTCAACTTCATAAGCATCTTACATCATATTCATACTCCAATCATACCATACTTCCCCAACTCTTGCATCTCCGCGCGTCAGCATTTGCATTCGCACTTCCACTCATATGGAATATCATTTATCATCCAGCATTCATATATGCAAGTCAAGGTCCAGGATCAACCTCGAAGAAACTTCAAGACAATCATCAGCCCAATCAGGGGCATTTTTGCAAGATTGTAGGTTTTGTCCCACGATTTTCAAAAGCTTCAAAGCAGTCATCAGCCCAGTCAGGGGCAATCTTCTGCAATTGTGGGTTTCTCCCACAAAATTTGAAATTATTCAAAGCAAGATTCAGCCCAGTCAGGGGCATTTTTCAAAGACCATGGGCGTCTCCCATGACGTATTTCAACCTTGTGGTTGATCAGATCTTCAAATCAACATTCAGCCCAGTTTGGGGCATACCGTTCAAGACCGTGGGCGTTCCCCACGAAGTTGTTCAGCCTTTTGTTGAGCAAGACAATTCCAAGACAAACTCAGCCCAGTCAGGGGCATCCTCTTCAAAATTCATGGGCGTAACCATGAAATCATTTCAGCAAAAACATGATCTCCAAACAAAGACGGTGGGCGTACCCCAATGACTCATTTCAATTTAATCTTCTTCTTGGGGGTTCCCCATTGAGTTGTGCCCAGCAAGCGTGACCGTTGTCAATTGCCTTACTATCACCCTTTTGGTGATAGCCGAACTTCGTCGGTTCAACGTAGCCTGCATCCTTTCGATGTTGGTAACCTTCAATTTGTGTTAGTCCTATCATCCTTTTGGTGGTAGTGACTGGTGTGTGTTTCGCTCCGTCATCCTTTTGGTGGTGGGTCTGGCATTTCGTCGATGTCAGATTGTGCGATTGTGTTTGTCCTATCATCCTTTTGGTGGTAGTGACTGGTGTGAGTTTCGCTCCGTCATCCTTTTGGTGGTGGGTCTGGCATGTCGTCGATGTCAGATTGCGCGATATTTTGTTTGTGTTTCGCTCCGTCATCCTTTTGGTGGTGGGTTTGGCATTTCGTCGATGTCAGATTGTGCGATTGTGTTAGTCCTATCATCCTTTTGGTGGTAGTGACTGGTGTGAGTTTCGCTCCGTCATCCTTTTGGTGGTGGGTTTGGCATTTCGTCGATGTCAGATTGTGCGATTGTGTTAATCCTATCATCCTTTTGGTGGTAGTGACTGGTGTGAGTTTTGCTCCGTCATCCTTTTGGTGGTGGGTTTGGCATTTCTTCGATGTCAGATTGTGCGATTGTGTTTGTCCTATCATCCTTTTGGTGGTAGTGGCTGGTGTGAGTTTCGCTCCGTCATCCTTTTGGTGGTGGGTCTGGCATTTCGTTGATGTCAGATTGTGCGATGGTGTTTGTCCTATCATCCTTTTGGTGGTAGTGACTGGTTGTGTTTCGCTCTGCCATCCTTTTGGTGGTGGGTCTGGCATTTCGTCGATGTCATATTGCACGATATTTTGTTTGTGTTTCGCTCCGTCATCCTTTTGGTGGTGGGTCTGGCATTTCGTCGGTGTCAGATTGTGCGTTTGTGTTTGTCCTATCATCCTTTTGGTGGTAGTGGCTGGTGTGGTGTTGCTCTACCGTCCTTTTGGTGGTAGTAGCCGTGTTCATTTCTTTCCATCATCCTTTTGGTGATGACGACCTTCTTGCCTATTATTCACAGTTTACTCAAGTTGGTTTATATTTTCCAGCATGTTAATTCTCTAGCATCTCTTTTTCTTTCGGACAAATTCAGGGTCTTTTTATATCTAATTGACTTCTACCTCAGGAATGTAAACGCCAATGCAGTTCATTTTCCTAGGTTTAAGTCTATTAGATAGGGGCATCTGTCATACCCTAAATTTGTCCTACCCCTTTTGTAAATATTTTCGCATTTATTGTTTCATGCCGTTTAGACACGTGTCCACCCGAAATTGGGCGTTTTTTTAAAAAAAATTTCTTTCTGACCAATTAAGGCGTGACACGTGACCTAACAACTTTTCTTTGTAAATATTATCTTCTTAAGATTTTTCTATTTTTAAAATATTACTAATGTCTTTAGTAATTACTTTTTTCTTTTTATATATATATATATATATATATATATATATATATATATATATATATTTCTTTTAATATTTATTTAATGTTTATTTTTAATATTTATTCATTTGTCTTTTATTTATTTATTTATTAGAGTTGTGTTAGTTTTTTTAATTATTAATCTTAATGTTAATAAATTAAATGGAAAAGAAATTAAAGAAGAAAGAAAGTCAGAATTTTGAAGGAATTGGAAGGGAAGGTAAGGCCCACGGTTGGAAGCCCATGTTTGGTGAGCTTTTAAAGGAAGCTGAAGAGCAAACCCTAGAAAAGAGGGAATTACTGTTCACTCGGATCCCTCAAACGGCCGCCCTCACCATTAACCTTCGGATCTCCTTTCTCCCCCTCCTTATTCACCGATCGTTCCACCTCGTCTCGGATTCACTTCTTCTCCGTCTCCCCTCAATCCAAATGATCACCATTATCAACCCCATCAAAACCCCAATTCCCACCTCAAAAAACGGTCTCCGATATTAAAACACCACCACCCTCCGTGCCGTTGTCATCGGATCCATCACCAAATTTCAACTACACCAACATCGATACAACATCGTCTAATCCTGCACAATTTCGATTTGGCAAAGATGACGACGACGCCGCGCCCCAGTTCGTAGCAGCAGTGAAGCGATGATTTCATTCGTTTTTTTTAACTTAACTTTGATTTCAATGCAGGTGATGATGTTGCGAAGTTTCTCCTCGACCTGATTTTCGGTCGCGACTCGGCAAGACTACGAGCAGTGCATCGCAACGACGAGTCGACTACCTCAGGATTGTACTTATCTCAATATAGTTGAGAACTTTGCAGCAGAGGAAAAACTACTTCATGTAGGAATATCGATTTGAGTCGATGGCTGTTTAGAGTTGAAGCTGCTACTGTTGAGCTTGCCGCGTTTCCGCCGCTACATCAAACATCAAGACTGAACCGTATTCAACAGGAAAGAACACCATCTCAGCTAGCGCATATCAGACCTGAGCACGGCAACCGAGTGTTCGACGTAAGGGTGGGTGTTATCCTTCTCTTTTATCTCGATTCTGGTACTTGGTAATCATGTTTGTTGTTGTTTATTGTCCATAGCATGCTATTTCATGTTCTTAATCGATTATCTAAAATCAGACTGACATGTTGTTTATTTAATTTTCATTGTTGTTTTTACTCTAACGGTTACCAAGTGTTGGTGGTTGATTCACTTTGAGGGTGAATGTACATGTCAGGAAGATGAAGAACGGCTCTTTACTCTAACGATTGTTTATTCCCCCAAATTCGGTTGTGATAATTGTTTTACGAAAAGTTTACCGAACTGGTGTTTTGAGTTTGTTGCAGGAATCTGTTTCATTGTCGTAGCAATTTGTTAGCATAGCAACGAGCGATAAACCATGGCGTAATGTAACATTACTCTGATTTGAATCACGTAGCATCCAGACTCACTTCAGCTTATGATGACGACTCCGCAACTACAACAACTACAGCTTTGCATAATCCTGTCTCAGTTTTTACTAATTCTGTTTTCTGTTTCTAGTTGGGCTGTTGGTTTTGGTGCAGGTTGCAGTATCTTCGAAATAAAATCATGAATGAGAGGGACCTGGGTTCACATTGTCATTTTTTGGTTTGTTCTGTTAAAACCTGTCAAAGAATATGGCTGTTGTTTAAATAGGTTTTAAGGTCTAAACTCAAGATTCGGTTGGAATTGATTGCGTGCTGGCTGTGATATACAAAGCGATTGGTTTTTGAGTCATCAGTTTTTTTACTAAATTCTATTTTCTGCTTCTATTTGGATGGTGATTTTTTGTGTGTAGGTTATGACATCGCCGAATTTCGATTGCACAATAATGATGTGAAGTCAAATGCAGTAGCAGCGCTAATCTTTCAACAATGATTCATCTTTGCGCTCCCGTTTGCATAACACTCTGCCACAACAACATCAGCAGCATAGAAGGATAACTCAGATCTTAGGCAAATCAAATTCAAGCAGCAAAAAACATTGGCACGCTGATTCCGTCGGTAATGATTCTTTTTCAGACCAATATGATTAATAATCATTGTTCTGGATTACAATTTTTAATTACGTGTTCACTGTAGTGCCAATAAAGTTGTATCGGTTCCGTACGCTTTTATGGCCAGAGTGTATATTGAGCTGTTATTGCTTGTGTAGTGGTTCTGCAATGTTTTGATATGTCATAAATAATGTGTTGTTGTGAGTTTATTTTACAGTATTGTGTGTAATGAATATTAGTGAAGCATTTTGTGTTGAAACAAGCTGTTGATGCGTTTCGATCCAATATCGTGCGAGTTCATTTTCAAATCCATCTGCTGAACAACAACCTAGATAGTCACCTTCATCAGCCGAGCATGATTTGTTTTACACAGCAATTGCGACACTGGTCCAGTAACACCGCCAAACTTTTGATGAAGCATCTGACTACATCGCAACGGTTCGAGTTTGTTTTGGACGGTTCTCAAATCCCTTTCGTATCCTTTTTGAAGTTCAGCTGGCAGTATATAGTTCTGATGTTGTTTCTGATACGAATTTATTGATTTGTGTTGTCATTTCGTTTTGACTTCATGATACTGCAATGTCTTGTAAAATAATACAAGTATCAAAGTTTTAGGTACTGATTTATGGCCTAAGCTGCTGGGTATTATATCATTTGCATTATGGAGTTTTTGGATGAAACCATAATTATGTTAGAATTTCAATCTGGATGCTGATTTATAGTTTGTTCTGTTTTGTGGAGTTGCTATATTTATTTCTTTTGATTTAATTTTATATCATTGATAGGCTTCTCATTATCCATCAATCTTGTTCTTGTTATATTATTTACCTTTTTTGTTGACGTCGGTAAATCCGAACAAATTTTTTTCCATACTAATGCATAGCGCAGGTTGAGGATTGTTACCAAATGATGGTTTCTTTGTGCCGTGACTCCCGAGTATCAAAATTGTGTATAAAGCTTCATTGGTTTTGATTAAGCTTAATAGATTCAAAAATTATTCTCACTTAATTTTAACTAATTGGCAATTTATATACTTAATCAAGCTTTTTATTTTATAATCAATCACGAAAATTGAACTCTCAAGGTCTAGCACCTCTTGGGTTTGTGAATAATCACTATTGGGACGTACGCCTTGGATAGTGACATTCGACCTTTTCGTTTCAAAATACGCCCTTTAATTATTTAGACAAGAAAATGTCATTGGAGTCTAGCATTCCATGTGATACTTTTGTTGTTTATTCAAACAATATTTTATAAACTAAATCAAAATCATTCTTCTATTCATTAAGTATTTTATTTAATAAGACAATTTCAAAATAGATTTTATTTTAAATAAAAAAACTTTGAAGCAATAATATTTCTTAAGCACGTTTAATCAAATTATTTTTTTTAGTTAAATTACGAAAAATTAAACTCTTGAAGTCTAGCACTTCTTGAGTTTTCGAATGGATATTATTGAGGTGTACACCTTAAAAAATGTTTTGTTCAACTTTTCGTTCTCTTATTTGGACAAAAGAAATATCGTAAAAATCCAGCAATTTTGTGTGATATTTTCGTTGTTCATCCAAACATTTTTCAAATGAGAAAAGATGTTGTCGAGATCTCGCATCTCGATAATACCCCGATTAAATTGGTTGTGAGGCCGACGTCTCATTTACTAAATAATCGTTATTTTCAAATCCAATCTCGTATTCTCGTCTCTCATACCGTCAACTCTCTTCATATCCTCGATTCAATTTCAAATTATTTTCACACTTCGTTTCACTTCAAACTATTTCAAAATATTTTCTCAACTTTTTCTCGATTAAAACTCCGAAAGAAGGAGATTCTTGGAATCTAGCATTCCTTGAGTTTTCGAGTGGATAACTCTCGAGGCACGCCCTTTGAGTTATTATTCACTCAACCTTTCGACTCTTTCAGATTCAATCATTTTCAAACATTCTCCTAAGTCGAATGCTCGTCCGCATTCGCAACCCACATTTCATTCACAATTCCTCGTGGTTTTGATATTAGGGGCACCCTTAGGGACTAATATCATTTCTCACAATCTTAACACTTGACACGTCGTCAAGTTGGTTCCATCTTCGATCAAATCTTCGACACGTCGTCGAGCCAGTTCAAAACAACTTCCTTTTGGCCTCGCATGCCATTTTCCGACTCGATCCTTTCACAAACATTTCCAAAACTTACGAAAGAGGGATATTCTCAGAATCTAGCATTCTTTGGATATTCGAATGAGTAACTCTTGGGCGCGCCCCCGAGTTGTTATTAGTTCATTCTTTCGATTTCAAAACATCCAACTCTTATCTTCAACTTATTCAACTCAATTTCCGAAAGAACTGAGTTCTTGGGATCTCGCATTCCTTGAATTTTTGAGTGACAAGCCCTTGAGGCACACCCTTAGGTTGTTTGTCAGTCAATCTTTCGTCTCTCAACTCAACGTCAAACCAATTCAAACCTCATCTTTTCGTGGTTGTTACCACGAACTACGAATGCTCTGATTCTTTATTCATTCTTGAATATAAGATACGTAGGCACAAGATTGCGATGATCTTGGCGAGCACAATCTCCTCCATCTTCCATTTCTCCCCAACTTTTCTAGTAGTCGAACTACGACACTCTGATTTCTCATTCTCGTCCGAATGAGCATACGTAGGCACAAGGGCCCCAATCCTTGGCGAGCACCCTATCTTCTAACCGCCCCATTCCCCTAGCGTCTTTACCTTTTATCCTACCAATTCTACCTTTAACAACGAAAAGAAAACAAGTAAACCTAAAACAACACTCCCCACATTTACCTTAAGAGGTTCCCGTCGAGTACGACGGACGTGAGGGGTGCTAATACCTTCCCCTCACGTAACCGACTCCTGAACCCGGAACTTGGTTGCGACAGCCCTGTTCCTATCCTTTCGTTTTAAGAGGTTTTCTCGATATTTTCCTCTCCCGTTTGTTCGGGAAAAATAAAGTTTGGTGGCGAATCTGTCGAATCGCATCTCCGCGCCTTTCGCGCGAGGGCCGTTTCTCCGAAATGTCTCCATGATTTTTCGAGGTGCGACATGCTATGAGGGAAGGCCATGAACGGAAGCGACGGAAACCTTGGCCTAGGAATTGAATTTTAAGCCGATTGTTTTCATGGACTTCCCTCATAACATATAGAAAGGATCTGGAAAGTTTCATAGCATTTCGAAGAGTCCTCGATTAAATTTGAATTTTCGACCGAAACGGGCATAAACGAGAGGCGTCCAAAACGGAAGCGGCGGAAACCCCAGCCTAGGGACCGAGTTTTGAGCCAATTTTTTGCATGGGACTCCCTTATAACATATAGAAGGGATCTGCAAAGTTACGTATCATTTCGAGAAGTACTCGGTTTAGTTTGATTTTTCGGCCGAAACGAGTATAAACGCGCCGACCCTTCCAAAACGGAAGCGACGGAAACCTTGGCCTAGGAATCGAATTTTGAGCCGATTTTTTTCATGGCCTTCCCTCATAACTTATAATAAAAGATTACTTACAGTTGAAGAGTCTGTACACATAACATTTGATGAATCTTATCCGAGAGATGTCGGAAAAGGTAGTGTTGTTCATGGTGCAAGTGTATCTTCAAAAGACATACTCAATAGTGCCGAGCCAAGAATTGATCAACCTGACGTAGTCAAAATTGAGGAGGAGAAAGATGACCACCATGAGGAAACCGGGGAAGTTTATCCATCTACAAAAGATGATCTCCCTCCAACTTGGAAGTCGTCCAAAGACCATCCAATCGACAATATCCTCAGTGATATATCAAACGGGGTTACGACTCGGTCTAAGATAAGTAATTTTTGTTATCACTTCGCTTTTGTTTCACAAATGGAACCTAAAAACCCTAAAGAAGCCTTACTCGATGATCACTGGTTTTTATCTATGCAAGAGGAATTTAATTAGTTCAAGAGAAATGAGGTTTGGGACCTTGTCCCTCCTCCGCGAGGTTGTCGAGTAATCGTCACCCGATGGGTGTTTAGGAACAAGTTGGACGAAAACGGGGTAATAACCCGCAATAAGGCACGTTTAGTCGCGCAAGGTTATAACCAAGAGGAAGGCATCGACTATGAGGAGACTTATGCGCTGGTTGCCTGACTCGAGGCTATACGCCTTTTACTTGCCTTCGCTTGTGCGAAAGATTTTAAGCTATTTCAAATGGATGTAAAAAGTGCATTCCTTAACGGTTATATTAATGAAGAAGTTTATGTTGCCCAACCTCTGGGTTTTGAGTCTCATGAATATCCCGATCACGTATACAAGTTAAAACGTGCCTTGTATGGACTCAAACAAGCTCTTAGGGCTTGGTATGAGCGCCTAAGCAAGTTTCTACTTGATTAAGGGTATTCAAGAGGCAAGGTAGACACAACCCTCTTTATTAAGCGTCAAGGAAAACACTTAATTTTGGTGCAAATTTATGTTGATGACATTATATTCGGATCAACTAACATGAATCTCGTAAGAGAGTTTTCTAACCTAATGCAGGGTGAATTCAAGATGAGTATGATGGGGGAGCTCACATATTTTCTCGGGTTACAAATCAAGCAGATTGAGGAAGGGACCTTTGTAAGTCAAACAAAGTATTGTCTTGAGCTTCTCAAGAGGTTTGACATGAAAAATTCCAAATCTATTGACACACCAATGCCGACTTGTGCAAATCTCAGTAGAGATGAAAATGGTAAGGATGTAGAGGTAAAAAGATATCGAGGTATGATTGGCTCTCTTCTTTATCTTACCGCCTCTAGACCCGATATTATGTTTAGTGTTTGCATGTGTGCTAGATATCAATCCTCTCCTAAGGAATCCCATCTTAAAGCAGTTAAGCACATACTTCGATACCTTTTGGGTACTCCAAAGTATGGGCTATGGTATTCCAAAGGAAATGATTGTTCCTTGGTTGGATTCTCCGATTCTGATTTTTCTGAGTGCAAATCGGATAGGAAAAGTACCATTGGTACTTGTCACTTATTTTCAAACTCTTTGGTTAGCTGGCATAGCAAGAAACAGGTTTTTGTTGCTTTGTCAACTGCCAAAGTGGAATACGTTGCCGTCGACAGTTGTTGCGCTCAAGTCTTATGACTTAAGCAACAACTGTTAGATTTTAATCTCAAACTTGAGCATATTTCGATCTTCTGTGACAATATTAGTGCTATCAATCTTGCCAAGAATCCCGTGTTGCATTCACGCACTAAGCATATCGAAATACGACACCACTTCCTTAGGGATCATGTGGAGAAAGGCAATGTGGTTTTTGAACACGTTGATACTAAAAATCAACTAGCAGATATTTTCACAAAACCTCTTGCTACCGAGCCTTTCCTTCATATCCGACGGGAATTAGGTATTCTCGATATTTCGGATCGTGTTTAGTAACAATTTTTGCACAATCTTTTATATATCTATGTTTTCATCTACTTTGATTATCAGATATCTAACCAATTGAAGATGTTGAAAGTACATGTGTGTGTTTCTCTAGCTACCTTTGGAATGAAAGTGATATATTTCGTCAACTCTCTCTCTCTCTCTCTCTCTCTCTCTCTCTCTCTCTCTCTCTCTCTCTCTTCGATTCTCATGTTCACAAAATGCATCAAATTATGTGTTACATTTGTCATATATGTCATATTATATGTATTTTGTCTATTTGAATGCTTGAAATTTGTTGTGGCTGGTTATTTATGTATGTTTGTTGCTTACATGATCATAAATGTGAAAATATGCTTGTTTTGCCTGCATGAGTCGACCTAAACAAGGTTCGGTCGACTCACAAAAGTGTCCCCAGAATTGAAATTTTGTTCGGGTATGCTCAGGTCGACCTACCAGTCGACGCATACGTGTTGATTTTTGAACGTAAATTTTTTAACACAGTATGCGTCGACGCATACAAGGAGCAGTCGACGCGTCGCGCGAAAACTGACAATTTTTTTTCCAAAACCGTTCAAAGTTCCCATTATTTCAATTTTTTATGACTCATTAATTGTGCATCATTACATATGCATTGTAACTTGACACTATATCATACGTATATCCTATCTCTCTCCTCTTCCCAAAACCTAAATAGCTCTTACAAAAAGGGTAATACTCTTAAACCTCTCAACACATTCAAAGAATCTTCTCCAACTTTGCATATCATCATCAATCCATATTTTTCTTTTCATCTCTTTGAACTCAACAACCATGGCTGCAAGAAGAGTTACAGGTAAAAGGTCTACAAGGGCCTCCTCATTTGCATCTCTTCCGGTTTCTGCTGTCTCTTTAGTTCCTCCAAAATTTACCGAAAGCTTCACCAAATTTTTTAGCAAAAGATCTATGGTCAAGCAACACGCTTATTATCGTTTCACTGCTGATCGCATGCACATCCCTCACATAATCATTCTACTTGATTTTCAAGGGATTAACAACTTTCTGGAGTGTAATACAAAGTATAATGAGGACCTTGTACGAATTTTCTATACATGTCTGCATGGTAAGTTTCCAGGATCTCTATTTCACACTAAGGTTGGTAACACAAAGGTTAGTCTCACTACTGTTGTCTGGAAAACATTCTTTGATATGTCTCTTGATTCGGACAAGCCTCTCTTTAAGGTCACTGACACCCACATGGTTGAAGGCTATGAGTTCAAGACAACTTTGAACTCTATGTTGAAAAAGCCGTATGCTGCTGATATTATGGCAAGCGACTTATTTCCAAAGACCATCACCACAGGAAAATTGAAGCCACATGATAGGATTCTGCAGTGGATTGTGGCGTGCATTCTGCGGCCCAAGAAAGGTGGTTTCTCTAGAGTTGATCAGGCAGAAGTTCACTTAATGTACATTTTGAGAAACAAGATTATGATTGATTGGCCTTATTACATTACGAGCAGAATTTATGCTCTTAGGGACTCAAGTCGTGGTACAACTCTCTCTTATGGGTCCTTTATTCAAGAGATCTTAAATAATGCAAAAGTTACGCTTTTGGGACTGTCATATACATCTCTCACGCATGATCAAAGTTTTGTCAGAAAACTCTTTCCATGATGGGTTATATCTGGGTTCATGATGAACAACGGTACAAATTTGTTGTTAAAGCCACTACTTCTCGGTTAAAGGATTCTGATGAGAGTGATGAGGAAAGTGAAGAGGATGAAGAAGAAGACGAACAAGAGGAGCAAGATGATCGACAACCAATGGAAACTACCGATCAAATAAATGAGGATTGGGTTGCACACACACCTCCCACAGATTCTAGTAATGATCAAGGTTGGGGCCAATGGAAACATACCGGGTGGACAACATTGTGTGACTATTATCATCCCCCACAATACTCGGAGTATCACGAAAATTCGCAGTGGGGTCATGAGCAATCTCAAAATTGGGGTTATGAGGAACCTCCCCAGTAGGGTTATGAAGCGCAACCACACTTCACAAACCCTCCGCAACAACATTCTTCAAAACTCCTAGATATGATGAGGGACATGCAATTAGAGCAACGTGCCTTCATGACTGCTCAGGATGAGCGTCTCGCCCAACTTCAAAGTCAATTCGAGACACAAACTAAAAGATTAAACACTTTCTTTTCGAATGTCAATGAACAGTTATATGCTCTGGTTGAATCATCTGAAAGTCATCACCGGGTCATCTCAAACAGCCTTAATACCTTGAACAGTGTTGTTTTGGAATTTACCGACATGACGGATCCGTATCGTGGAAGAGGCCAACACTTCAGGGGGAGGAGATATTGAAGCCTCTGCATTTAGCATACTTGCATTTCATCTTTTTATGTTGTCTTCTTATTTTGCATTGCATTAAATACTTTCTTCGTGTAACAATGACTTGCAGTTTGATCTCTTTATGGTATTCCTTAGCAATAATTGTTATGTGTTTTATTGTCATATGTTTTTTTTATCTATTTGATTCTTGATCATTGACGTTATCATGTGTGGATAATTGTTCATGTTGTATGTGCCTGTTGTACCTATTTTGATTTGAGCATTTTTTTCTTAACCGATCTCTATTTCTTTTTGATGTTGTCAAAGGGGGAGAAGATTATGCAAAGATAATAGTAAAATCATGAAGAGTCGGAAATGAAGACATCAGAAATAAGGGCATTAAGCAAGGGGGAGGATAATACCGCACATCACACAAGCTGGTTTCACATGTTTTGCCATCTTAAAAAGGGGGGAGTATGTGAGGGCAAAGCCTCATATACTATACATGTGTGTTTCGATGATGTCAAAACGCAACCACATGGAAGAATCGGTACTTGGCATTATCACCACAAGACATAAGCATACCTTATCTCTTATGTCTCATTTGCTTGCATGTTGTGTCATCAAATTAGTGTTATTCGAGTCAAACATCATTGGTGTAATATATGTTGCATCTAGAAGAGTCAAAAACATAAATTTAGGCAATTTTGCAAAATACGAGTCTTTGAGTCGACCATTCATTTGCTCCGGTCGACTCATAGAAGGTGTCTCTAAAGTGCATTTTCCACGGGTTGGCGCACGTCGACCTACCGGTCGACGCATACTGCAAACATTTCTATTTGTCGAAAATTGAAGGATTTGCGTTGACGCATGGTCCTGTTTTGGTCGATGCATAGCGTGTTATTTTGCATAATCTGTTTCGCTTGGGGTAGCTCAGGTCGACCCTTCCTTTTGTATGGTCGACCGTTCGCTGTTTTACTACATAATTTTGGTCTGTCCACTTATTTCAAAAAGTGGTTATGTCTGTTATTTTTGGCATGATATAAATAGAAAGTTGCTCATCTTCATTCAATAAGAATTGAATCAATTGGAAAAGAAGAAAAGTGAAAGAGGTGCCATTAGTTCTCATAATCTTCATCTTCTACATTTCATACCACAACAATCACACACAATAATCTTTGCTGTGCATTATGGTTTGTTTGAAGTGATAACGTCTGAAATCGTTGATTGGGAATCTGGTTCGGGTTGAGATTTTGACAGGTTTTTCTTGAATAAAACCTTGAGGGTTTTGTCCTCCAACATTCACTGAATTTGGGGGTTTTTGGTACGAATCTTCTCAACATATATTTAGATGAGCGAAGGTGATCGAGGAGCGATGGGTTCCGTCGATCTAGTAGCGGGAATTAGTGAATTGTGAAGGAAAGGTTCGGGTTCGATTGACAAGTGTTTGATATCAATCGGGCTGAGGTTGAAGATGTAAGGTTGTTCAACCAAGGAGCTGTAATCGGAGGTTCATCCACAAGCAATCGAAGGACTTGATTCAACTTGAATTAAGGGACAAGAAGAGAAAGCATCTTCAACAGCAAGGGAGTTTGGTTGTGCATTTGCTATTCTATTCTTGTATAAACGATTCAACAACAGGTTACATTTATATTATACGAGCTCAATTCTATTCTTAGAATTGAGGACAGACGTACCCTGGAGCGAGGACGACGGGGGAACTGCCTCAACAAATCCTTGTGTCTTTTACTTTACGCATTTTCATTTTGCTAAATATTTGCGTGATTTTCGTTCAAACAATCTTATCAAATTTAGGACTGTTTTGAGTAAGTGCTGAAATAATTTTAACTCTAGTACAATTGTTTATTGTACAAAGAAACTAGAGCTACTTACTCAAAGGCGAAATCACTTGGAGTGCTCCGCACGCCAAGTGTTTGATAAATTGTCTGAGCTAAAATTCTCGTGTGTTGTCCATAAGCTAGACGCATATCCGGTCCTCTAGTAACGGTTTACTAGTCATACCAAGTAGTGAACTAAATCAAATTGGTAGTGTGACTAGCATGGTGATTCTCATCTCTCATTATCAATTTCCATAAGCTAGACGCATATCTGGTCCTCTAGTAACGGTTTACTATAGACGGTAATTTTTCCATGGCCGCTTCCACAAATTAAACAAATTTTTAAAACCAATTTTATTGGTAGCGCCGACTCATTTTTTAATAAGGGATCTATTCAACCCCCCTTCTAGATCCGTGTCATCGTCTAACACTTTTTGGAGAGTATCTTGTATAGAATAATTCTGAACCAACTGCAATACAATCTGTTTATTGCCAAAGACCAGTTGCAGGACACATGTTGGAACATCGTGTTAAACATGTGTCCCTTATGTACCAGAACCATCTTGAACAAACTCCATGTTGTTTTGCATATTGCAGTCAATTCCAAAAGGACCAACAATCCCCCCTTTGAAAAATCTTGGCAAAACAACTCTTCAAGCATCAAAGTAGCTAAGTGTTAAAGATATACTTAGACCAACAACAGTAGCAGAAGAACCAATCTCCAAAAATCAGAGCATACATCAGCATCATAAGCAACATATAACTAATCACAACTTATAAATCACGAGGTAGTTACACACACACGCGCGCGCGCACACACCCCCTGGCAAACACACACAATATTATGAGTTTGCTACACACATTTCTCCATGAATAATGAACATGAATTCATTCAAGGTGAATTGTTCACGCATGTACATATAGTTAGTAGTCAGTATTTAAAGGTTAGAAACTACTACTAACACACATGTCACCATACAAGGTTGATGACCAAATGCTAGGCCAGATGCTTCAACATATGTGCACATAGAAACTAGATCAGATAGTACCAAACATCTCAGTCATTACTAAAAATAGTAGGATATATCAGGTCAGCAGAAGATTCTTATACATCACAAATTCAGTAGTCAAGTTAGTCACACCAGTCCACTACACACGCTAGTACTCCCCCTTTTTGCCACAATTTGGAAAAGGTGTTCTAAAAAAGATTGGTCTGTCAACTTAGTGGTTAGTATATTAGCATATACACAACAAATCAGGAGTAGATAATTGTCAACAATTAAAGGACAAGTGTTTAATTATGATGCTAGAGAATCAGACAAAATTATTGGAGCCATTACAAATCCATGACAAGGAAATAAAACATCTCCAAATACAAGGGCCAAAATGAAGCAAAAACATCTGTAATCACCAGCCTTCAATCTTCAGGTAGAAGGCTCTAAACTTCAGCTTCAATCCAAGCAGTACACATCTGACTCAGAATCACATGAATCACTAGAGTCACTTGATCCCATTAGCTATTTAACTGCAACTTCTATCTTTCTTATTTTCTCAAGATTCAAATTGGTGATCATTATCATCTTAGTGGCAGATTTTCCCCCAAAAGGTTCAACCATGGTGATGGTACTCCTGACATTTCCAGACAAAGTGGAACCAACTTCCTTGGTCTTATTTGTCAAATACTTAATAAGTTTACCAACATCCTTAGGTACATTAATTTCTTTAATGGAGAAATTCCCTATTGATTTCTTAGATGTATCTTCGTCAACTCCATAGCTCATCAATGGCTTGTTAGTTTCATCACATGAGTTCCAATCCCACATAGAGTTATCATCAATCATAATGTCTCTAATTATCATAATCTTATTATTCATTGGATTGAATAGCCTATATGCATCAGTCTTATGATGTTCTACCAGGACCATAGGTTCACTCTTATCATCAAGTTTCCTTCTTCTTGCATCAGGAACATGATTGTGGCAAATAAAGACAAACACCTTCATATGACTCACTAATGGTCGTTTTCCACTCCACACTTCTTCATGAGCCTTATTCTTTAGCTTCTTGGTAGGAAACCTGTCTAGAATATAAACAACAGTGGTGGCAGCTTCACCCTATAAGAATTTTGGCAAATTCTTTTGCTTTAACATGTGTCTTGCCATATCAAATATGGTTTTGTTTCTTCTTTCTTTTATTCCATTATGTTGAGGCGTGTAAGGAGAAGTTACCTCATGATCGATACCATGTTCCGCATAAAACTCTTCTAACAACTTGGACGTGTATTCACCACCTCCACCTGTTCGTAGAATTTTGATCTTCTTTTCACTCTAGTTTTCGATAAGTATCTTGAATCTCTTAAAGATTTCTAATAATTCTCCTTTGCGCTTGATCATATATATTGAAAATTTCTACTAAACTCATCGACAAATGAGACAAAATAGTTGTTTCTACCACTAGTATGATCTTCAAACAGGTCACGTACATCTTAATGTAATACCTCTAGTATGCAAGAGGACCTCATTGGCATAGTCGAAATAAAAGACTTTATGAATTGCTTCAATACTAAGTAACCTTCACATAGTTTTTTAGGCATCTAAAGACTTGGTATACCAGCTATCATATCTTGAGTAATCAATTGATTGAGTGGCCTAAAGTTCATGGCCAAACCTCAAATGCCACAACCAACTATTCTTGTGGTCGACAATTCTTTTGAGGCATTGTACCTCAATCGAACAGATCATGGTCTTAAATGTCCTGTTCTTCAACATATGAGATTTTTAGACCAAACTATTCTAGGTTTCAAATAGTTCCAAGGCTCCATCTTTCATAACCATTGAGAAACCTTTTTTGACTGGTTGTCCAACACTTAGCATGTTACACTTCATTCCAGGTACATAGAGTACATATTTGATCATAAATTTTCCTCCATTGCTTCTTTAAATAACAATGTTTCTAGTACCTTTTGCTTGCAACGGGCTATTATCTGCAAGTTTGACCTTGCTCTTTTTCGACTCGTCAAAATCTTCCAACCACACTTTCATACCAGTCATGTGATTCGAGAAGCCTATGTTGAGGAACCAAATCTTGGAGTCGACGTGGTCATCTACAACTGCAGCCATAACCATTATATCTTTAGAATCGTCTGAATTTTTGTGTGCAAGGTTTGCTGCTTCCTCCTTGCCTTTTGTCGCTCCTTTGACTTTCTTGTACTAACAATTCCTGGCCAAGTGACCCCACTTTTAATAGTTATAGCATTGCACACCTTTTTTTTCCTCTTCTTTGTCTTTCTGATAGGAGTTTCGTTCTCCTCTTTTGGAGGATTCAAAAGCCCTATCATCAACCTTATGCTTTTGAGGGTTCGACCAAGACTTCTTACCCTAAGTCTTGTCTCCTTTTCTCTTGAGCTTGTTGGAACCACCATGTTTCTTCCATGTCTTAGCGTGTAGTGTTTGTATCGAATCTTGAACACCTTTTCTTTCGACAATCCTCATCTCATTTGCCTCCAACGAAATCTTTCAGTTTCATGGTTTCAATATTGTTGGATTCTTGAATGGCTACCATAACGTGATCAAAGTGAGAGGTCAACATACGCAGTACCTTCTCAACTATCATCTTATCAATTACGGTTTCACTATAATCTTTCATGAGATGTACAAGATTTTGCACCTTCAAGACATAACTTGCAATTTTTTCTTCTCCTAAATATTGCCATTCATACTACATTCGTAACATCTGCAATTTGATGACTTTAACCTTCTCACTTCCTTCGTAATACTTCACAAGAATATTCCATGTCTCCTTTGCCGATTCAACATGAGAAATTCAATCAAATTTCGCCGTATCTATTATAGATTGAATATAATATGCAACATCACAATCTTTCTTCTTCGCATCCTTGTGAGTGATTCTCTGAGCATCAGTTGCATTGTCAGCAAGCTCAGGGATGTCATTGTAGACCACTTCTAGGGTTTCATGAAAACCGAACAAAAATTTCATCTGCTTACTCCATCGGTTCAAATTTTTTCCATCAAGAATTGGAAGAGAATTCAAAATGTCATTGGTATCATTCATTTCTGCAGCAAATGAGATTTACGATCCCTAAACACAACGACCAACGTGAAATTCTTGAAATCACGATCAAGAAGACGAACCTGACTCTGATACGAATTTGTTAGTACATGAGACACTTTGAGCGAAAGAAAGAATAAAAAGTAATTGATAAATTGTTATTATTGAAAAACTGTAAAAACTTAATTACAATTATACGTAGATATACAACTATATTACTTATATACTAAGTAACCATAATAAACTCTAATCTTAACTAATTTAGACTTTGATTAAAAGTTAAATTATATCACAACATAAATTAATTATTAAATAAAAAATTAAATTTATTTATAATAATAATCGGGTTTGAAGAAAAAATTATTTGATGTGATCCGTCCCCGATTCGACCAACAATTTTTCAGTCTCTCAATTTAAAACCATCAAAACCAAAATAAGCAATTACTTATATGAATTTAATGTGTTGACCTATTGGTGAAAATTAGGTTTTTTTTCCAACATGCCCTTTTTTGAAATAAAAAATGCCATAATACCTCACTCTGAATTTTAATTACGCAATTGCCCCACTTCAGTAGAAACTCGTTCACTGGATGGGCAAGAATGTGCAGCGAAAATGGGACTGTGTGAGCTCGTCCACTCAATGGACGAGCTAGTGAAGATGTGTAATTTTTTAACATTAAATAATAAAAATCAGAAGAAAAAAAATTGAATCATACACTAGCCGTCCACTCAGTGGACGAGCTCACACAGTCTCATTTTCGCTGCACATTCTCGCCCATTCAGTGGACGAACTTCTATTGAAGTGGGACAGTTGCGTAATTAAAATTCAGAGTGGGATATTATAGCATTTTTTATTTCAAAAAATGGTATTTTGAAAAAAAAAGTCTGAAAATTAAGTTTATACAATCATGAAAGAAGAACAGTTAGGCCTAAAACAAAAGATGCAATTAATGTCAACTTGTGATACAATCATACAAGACAGGACAGTGTCCTTAACTTCGTACGCATATGAATCCTATTGCCCGTGAAATAAGGGTGTACTCGCAATCAATCTGACTCTCAAAATTTGACTTGTTTATTACTTTTACTTCCATTTCATTCATTCATAAATATCATATTTTTCTGACGCTTCTCTCTTCTCTAACTCTCTCATATTAATCAAGTCCTTAATATTCTTTATATGAAAGATTCTTAATATGAAAGAGAAATAGTTTTTATTACTTTTTTTTGAAAAATTATATTTTAAATTTCTTATGTATGAAAATATATATCTATTACACATTGAAATGTAAACAAATAATAGTAATGTGTTTCCACCAAATATGTTTTCCCACATCTAGCTTCTTTATTCTATACATCAAATTGAAATAATTTTACCAACAGAAAACAATAATACATGTTTTTAATAGATAAAATAATAATAACAGTTGAATAACACTATTTTTTCTCTGTAAAATGTGATAACCACAGTTAAAGTTAAAGATGTATTTATTTTTTGTATGTTTTTTTAATTAAAATTATTGATTTTGGATTATATTAATTTATTTCTTAGAATTTTTTATTTTTAAATAGGTTATTATTATTATTTGAAAATTTTAAATAAACAAAATATTTAGACTATACTTAAAATTATTGCTCTTTCTAATAAATGCATATTTAAAAATATTTTTTAGTTAATATAATTCAAACAAATTTCATTTTATAAAACACCTGTATGAAAAAAAATATTTAAACATAAATTGAGTTAGAAAAAACATATTGATAATCAAAAGTGGATTTGTAAAATGATTTCAAAAGTTCATTTGAAAATGTCAATCAAAACATACACTTATTTTATTTTTCTATTTGAATTAAATTTTAATTATAATTTATGCATTTAGATATAAAATTTACTAATAAGTAATTAAGATGTAAATTTATTAAATTTTAATTTTTTCTTTAGGAAATTTCAAATTCAGAATAATAACATCTCATATGATCAATTCTATAAATGTAATTAATGAATTTGTTATTAGACATAAAATAATTTAATAAATATGATTAGCTCATTATCTAGAATTTGTTTAATAAAAATTTTAATCGACTAATCATCACAAAAATAGAAAAATATGCACTTGAAGAAAGGAATCTATCAATAAAAAATATTAGTAGTAAGATCTATATATTTAATTGTTGTTGACACCGTTTCAATGGAGATAATTCCTTTGCTCATTTTCTTTCCAATGACTATTAATAAAAGTTAAGTATAATCTTTGAAACATATTTTCTAATTTATCTTACACAATTTATTTTCTCACATGACAATTATGTTTGTCATTTCAAGAATTACATCAATGAACAATTTAAAATTGTTGACAATTACTGATGAATTTCAAGATACAAACACACAAACACCATTTTAAATATCGTTTATTACAACTATTTATTAATATTAGGAAACTTTTAAAACTAATAAAATATCTATAAATATGGAGTATTACTTTTTATTATATTTTTTAATATTTTACTTCACACTTACTTTTTTAATTGAAAGGGTGACAAATATTATATTTAATTTGCCTACTAAACTTATAAACTAATTTTATAATTTTTATCATTAATACATGTTTCCATGCATCTCACATATAGACAAGTAGTGAATTGGTTAAAAGCGAAATGATACTTTTTTAAAATTAGAAACATATTAATTTGTATCTTTAGGGAATATTATGGATTCCATAAATATTAATTATATTTAAAAAAATAATTTCAAAATTTTAAATACATGGAATGCATGATTTTAAATACAAATTATTCTTTTGCAGAATAAAAAAAGGAGTGAGAATTTGTGATTACAGAAGATAACGACGGATTTGAGCTTTCGATGAGGTGGAGAGGGAGTTGATGATGACTTTTCGGCAAGTTTATCAATAACGTTGCAGTAATAAAAAGATCAAATTTTTAATGAGGTGGATAGGGGCTGCTATTTAACAAGACAAAATTGTGTAATGCGTGAAAATTCCTAAATTGGGCGGGGGTTTCGAGTTTGAATTGCAAAAATAAAATAAAGTATTTGTCGCATCGCTGCGAAGTGGGGCCGGCGGAAGACAGAAGAGTTGCTACCGTTTGTTATTTATCCCAAAGAGAGAGAAAGGAAATGATCAGAGAAAACCTACGAAAAGGGGAAAAGACAGGTCATCGCAACCATATTTCGGGTTCGGGAGTCGGTTACGCAAGGGGGAGGTATGAGCACCCCTCACGTCCGTTGTACTCAACGGGATCCACGCTTGTTGTCTAGTCTATGGGTGAAAAACAAACTATCTACGGCTGCTAAAGCTAAACGGAAAGAGCTGACTCGATAGGACATCGTCGCCCTATGCCTACGTATTCCCTCGTGCAATGGAAAAGTCAGAGTCAACGTAGTTCGGGAAACTACAGGTGATGGGGGGAAGGTTACTCGCCAAGACATCGTCGTCTTGTGCCTACGTATCCTCGTCTGGTACGAGAAATCAGAGCAAACGTAGTTCGGGTTACTACGGAAAAACGAAAAAGTGAGCTCGCCAAGACATCGCCGTCTTGTGCCTACGTATTCTCATCTGGTATGAGAAATCAGAGCAAACGTAGTTCGGGATTACGCGACCACAGGTTGGTTCAAGTGTTTTAACCGAGTAGGGTTAAACCTTAGTTCTAGCAGTTAGGTGTATTGTTGCTCGACCATTGGAGACTTAGGCGTTACCTGTTTGCGGTAGAACCAAGAGTTAACAACACTCCTTTTGAAAATGGTTTTCAGTTAATCCCGAAGGATAAAAAGGTTTGATGTTTTGGGTTTTGTGTTTTTTTAGACAAGGAAGTGAATTGAGTTATGGTTTGAAATTCAAGTTGCACTAAAGACTATGACTTGAGAGCGAATGCGTCGCATATCGCCCAAAGGGCATACATTAAACACTCTAGACAGTTGAGTGGAGTCCACCCAACCATCATTTCCCAAGTACTTAAGGCTCGTATCGTACAACACATGTTATCCTTTATTAGGTGTTTTGAATTGTTAGGAGATGAGAAGAGAAAGACATAGACTAAGGGGAAACTGGACCCTAATGTTGTCATACACAATGCTCCTAAAGTTGGGATGAAAGGGAAGAACTACCCTAATGTTGTCATGCATAGGATTGAACACCTAATGTCTCTCCTACTCCTATCCTAAACGAAGGGACTAGGAATCCTAGGGGGATCATGGCACAAGGCCAAGTAAACACTAAATAATTCACTCACAGATGAAATAAGAAAGAAAATAAGTTGACTTGAACAAGTCAACATGCAATGCAAACAAATGAGATGCAAAGAAAAGATGCAACAAATAAAGAATAGAGGGAGGAAAAAAGTGTGGGGCAGCCACCACCATAAGCACATCTCAACCACTATTCCTTAAGATCCACACAAAATGATGCAAACCAAACAATGCAAACAACAATGTAAATGTCCATGGCAAGATCAAAAACACAAATGATAACACCAAATCAACATGGACAAGTGGTAAACCACATGGGGCAGAAGTGAAACTCAAAGGAAATGATCCAAAATTAAACTCAAAACAAGAAACAAAGCACAATCACAATCAAATGGAGTGAAGGAAACAAAGTCCTAACACAATCTCAACACTTAAACAAGTGGAGAAACATGATTCATAAGTGACTTGTGATGCAAGCTACACATGCTATTGACCTCTAACAAGCAAAAAAACACCTCAAGCATGTTAGAAAGATGTAACAAGGCTTAAGAAGTGCTTAAGGGATCACCCATGATCATCTCCCAAGAATTAGGTCAAGACTAGCAAGCATAACAACCCTAAAAGTGACTTGACTTGCAAGATTCACTAAAAATAGGAAAAGGGCTCAATAAATGCCAAGAAAATTACACAATATACCTAAGTCAAGTGAAAAACAGAAGCCAAAACCTCATGACATAATTTCACTCAAAGCATCACCAAACAAATCAAAGATTGATGGTGCTCCACTTTATCGAGCATGAATCGAGGGGCAACTAAAATTCACTCAAAGCCAACCATAAATTGATCAAACATGGATCAAAGTCCTCCTCAAGCGTGCCTCAATCCCTTTCCTAGGTGGGGGGGGGGGGGGGGGGAGAGGCCATAGTCATTGGAGGTTAAAAATGGAATCCAAATGCAAAAGGAAACACAAGATGCACACCAAAATACACATGATTTTCTAAAATTAAAATAAAATAATAAAATAAAGTGAAAATAAAATTAAAAATGTTGAAAAATTAAATAAGACATTAAAATAACAGAATATTTTTTTTTGGTATTTTTGTGATGTATGAAACTATTTTAAAATAGACAAAATGTGACAACAAATAAATAAAAAAACAAATAAAGAAACAAATAAAAGTGGGGGTTTGTTAGTAAAAAGGGCTTGAACTGAGGTTCAGTTAAACATGCGCGTGGGCCCAAATGTGGGGGGTGTGAAAAGTGAAAATGTTAAGCCCATGTACAACAAATCAGTAAAGCGAAAAATAAAACAAAACAAGGAGCAAAATGCTCTGTTTCATTTAATGTGTTGGCAGCCACGCGTGCCCTAGATGCCACATAATCATCTCCCCTCAACCAAAATGAGAAAAAGCCATGCATCGTGTTTTTTCCAGACATGAACCCACCTCTTCTTCCCTTCATATCTCAACACTTACTCAACCAAATGCTACGATTCAAAGACCAAAAATGGTCTACTCAAAACAAGGATCACAACCAAACCAAATATACTCATAATAAAGCACTCTAAGGCCATGAAAAGCTGGACCAAAGACACGGGTCCAAGTGAAAATTCCACTTAAAACTCTCACAAAAGCCAAACAGAAACAAGGTCATAACATCAAAAGCATCCAAGCCAATGCATAAGCATGAATAACACAGTTGAATAAATGTAAATATGAGCAGAAAATGGAGATGAGTATGAAGTTTCTTACCTAGTGGAGAGTGATCCACTGCACCTTCAATATGCTGTGAAATTTCACCAAATCATGCAGAATGAATCCTTAATGTTTAAGGAAGATGATGGAAAGGTTGAATGGCTTTGAAGGCTCCTTAATCTTTCACACGATTTTGGACAACTTGGATGCAAAGTGTTAATAGCTCCTCTTTTATGCAAACAGTAGCAAGGAGTTGTGGTGATGATGTTTTGATGAATAGCTCACAAATGAGAGAGTTTCATTGAGATTTTCAGAGATGGTCAAAAATGGCACACTATGAGTTTGGTGCCAATGGTGATTCTTTCTGCTAACAGATGAAAGGTGAGGTTATGGTGAGGATAGAATGGAAAGAAACTTGTGAAAAGGTTCAATATTGAGGGAGATTTGAAGAAATATTTTGAGGAGAGCAAAAACTCAAGTTCTGATTTCTTGTGTAAAATGGTGGCTAGGGTTGTCTAGGGTTTATGCCAAGCTTAAATATGAAGTAAAAGAGTGAATTGACAAGCTTTACTGTGGTGAAAATTGGATGGACAAATTTTGCATTTTCATGGTTTTTGTGAATCAATGGTTGATGATGAATAAGGTACACAAGCTGCTTGCATCCTTATTGGTTTTGTGAGTGAAAAAGCATGTTGGTTGGGGCTGCACTGATCAGAATGCAAGGGCAGCTTGTCCCTTTCTTGTGTTGGCAAAAGATTCAAAAATGCTCATGATTGGTACATGCCTTGGTTTGGCTTGTTTTGGTAATGTTTGTGTGCACCAAAATGTCATCTTCATGCGCATGGTTTAGAGCAAGAGTGAATGTGCTGCATGAATGCTTGCAAAATATGCCAAAATGAATCATAACATGCCTTTCAAAAATGTTCAAAACACCAACTTTGAGCAAATATATTTTGGTGTACAAGAATCATTTTGGCTTGAATTTGAGCTCTAAGCAAAGAGGGCATGGCAAGGAACAATTTTCATGTTGAACTCATCTTGATTTGAGAATTGGAATACCATGAAAGATGATGTTGAAAATCATGTCATGCAAGCTGCCTACAAATAACTTAGAAAAAATTCTAAGTTATGGATTTTGGCATACTTTTCCCAACTTTGCACATCCATATCTTGAGCTTCACAAATCATATGGATGACTTCTAAGACTTTTTGGAAAGCTTGGAACATGATATATAACTTTCATTTGGGACAAAGTTCCATTTGACATTAAAAAAGTGATGAAAATTGGCTTGCAAAAGAGGTGCAAAAATCTGTCCATTCTAGGCAATGTTGAAATCATTAAAATCCTCAACTTTGATTGATCATAACTTGAGCTCCAAGTATCATATGATTATGAATTGGTACTCAAAAGAAAGCTTGAAATACAAGAAACAAATTTGATGTTGGCAAAAGGTTCATTTAAAACCTTGATCATGGAGAAAAATGGCCTTGAAGATGGCTCGTTCAACCATAAAACTTTCCAAAAATAGAAAGTTTCTAAAACCCTAATTTCTTAAAATGGCAACTTTCAGCAATTCTTGATTTTTCATGATTCCCTTGACTTTTCTTGGTCAAATTCCATCCATTTGTCATATTGAACTTGAGGAACATGATCTTGACCTCAAAAGTCAGGAGTTGACTTTTTTACTGCACTGTTTACTTTTTCCCCAAATCTCATGATTTTCAATTAACTAATCAATTGAAGCTCTTCTGATTAAAATTGATGATCAATCACCCATCTCCAAACACCTTAGGACATATGGAAGATCATGGAAACATGTTTTGCTCCAAAAAACAAGTTTAGCCTGATTAAAAATGAAACCCTAATTTCACCCTTTTTGCCTAGGCATTGTGTAGATGAACTGAGTGATCATTCCAACTCCATAATGACCTCTGAGGTACTCAACAAGCCTCTACCTCATGATTACACCAATGATAAATCTTCATGGTCCCCTTGAAAACCCTCTGATGGTTCTTTGACAATGTTGTGGCACACCTTTCCTCTCTAGGAGCTCAGATGTCCTCATGATGATGACACACACATAACAACCTCTACCAATGTCTCTGCTTGAGCTTGAAGCCAATAAGGCTCTCCTCTTGGATAGGACACATACAAATATTTGATCCCTTGTAAGAACAATGCTATGCAGAAATGCAAGATGCTAAAATGCAATGAAACATAAGCCAAACAAGGAAAAAGGGTTGGTCAAATTTTGGGGTACAACAACTGCCCCTATTCAAACGACTTGGACCTGAAGGGGTGAAAAGAGAAAAAAGTTCAAACATTCCAGGTAAAAGACGGTTGAATACCAAAGACAGTGTAAGCTAGGGTCTGGATACCACTCGAGCTTAAAGGGATAAAATGATGTTAACCGAGGTCTGGATACCACACGGGTTAAATGAAACATCATTGTTTGTCGGGGTCTGGATACCACATAGGTGAAACAAATCACTGGCCAGGGTCTGGATACCTCATAGGCTCAGGGAATAAACCGGTGGAAGCCAGGTTCTAGATACCACACGGGCTTGAGCCAATAAAACTGGTGAAAGTCGGGGTCTGGATACCGCTCAAGCTTAAAGAGATAAAATAACGTTAACCGAGGTCTGGATACCACACGGGTTAAAGGGACATCATGGTCTATCGGGGTCTAGATACCACACAGGAAAGACGAATAAAAGGCCGGGGTCTAGATACCACAAAGACTTGATAAAATCGTCACTAGCTAGGGTCTGGATACCACACATGCTAACTGAAACATCCGGAGGAAGCTGGGGTCTCGATACCACACGAGCTTTGTTGAAATAAAACCGGAGGAAGCCGGGGTCTGGATACCGCGCAAGCCTTGCTGAAGTAGACATCAACTGGGTTCTGGATACCACACGGGTTAATGAAAACAAACCGGTGCGAGCCGGGGTCTGGATACTGCACATGCTAATGGAACAAACCAGGGGAAGCCAGGGTCTGGATACTACACGGGCTTACTGAAATAACCGGAGGAAGTCAGGGTCTGGATACCACACGGGCTCAAGAAGACATCACTATTCGGGGTCTGGATACCACACGGTTTAATGAAAACAAACCGGTGCGAGCCGGGGTCTGGATACCACACGGGCTCAAGAAAACATCACTAACCGAGGTCTGGATACCACACGGGTTAATGAAAACAAACCGGTGCGAGCCGGGGTCTGGATACCACACGGGCTCAAGAAAACATCACTAACCGGAGTCTGGATACCACACGGGCTCAAGAAAACATCACTAACCGGGGTCTGGATACCACACGGGTTAATGAAAACAAACCGGTGCAAGTCAGGGTCTGGATACCACACGGGCTCAAGAAAACATCACTAACCGGGGTCTAGATACCACACGAGTTAATGAAAACAAACCGGTGCGAGCCGGGGTCTGGATACCACACGGGCTCAAGAAAACATCACTAACCGGGGTCTGGATACCACACGGGTTAATGAAAATAAACTGGTGCGATCCGGGGTCTGGATACCACCGGAAACAAATAGGTAACAACCTGGCTTATATTTCAAATGCACATGTTTGAGTATAGCGTAATGCTCCATACGAAATGGAAATGCTACGCGTTTGGGAGGATGCTATGCACGATGCAAATGCAAAGGAACCGCTCTAGCAAAATAAATTCTAAAGAGGGGAAACTAAACTCCGCTGGGGAAAGACTAGTCACGCCTAGTACAAACGGACTCATGCTGGGGAAAACAAGCCCTGGATGGCCTCTGAGAAAACTTCTGGGTAAAACTACTTTGCTAGGAAAAAATCCACTCCGCTGGGGATCAAATCAAACTCTATTGAGGAGAACGCCCTGGATGGCCTACTAGAATACAACTCTTCTGAGAACAAGCAAACTCGGCTGGAGACAACAACCCCACTCTACTGGGGAAATTAGCCCTGGATGCCCTGCCAAAATATAACATTCCGGGGAACAGACGACTCTACTGGGGAGGCAAAGCAAATATGCTGAGGAATAGCTCCATTTTGCGGGGGATTCCACTCTACTAGGAATAATAAGCACGATTTACTGAGAGGACATCCCAAACTTTCTGCTGAGGATGGAGAATAACCATTCTCCGGGTCAATCCCATTCTGCGGGGAGGGAAACATTCCACTGACTTTTCTGGGGATCTACAGGGGATGAATTAAATGGATTCTGTTATGGACCACGACTCCACTGGGAATCGCCCAATGAGGGAATCAGTGTCTACCTCTGCTTGGGGAAATGAGCAATAAACTCAACAACATCAACCTCTGTTTAGGGAATTAAGTCGGTATCAGACTCTGTAGGGAAACAACACTGAACTCATCCCACTACTGGGGATTTCAATCTCGACCTGCTGAGGATACCCTTGACTGCATACGATTCCGACCTGTTGGGAATAAAAACAATCTTAGCCTGCACACCTTCTTTAAGTGGGGGACTTCTGGAAAAGTCTCGAGGATGAGAGTCCTGCAAACGACAAACAAACAAACATGCTTTGTACAACAAGCACCATCTTAATTATCACGTGTGACATTGCTCGAGCAAAAATATTGTTTCGATTATAGTTGGCAGAGCCCACAAGTTTATGTATGCAAAGTTTTTATCGAAAACATCAGGCTTCTTTTGCAACCAAAACGGTAAAAGCCGAATCAAAAACAAAAGTTTTTCTGAATAGTATGTTTTATTGATAAACGGCCTGTAAATAGGAAAATTTACAACAGATGCAACTCCTGAAATGAGAAAGTTGCGTAAACAATATACAGAAATGCATAAGAATATACAAAATGTCGGCAATGCGGCACAAACAACCACCATAGGACGACTCAGCTATGACTCACGTGACTTCGACGCCTTTCCGACGCTTCATCTTCTGAAGAGATTGATTTGAACGGCTGACTCTCGAGTTCTCCCATAATCCACTATGCTCAGAAGATCAACATGCAGACCGCATTCGTTTGCTTTTCAAATCCCTAACTTTTGTCTGAATCGCCCTTGCGGATTTTCGGTTCACCGGGATACCCATTTTTGCCAAAGTCTCCCTTTCAGGTTTTCAACTTTGTGGGTTTACATTTTCTTTTTATCCCTAATTTTTTCCCGAACCTATCCTTTTATGGTCCGCCGGGATGCCCCATTCTTGCCTGGATTTTCTTTTTCTTTCCAGCGGGTTTATTTTAAGCAAAGTATCTTTTGACTGCATCTGCATTCACAGGGGACGTGAAATCTTCACCATCCATCATTGAAAGTAGTAAGGCTCCTCCGGAAAAGACTTTCCTTACGAAATATGGACCTTCATAATTGGGAGTCCATTTTCCCCTGTGATCTGTCTGTGGAGGGAGAATCCGCTTCAACACCAAATCACCTGCCTGAAAGCTCCAAGGAAGCATCTTCTTATCGAAGGCTTTCTTCATCCTGCTCTGGTACAGACGGCCATATGCAATGGACGCCAACCTCTTCTCGTCCATCAGGCTGAGCTGATTGAATCTATTTTTCACCCATTCTGCCTCATCCAGTTTGACGTCAACCAGAACTCTCAAAGAAGGAATCTTGACCTCTAATGGCAAGACAACTTCCATACCATATACCAGCGAGAAAGGAGTTGTCCCGGTTGAGGTACGCACTGAGGTACGATATCCATGTAGAGCAAAGGGCAACATCTCGTGCCAATCCTTATAAGTCACAACCATCTTCTGCATTATCTTCTTAATGTTCTTGTTGGCCGCTTCCACGATGCCATTCATCTTCGGACGATAGGGAGACAAATTGTGATGCTCAATCTTGAAGCTCTGGCACATCTCCTTCATCATCTTGTTATTCATATTGGAACCATTATCAGTAATGATCCTCTCAGGTACCCCATAGCGGCAGATGATGTCTCTTTTGATGAAACGGGCTACCACTTGCTTGGTGACATTAGCATATGAGGCTGCTTCGACCCATTTGGTGAAATAGTCGATGGCGACTAAGATGAAACAATCTCCATTAGATGTAGTTGGCTCGATCTTGCCAATCATATTAATGCCCCACATGGAGAAAGGACATGTGGATGACACGATGTTCAAAGGACACGATGACACATGAATCTTATCAGCATAAATATGACATTTATGGCACTTCTTTGCATGCTTGAAGCAATCAGACTCCATAGTTAGCCAATAATACCCCGCTCTTAACAGCTTTCGAGACATGGCACGCCCACCTGCATGTGTTCCAAAGGCACCTTCGTGGACCTCCTCCATAAGCAGACTCGCTTCTTTTTCGTCCACACATCTTAGCAGCACTAAGTCAAAGTTCCTTCAATAGAGTACACTGTCTGGATTCAGATAGAAGTTTCCAGATAACCTCCTCAAGGTCTTCTTATCCCGGGCTGATGCCACAGGCGAGTATTCTTGGTTCCTGAGAAAGTTCTAGATGTTGTAATACCATGGCTTTCCACCAGAAGCTTCTTCTATTGCAAAAACAAATGTCGGCCTATCGAGGCGTGAGATAACAATTCTCGGAGCATTGTTCCAAAAGCTCACTTTGTACATTGAATACAATGTAGCCAAGGCATCTGCCATCTAATTTTTTTGCTCTCGACACGTGATGGAACTCTACACGTTCGAAGAAAGGTAGCAACCTTCTCGCGTAGTTCATATAAGGAATCAGATTAAGCTGGTGGGTCTCCCACTCTCCTTTGATCTGGTTAACCACTAAAGCAGAATCACCGTAGATATCAAGGTTCTTGGTTCTCAAATCGATTGCTTCCTCGATACCCATGATACATACTTCATATTCGGCTTCATTGTTGGTGCACAAAAATGTCAACCTAGCAGTGAATGGTATATGTGAACCATGGGGAGTTGTAATGATTGCCCCAATTCCATTACCGTAGGAGTTAACAGCACCGTCAAAGATCAATTTCCACTGGGAGCCTTTTTCAGGACCTTCCTCGGGTAACGGCTCGTCGTAATCCTTCATCTTAAAGAACATAATTCCCTCATCTAGAAATTCAAACTTCATTGGCTAATAGTCGTCGATTGGTTGCTCCACGAGATATTCTGACAGAACACTCCCTTTGATAGCCTTTTGGGATACGTATTGAATGTCGTATTCTGTCAGAACCATCTGCCATCTAGCAATCCTCCCTGACAGCGCTTACTTCTCGAGTACGTACTTAATTGGATCCATTTTTGAAATTAACATGGTCGTATGGTTTAGTATATATTGCCTTAGGCGTTTGGCGGCCCAAGCAAGTGCGCAATAAGTCTTTTCTAACATTGAGTATCGAGACTCACAGTCTGTGAACTTTTTACTCAAGTAGTAAATTGCATACTCTTTTCTTCCAGTCTCGCCGTGTTGACCGAGAACACAACCCATGGAATTCTCAAGAACCGTTAAGTACATTATCTACGGTCTTCCAGCCACTAGGGGCATCAGTATTGGAGGTTCCTACAAATACTCCTTTATCTTCTCAAATGCCTCCTAGCAATTTTTGTTCCAAACGACCGCCTGATCCTTCTTTAATAGTTTAAACATTGGTTCACAAGTGGCTGTGAGATGAAATATGAACCTCGCAATGTAGTTCAATCTACCCAGGAAGCCACAAACCTCTTTCTCGATCTTTGGTGCCGGCATTTCCTGAATTGCCTTGATCTTCGCAGGATCGACCTCAATACCTTTCTCACTGACAATGAACCCCAACAGCTTTCTGGACCGTACACCAAAGGTACACTTGTTTGGATTCAGCCTTAGTTTGAACTTCCTTAACCTTTCAAACAGCTTTAGAAGATTCACCAAATGCCCCTCCCCCGTTTGGGACTTTGCAATCATGTCATCGACATAAACCTCAATCTCATGATGAATAATGTCGTGAAAGAGAGTCACCATTGCTCGTTGATAAGTTGCCCATGTGTTCTTCAACCCAAAAGGCATTACCTTGTAGCAAAACGTCCCCCATGGCGTGATAAAAGTTGTTTTCTCCATATCCTCCGGTGCCATCCTAATTTGATTATATCCGGAAAAACCGTCCATGAAGGAAAACACTGAGTATTGTGCGGTGTTATCAACGAGCACGTCAATATGGGGGAGCGGGAAATCATCCTTTGGGCTTGCTCTATTCAGGTCCTTATAGTCAACACACATCTTGACTTTTCTGTCCTTCTTAGGCACGAGCACGATGTTGGCGACCCACGGAGGGTAGTTGGTTACAGCATGAAATCCAGCGTCCAATTGCTTCTGGACTTCTTCTTTGATCTTCACTGCCATATCTGGTCTGGTTCTTCTCAATTTCTGCTTGATAGGAGAACACTCTTCTCGAAGAGGCAGACGATGAACCACAATATCCGTGTCGAGTCCAGGCATATCTTCGTATGACCAAGGAAAGACATCCTTATACTCTCTGAGTAATTCAACCAATCTTTGCTTGACATCACTTTGCAGCGCATCCCCTATGTTGACTTCCTTCTTAGCCTCTTCTGTTCCTAGGTTGACGACTTCAACTTCCTCCTGATGAGGCAGGATGACCTTCTCCTCTTGTCTTATCAATCTGGCAAGCTCTTCAGGCAGATCTTCGTCTTCTTCGATCTCTTCTTTCGCTTGAAAGATCGGATTGTCAAAGTTACATCGAGTCATAGACGAGTCTGAGTCGGTGGTATCTGAAATGTGAAACCTGCAATGATGATGATTTTATGCTTAAATGAATGCAAACAAACAAACACAAACCACATTGCCATTTTATTGTTAGAAAATAAAAACAAGAAAAACAAGGATCACAAATTTGAATGAAAAGATGCCTTTTTGATTGATGATAAAAAAGATTGTTCACACACATAACAGATAGGGCCCTACAAATAAAGACCACTATGCTCCGGGCAGAGCATAGGGCAATACATTAATCAAAACAAAGCAATTACTCTTCATAAGTCACAGAGATACCTTCTTCAACGGTCCAATTCTTCAAGCTCTGGCCAAGGATACATGGCTGAATCCACACATCCATGTCGCAATCATTGTCTCCCTCTTCGTCAGACACGACATTAATCCTCTCGAGTATCATGCCACCGCTGGTGAATTGAACTGGCCCTTTTTAGCGCGGATTGCTCTTTGAAGAAGATGAGTAAGGGCTGTATCCCAATCCGAACTTGTCTTGTTTGTTGGGGACACTCACCATTTGCCCCCATCCTTGTGATGATCCGGACTTCACTACGGCTTGCGCTTCCTTGAATGACGACATGGCAACCTCTGGCGCTTTGACTTCTGCGGGCGCCTTCTCCTTGATTTGAACGGTCTCAAAGGCTTGACATAATGTTTCATGAATTTCTCCATCGACTTCTACATATTTAAACGAATACATATGGCTCACCATGATGTCCTCCTCTCCGCAAACAGTCACAATATTGCCATCCACCATGTATTTCAATTTTTGGTGCATGGTTGATGTCACATCTCCTGTTGAATGTATCCAAGGTCGGCCCAATAGATAGCTATATGCCGGCTGGATATCCATTATATAGAACACTGCATCAAAAATTTCCGGACCGACTTGAATCGACAAAGTCAACTCCCCAAACACGGACCTTCTCATTCCATTAAATGCCCGCACGACTAAATCACTTGGGGTACAGATTATTCCATGTGTGTCCAACTTCATCAGAGCTTTCTTAGGTAGCACATTTAGTGACGACCCAGTATCTACCAGCACGTGAGACAACACAGCCCCTCTACATTTGATGGATATGTGCAACGCCAAATTATGATTTCGTCCTTTTGGTGTCAAATCAAGATCGGTGAATCCCAGCCCGTTGCCAGGATTGACATGCGCCACCACCCCCTCTAGCTGATTCACGGAGATTTCTTGCGGCACGTAAGCATTATTCAAAATCTCGAGCAAGGCATTCCTGTAAGCTTCAGAACATAGTAACAATGATAAGATGGAGATCTTTGAAGGCATTTGCTGTAAGTGATCTACGATCTTGTAGTCACTCTTCCTTATCAAGTGTATAAACTCCTCTGCTTCCTTCAGCAATGTTTCCTTTTCACCAGCCTGAGAGCTCTCTTCAGCTACTGCCTTCCCTTTACCTTTGTCAGAGATCTCAACATTTACCTCGGGAGGAGAAAATATTCTTCCACTTCGAGTCATCCCTCCGGCTCCTACCAGATTGTCAACTGAATCCAAAGCCGAACTCTTTAGTTCCTGCTTTTGCCCGTTGCAATAGACCTCTGCACCATAGTTCCAAGGGATCGCCTTGGAGCTCTCATAAGGTATAGGTCCCGCCTTCGTAAATATGATAGTAGGCCGTGCTGGAGGCGCAAGAATAGTAATCATCTTGTAAGGGATGGAGATGGTGGCCACCTCATCCTTCTTTTCACTGATTATCTTTTCATCATCCTTCTCTTAGATCCTATCAAATTGCAATATACCGTCATCCATCATACGCTGCACATGGTTCTTCATACTTAAACATCCTTCGGGACAAGCTACACAGTCTTCACAATCTTTCCCACAACCAGGGAACACTCCTCCTTCCAACAACTTACTCTTCACAAAGCTTAACGGAGTTTTCAGATCCTCCATACTAGACACCAAGGTCAAGCCTTCTTCACTGATAGCATGCACCCATACTGCCCCGTGATTGGGCATGGGATTTTGGACGACATTCGGCGCATCATGATTAAAATTGATAGCCTTACTGTCATAAGGTCTTGAACCTTATGCTTGAAGGCTTTGCAGTTGTTGATGTGATGGCCGGGAGCGCCAGAGTGGAATTCACACTGAGCATTAGCGTCATATCCAAGAGGTGGTGGGCCTGTTAACGGTGCTAACATCCTTTTTAGACCAACTATAACTGCATCAGATGCTGTAATAATTGGGTGTACGGCATTGGCGGTGCGTCGAAGTGCCTGTTCACTTTTCTTCTGCGATCCTGGTACTGTCGAGGCGCAAAGTTCTATTGTTGTTGCTGAGGCTGAGGCTGCACTGTCGGGATGGCATTTCTAGCCACTTGTGGTGGTTGTTGATAGTATAGTTGTTGTTGACGCTGATTCTGATTTCTATTCCGATTCTTAAAACTGGACACTGCATTTGTCTCATTCTCCCTTTTCTTGGTACTAAAGTTTTTTCTTCCACCTCCAGATGAGGTCCCTTCCCCTGCTTGTATCTTCCCTATCTTAATCCCATTTTCGATCCTTTCTCCGGTAATGATCAAATCCGAGAAACTTCCAGACATGTTTCCTACCAGTTTCTCGTAGTAAATTTCGGGCAACGTAGCCACAAACAAGTCAATCAGTTCTCTCTCCACCATGGGAGGTTGAACTATAGCGGCAAGTTCATGCCATCTCTGGGCGTACTCCTTAAAGCATTCGTTACTCCTTTGAGATAAATTCTGTAACTGCACTCGGTTCGGTGCCAAGTCACTGTTGTACTGGTAATGCTTAACAAAAGCCTATGCTAAATCCCTCCAACTCCTGATATTTATTGGCTCTAAGCCCATATACCACTCTAGGGACGACCCTGACAGACTATCTTGGAAAAAATGCATAAGTAATTTCTCATCATCGGAATATGCTGGCATTTTCCTATAATAAGAGCGAAGATGCACCCTTGGACATGTCGTCCCCTTATATTTGTCGAAATCAGGAACTTTAAACTTCGGGGGAACCCTTAGTCCCAGAATCAATCCTAGATTTGACATTTCAAGACCCATAGCATTTTGGTTTTCAAGGCTCCTCATTTTTTCTTCTATTGCCTTGAACCTTCTATCCGCATCAGTTTGCAATCCTGCCCCAAGGTCTCCCATGGAAAAGACATCATCTTGCTTGTCGTGTTCCCACTAGGGACCATTGTTACCCTGTACAACGCCCATTAGACCTGGGATAGGAATTCCAGTCTGGTTTCCTCCGTCCGGAGGGATAACTACTGTTGGGACAGCATCTGCCCATGGCGTACTGTTGTCCACTGGAGGCATAGCAGTGGTTCCACCATGAAAAACCCCATTTACATCAACCCTTGATACCAAAGGCTGGACCAGCGTCCTTAACTGTTCTTGGCCGTTGGCGACCCCCTGCATCATTTCCATGAATTGTGCCATCCTATCACGGAATTCCGGAAGCTCGAGCTGAACTTGATCCATAACTCTTTGTTGGTTTCCTTGCGTAGAGTAACGGTGAACCGGCTGGCCTTCAATCCTGAAAAAAAACTAGTGGCAAACCACAGGAAGAGGTAAGGTTAACAGAAATGGAACACCTGCAATGTGAATGAAGAATGATGCAAAATACATACATGCAAATGTATTTTAGGGAAATTCTCCCCTTGATTCTAGTTCCACGAGCAAGATAAGAAGATGAAAACCCAACAGAGGTAGCCAGAAAGACCTTCTCATAAATAAAAATGAGGCGCAAAGTATCAATACAATAGAGGATACACAATAGAATCAACACGACCTCATCCAACAAATCTGGTGATGGTCAAAATACAACATGAAAACAACAAATAAAAGGGAAAACGCATCAGGTACGACATTGATTCTGGAACTCTTCCAGTAATTCCTTCGTGTCTGGATGATCTGGTCTATCAATTAACCCCTGAATGAGCAAATCCCTCCTACTGATTGTGGCTTGCAGACCCTAAACATAGTCCTCCCAAGCATCCTCCCCAAAAGCGTCTTCAAGTCTATTCTCAGCTTGTATTCCTCCAACGTTGCAAAGGCTTCATGGAGTTTGTGGTCTCCTTCTAGTAGGCGCATGTATTCACCTGGAGATTTTGCAATTTTGACTCGAAGCTGAGCTCTCGAGCTATCAACCTGTTGACGAAGCTTATCTTCCCTCTCTTTGTTGTTAGTTAATACAGCGTTCCACTGGGTGTTGAACTTGGATATCTCTAAATGGGATTTCTCTAGCTCCTTATTCTTTCCTTTAAGGACATCACTAACGCTCTTCAAATCTTTACCCACTCGTTCTCGGGCGCTAATCTCCTTTGTCAATTCCTTACCCATCTTATTTACTAACTCCGTCTGCTTTTTAGATAAGAAGATGGCTTCACTTTTCTTGCTTCTAAGCTGGGTGATTTCCTTTTCCAATTCTTCATTTATCCTACGCAGTTCTTCCTTCTCGGCCCATAGTTGATTGTATTTCTTCACATCAACTGTCGTAGGTTCTGTAACTACTAAAGGATACAAAGGTTCTCTTACTGGAAAGGTCAACAATAGTCTCCTGACTCTCTCTTGAATCCATTCCATGTAAGGTTCATATGCTCTGCAATCACCCTTTCCCAAATAAAGTTTTCCTCTACGACGAATGTTGTTCCAAGCTTGTTGCAGACTAATCAGAGTAATGGTGTAAGCTATGCCTGTGAAGTACAGAGATTCTCGTACTTCTTCCTCCTTCGGGGGTTCTCTTAAAGCATAGCCAAACTGCCGAACAACGAGAGTTGGGTTGTAATTAACACCACCTTTCCTCCCAATCAGTGGAACATTGGGGTACTCCCCACAACTATAAATAATCTCTACGCCCACAAGGTCTCTGTCAAACCATACAATATTCTCCGATCTTAACCCCCATGAGCCTGTCTGGCCAACCAACAGTGCTTGCGAGATCAACAAAAGGTCCAGACTTTGGTAGATGTGAGATAAACCACTTGTACAATAATGAAGTACAACAGGAAATAGTTTTGCCTCTCTGGTTCTCATTTTTGTAATGGGTGGAATGGTAGACGTCACCTAGAAGGGTCGGCACAGGATTCCCAGAAGCAAAACTATAGCAGGCGTCCAAGTCCACAAAATCTGGTAAGTTGGGGAATAAGACTATCCCATAAATATAGAGTGCCAAGAATGCATTAAAAATAGACCAACATCCCTCCTTGGCAAAATACTGAGCCCTCTCACTAAGAATGGCAACGGAAATCCAGGCACTCCTCTTACCAGCTTCTCTTCTACTTCAAAAACATCCACATGCAGAGAGTCGGCTAATTTAGTCAAATTGGGCTCTTCTTCTGAATGCATAAAGGGCATCTTCTTCAACATTGGTACTCCCAACAACTGAGCAAATTCTTCCAGAGTAGGCAGCAAAACATATCCTGGGAAGGTGAAATAGCGTAACTAAGGGTCATAAAATTGTAATAGCATGTTGAGACCCTCCAATTCATACTGAGAGACTTTGCGAACAAGGCCTAAAATCCCTCCAAATTCCTTCTTGAAAACTTCCATAACTCCATGCTCTACCCCAGACCTAAGGCCAACCAAAGATCTCACATCTGGTACTGGGAACTTGTAAATAGCAGCCTTCTTGAAACCAAGCTCCATGACGACAGTGGATTAGAAGACTAGAATCAAAAGGGGAAAATATACACCTGAAACACAGATACATGTCAATGTTAAAATGCAAATGAAATGCAAATGCAACAGAGGATCAAGAGTGTTGTGATGTTGACGAAGATGAACCAGCACTTTGCTTTGGCGAGAAAACCATACAACACTAGTAAAATGATCCCACTGTAATTGTTCATACTGACAAGATGACCGTGTAGGCTGAAGGTCAAGGTTTCCTGCAAACCCTCTCACTCACAGGTATGAACTTATCTCTAATAAGGTCTGGCGTTCTATGCAGTCGTCGGTGTCATAGACTTTCGAGAAACGATGATACGTTCACCATTTTTGGTTTGGCATCATAGTTTAACGAAGCGGCCTCACTTAACTGACTTCCAAGTGATCGGTCTCTAGAGTCGACAGCTTTTAGATCCAACATCCCCTCTTGGCCATGCACATGATAGGATGTCTTCAACAGAAAACCTCGTATGAACGCGAATTTCATGAGGACTAGTGCACGCCTAACGTGCAAGTCCCCACTACTCTCCACTCTAATGCTATGGTTATCCTCAAGCCTGGGTTTTGGCGTATCTCTCAATGGAACACCCCCTACAGCACAACAAAATGATATATATAATAATGCCGAAAGTAAAATGCAATAATAAAAATGCAAATGCAACACATATACACATATACACACCCAAAGATAAAACAAACAAGCGCTAGGATTGACTCGCATAGGGGAACCAGATGTCCCTAGCAGAGTCGTCAGATGTCGCATCGCTACAAAGTGGGGCTGGCGGAAGAAAGAAAGTCGCCACCATTTGTTATTTATCCTAAAGAGAGGGAAAGGAAATGATCAGAGAAAACCTATAAAAAGGGGAAAAGACAGGTCATCGCAACCATATCTCGGGTTCGGGAGTCGGTTACGCAAGGGGAAGGTATGAGCACCCCTCACGTCCGTTGTACTCAATGGGATCCACGCTTGTTGTCTAGTCTATGGGTGAAAAATAAACTATCTACGGTTATTAAAGCTAAACGGAAAGAACTGACTCGATAAGACATCACCGCCCTATGCCTACGTATTCCCTCGTGCAATGGGAAAGTCAGAGTCAACGTAGTTCGGAAAACTACGGGTGATGGGGGGAAGGTTGCTCGCCAAGACATTGCCATCTTAAGCCTACGTATCCTCGTCTGGTACGAGAAATCAGAGCAAACGTAGTTCGGGTTACTACGGAAAGAGGAAAAAGTGAGCTCGCCAAGACATCGCCGTCTTGTGCCTACGTATTCTCATATGGTATGAGAAATTAGAGCAAACGTAGTTTGGGATTAAGCGACCATAGTTTGGTTCAAGTGTTTTAACCGAGTAGGGTTAAGCCTTAGTTCTAGCAGTTAGGTGTCTTGCTGCTCGACCATTGGAGACTTAGGCGTTACCTACTTGCGGTAGAACCAAAAGTTAACAACACTCCTTTTGAAAATGGTTTTCAGTTAATCCCGAAGGATAAACAGGTTTGATGTTTTTGGCTTTGTGTTTTTTTAGACAAGGAAGTGAATTGAGTTATGGTTTGAAACTCATGTTGCACTAAAGACTATGACTTGAGAGCGAATGCGTCGCATATCGCCCAAAGGGCATACGCTAAACACTCTAGACAGTTGAGTGGAGTCCATCCAACCATCATTTCCCAAGTACTTAAGGCTCATATCGTACAACACATGTTATCCTTTATTAGGTGTTTTGAATTGTTAGGAGATGAGAAGAGAAAGACACAGATTAAGGGGAAACTGGACACTAATATTGTCATACACAATGCTCCTAAAGTTAGGATGAAACGGAATAACTACCCTAATGTTGTCATGCATAGGATTGAACACCTAATGTCTCTCCTAGTCCCATCCTAAACTTAGGGACTAGAAATCCTAGGGGGTCATGGCATAAGGTCAAGTAAACACTAAATAATTCACTCACAGATGAAATAAGAAAGAAAAGAAGTTGACTTGGACAAGTCAACATGCAATGCAAAAAAATGAGATGCAAAGAAAAGATGCAACAAATAAAGAATAGAGGGAGGAAAAAAGTGTGGGGCATCAACCACCACAAGGACATCTCAACCACTATTCCTTAAGATCCACACAAAATGATGCAAACCTAACAATGCAAACAACAATGTAAAGTCCATGGCAAGATCAAAAACACAAATATAACACCAAATCAACATGGACAAGTCGTAAACCACATGGGGCAGAAGTGAAACTCAAAGGAAATGATCCAAAATTAAACTCAAAACAAGAAACAAAGCACACTCACAATCAAATGGAGTGAAGGAAACAAAGTCCTAACACAATCTCAAGACTTAAGCAAGTGGAGAAACATGATTCATAAGTGACTTGTGATGCAAGCTACACATGCTATTGACCTATAACAAGCAAAACAACACCTCAAGCATGTTAGAAATATGTAACAAGGCTTAAGAAGTGCATAAGGGATCACCCATGATCATCTCCCAAGAATTAGGTCAAGACTAGCAAGCATAACAACCCTAAAAGTGACTTGACTTGCAAGATTCACTAAAAATAGGAAAAGGGCTCAATAAATGCCAAGAAAATTACACAAGATACCCAAGTCAAGTGAAAAACAGAAGCCAAAACCTCATGAAATAATTCCACTTAAAGCATCACCAAACAAATCAAAGATTGATGGTGCTCCACTTTATCGAGCATGAATCGAGGGGCAACTAAAATTCACTCAAAGCCAACCATAAATTGATCAAACATGGATCAAAATCCTCTTCAAGTGTGCCCCAATTTCCTTCCTAGGTGGGGGGAGAGACCATAGTCATTGGAGGTTAAAAATGGAATCCAAATGTAAAAGGAAACACAAGATGCACACCAAAATACACATGATTTTCTAAAATAAAATAAAATAATAAAATAAAGTGAAAATAAAAAATAAAAATGTTGAAAAATTAAATAAGACATTAAAATAAAAGAATATATTTTTATGGTATTTTTTAGATGTTTGAAACTATTTTAAAATAAATAAAATGTAACAGCAAATAATTCAAAAAACAAAAAAAAACAAATAAAAGTGGGGGTGTGTTAAAAAGGGCTTGAACTGAGGTTCAGTTAAACGTGCACGTGGGCCCAAATGTGGGGGGTGTGAAAAGTGAAAATGTTAAGCCCATGTACTAACAAATTAGTAAAATGAAAAATAAAACAAAACAAGGAGCAAAACTCTCCGTTTCATTTAATGTGTTGGCAGCCACGCGTGCCCTAGATGCCACATAATCATCTTTCCTCAACCAAAATGAGAAAAAGCCATGCATCGTGTTTTTTTCAGACATGAACCCACCTCTTATTCCCTTCATATCTCAACACTTACTCAACCAAATGCCACAATTCAAAGACCAAAAATGGTCTACTCAAAACAAGGATCACAAGCAAACCAAATATACTCATAATAAAGCACTCTAAGGCCATGAAAAGCTGGACCAAAGACACGAGTCCAAGTGAAAATTCCACTTAAAACTCTCACAAAATCCAAACAGAAACAAGGTCATAACATCAAAAGCATCCAAGCCAATGCATAAGCATGAATAACACAGTTGAATAAATGTAAATATGAGCAGAAAATGGAGATGAGTATGAAGTTGCTTACCTAGTGGAGAGTGATCCACTGCACCTTCAATATGCTGTGAAATTTCACCAAATCATGCATAATGAATCCATGATATTTGAGGAAGATGATGGAAAGGTTGAATGGCTTTGAAGGCTCCTTAATCTTTCACACGATTTTGGACAACTTGGATGCAAAGTGTTAACAAATCCTCTTTTATGCAAACAGTAGCAAGAAGGAGTTGTGGTGATGATGTTTTGATGAAAGGCTTGATGAATGGCTCACAAATGAGAGAGTTTCAATGAGATTTTCAGAGATGGTCAAAATTGGCACACTATGAGTTTGGCTCCAATGGTGATTCTTTCGGCTAACAGATGAAAGGTGAGGTTATGGTGAGGATGGAATGGAAAGAAACTTGTGAAAAGGTTCAATATTGAGGGGGATTCGAAGAAATCTTTTGAGGAGAGCAAAAACTCAAGTTCTGATTTCTTGTGCAAAATGGTGGCTAGGGTTGTCTAGGGTTTATGCCAAGCTTAAATATGAAGTAAAAGAGTGAATTGTCAAGCTTTACTGTGGTGAAAATTGGATGGACAGATTTTGCATTTTCATGGTTTTTGTGAATCAAAGGTTGATGATGAACAAGGTACACAAGCTGCTTGCATCCTTGTAGGTTTTGTGAGTGAAAAATCATGTTGGTTGGGGCTGCACTGATCAGAATGCAAGGGCAGCTTGTCCCTTTCTTGTTTAGGCAAAATATTCAAAAATGCTCATGAGTGGTACATGCCTTGGTTTGGCTTGTTTTGGTAATGTTTGTGTGCACCAAAATGTCATCTTCATGCGCATGGTTTAGAGCAAGAGTGAATGTGCTGCATGAATGCTTGCAAAATATGCCAAAATGAATCATAACATGTCTTGCAAAAATGTTCAAAACACCAACTTTGAGCAAAGATATCTTGGTGTACAAGAATCATTTTGGCTTGAATTTGAGCTCTAAGCAAAGAGGGCATGGCAAGGAACAATTTTCATGTTGAACTCATCTTGATTTGAGAATTGGAAGACCATGAAAGATGATGTTGAAAATCATGTCATGCAAGCTGCCTACAAATAACTTAGAAAAAATTCTAAGTTATGGATTTTGGCCTACTTTTTTCCAACTTTGCACATCCATATCTTGAGCTTCACAAAACATATGGAGGACTTCTAGGACTTCTTGGAAATCTTGGAACATGCTCTATAAATTTCATTTGGGAAAAAGTTCAATTTGACATTAAGAAAGTGATGAAAATTGGCTTGCAAAAGAGGTGCAAAAATCTGTCCAATCTAGGCAATGTTGATCATAACTTGAGCTCAAAGTATCATATGATTATGAATTGGTACTCAAAAGAAATCTTGAAATACAAGGAACAAGTTTGATGGTGGCAAAAGGTTCATTTGAAACCTTGATCATGGAGAAAAATGGCCTCGAAGATGGCTCATTCAACCATAAAACTTTCCAAAAATAGAAAGTTTCTAAAACCCTAATTTCTTAAAATGGCAACTTTCAACAATTCTTGATTTTTCATGATTCCCTTGACTTTTCTTGGTCAAATTCCATCCATTTGTCATATTGAACTTGAGGAACATGATATTGACCTCAAAAGTCAGGAGTTGACTTTTTTACTGCACTGTTGACTTTCCCCCCAAATATCATGATTTTTAATTAACTGATCAATTGAAGCTCTTCTAATTAAAATTAATGATCAATATCCCATCTCCAAACACCTTAGGACATATGGAAGACCATGGAAATAAGTTTTACTCCAAAAAACAAGTTTATCCTGATTAAAAATGAAACCCTAATTTCACCCTTTTTGCCTAGGCATTATGCAGATGAACTGAGTGATCATTCCAACTCCATAATGACCTCTGAGGTACTCAACAAGCCTCTACCTCTTGATTACACCAATGATAAATATTCATGATCCCCTTGACAACCCTCTGATGGTTCTTTGACAATGATGTGGCACACCTTTCCTCTCTAGGAGCTCAGATGTCCTCATGATGATGACACACACATAACAACCTCTACCAATGCCTTTGCTTGAGCTTGAAGCCAATAAGGCTCTCCTCTTGGATAGGACACATAAAAACACTTGATCCCCTGTAAGAACAATGCTATGCAGAAATTCAAGATGCTAAAATGCAATGAAACATAAGCCAAACAAGAAAAAATGGTTGGTCAAATTTTGGGGTACAACAGTATTCTAACAAGTTTACTAAAGCTATCAAGTTGTCTATAGAATTCTCTATTTCTCTATTATTGATGTTCAATGCATTACATGAATGATATTGTCACTATAATCCCATAAAGAATTAACAAAACCGCTATAACCAATCCCTTGCAATATAGCTCACTAATCACTACTCGAAGTTTTCTATCCCTAGTCCACCAGCGTAAGCAGGATTAGGCAATGCAACAGAGTGTTAATTAACTAGCCATTGCTCAGGGTCTCATATCCCTATTCAAACAGCGTAAGCATAACAATTGCCCTTGGTCCAACACATAAACTAGTGCCCAAAATCAGATTAAAGACTATCTCACATAAAAAGCATTAAGAAAAAGGTGCAATTGAATAGAATTATAGATCAAATTACACATGCAATATTAAATCAAACATATGTCCCAACATTATCAAAATAGGTTCATCAAACACACCGTAACCTAGAGACATTTAGATACTCATAATTCAAATTACAATACCAAAATTAATTAAGAAAATTTGCATAAGAGATCTCTTGAAGGATTGACTTCCAATGGCCTCCAAATGCTTTAAAAAAATCACCTCTGGTGCTGTAAACTCGTACTTTATATGTAAAAAACTGTAACCTTTGAAAAAGTACAAAAAGTCCCCTAAAAAAGCCTTCAAAATGGATCGGAACGTGTTAGAAAACCCAGAAAAAAGGGTCATCGCGTGCCTGATGACCTGCATCACGCGCATGGTGCAACTATTACTTCTCTATCGCCCATGCAATGTTGCGTATGATTATTCCAGTAGTTGCATGTTTTTCCTCCCCTTTTCACCTAATTTTCACTAAGTCCCTATTTATTCACACTTAGCTATTTCCCTCATTCTTTAGTTTTAATTCTTCATTTTTTCTCCTCTTTAATTTGTATTGATCCCTTTCTTCGATCGAATTCATGCAATGATGAAATGTCATTAGCTTACGTACAAGGTTATTACATTAATGCTCAAATAAGTATGTGAGGGTGAAGAGTTAATTGAAATTGAATTTGAAATTGTCTATCTGAAACCCGAGCACTTTCTATTTATAATGGAGAGGTTAAAGAAATATGCTATTTGTTAGGCGTGCGATGTGGGGCGATGTTGAAACCACTATAATTTGCAAAAAATTTTAAAGAACACATACTATTTTGAAAATTATGATCCATTGTGATTCCAAATCATTTGCCAATGATCGTGAAACCTTTTCAAATAATTGCATCAAATCAAAGAGGCATAATGAGATGCATTTAAGTCAAAATGCTTCAGTTTTTAATTACATCATTCATACATCATTTTTCATATAATTCAAACATGTTTTTTTAAGTGTTCATATATCCTTACAATGAAACTTTATGCATAACTTGCATATCATTGAAAAATAATTTTACTCAATTATTTTGAGCACTTAAGTATGTGTGTGTGTCTATATATATATATATATATATATATATATATATATATATATATATATATATATATATATATATATATATATATATATATATATATATATATATATATATATATATATATATATATATATATATATATATATATATATATATATATATATATATATATATATATATATATATATATATATATATATATATATATATATATATATATATATATATATATATATATATATATATATATATATATATATATATATATATATATATATATATATATATATATATATATATATATATATATATATATATATATATATATATATATATATATATATATATATATATATATATATATATATATATATATATATATATATATATATATATATATATATATATATATATATATATATATATATATATATATATATATATATATATATATATATATATATATATATATATATATATATATATATATATATATATGGATTGTGATCAAGATAAAGAGAAGATCAAATTGATTATCTTTGAATTCAAGCCAAGTCAAATATTACTCACATTTTTATACAAGTGTGTATATTTCTTTTCATCATAGTGTGTTGGTGAAAGGTGTTTGTAAGTAGAAAGTGGTGTACTTTATATGTTGTAAAAAGGTCATTTAAATTGGGTTGAATCAAAGTATACCATAGTTTTGATGCTTGTGAAATAAAGAAAGTGGTGTATTTCTTTGTTGTGTTAGAATATTGTAGGATATATCTGCTAGATGTCAATCTTGCCTTAATTTAATCATGTATATTGGGAATTTTTCAAACTCTTTTGTGTTGATTTGTTGGAATTACTAATTTAAAGTTTTCCATTCTTCAATTGTTTGAAAATACCTCTGGTACCCTTGATTTGTGTGTTATTGTGCAGAAAATAGGCTAAAGAAAAAGAAGAAAATCAGTAAGTTCACTGGGCAAACTTGCTGGCGAACAACTGGCAAAGAACCATCAAGGCCTCCCATATTTGAGGCAGTAGCAAAAAGTATGTAAGTTCGCTGTTCAAACAAGCCAGCGACGGTTCGTTGTGGCAACGTGTTAGCGTAGAGCTAGCGAAGCATCCCAAACTTGAGGCAATAGCTAAAGAGGTATAAGTTTGATGTGTGAACTTGTAGACAAAGTAGTTTGCAGGGCGAATAATCATTTGCACATCGAACTTCAGAGTTGTCTCAGAGGCGGTTTAACTGTGCAGAGGCACATCAGATGCCTAATTTGATGTTCGCTAGGCGAATAATCTGTTCGCAATGCGAACTTGACAGATCTTGTATGTACTTTATATGTACTTTTGACCATTTTTGGGGATCATAATCCCACTTTACACACCAAAACCTATTTTTCTGAGTTTTCTTCACCAAAGAGTGAGATTTTACACATAGAAGTTGGATTTACATCCAAGTTCAATTCTTCGACGTGGATGCTCATTCATCTCCTCCTGAAACTTGTGAATCAAGCTACCATGGTTATGGGTAGCTAAATCACTTTTGTGTCAAGATTAAAAGTAGTTAATCTTGTTTTTATGTATTTCTTTTAATCTTTTGTATGTGAATAAGGTTTATGATTAATAGATGATGGAGATATTTGCTTTTAATGATGTATTTATGGTTTGAATCACTCTAGACATAGATTTTCCAAGTCTTAACCTAATTTATTCATCTATTAACCAACAAACTCTAGACATAGATTTGAAAGTTAATATTTGCTTTGTATCGATATTTATGTTTATTGTTTCAATTGTAATTTCGAGAAATCATCTAGCAATTAAAACAATAATATTCACGGAGCCTCTTTAGAAATAAACGGATTTGTGAGGATACGTGAATATATTGATCAAAACTAAGTTCACATTCTTGACTAATCGGATACGTATGAAAAGGATTAACGAAATCTAATCTTGACAGGTTTTTCTCAAAACAAAACATCTTTGCCCTAATTTACTCTTTGCAACAAACTTATGTTACAAAACAAGAAACTGTTTGAAAACTCTTTACTTATAATGTTAAACTATTGAATCGCTAGCATCTAGGTATCTTACTTGCAATCCATGTGGATACAATAAAACACCCCCAAAATACTTTTCAACAATATCTTGGTGTAAGACTTGTAGGTAGATCTAACATATTTTAAAATCTCTCAAAGAAGGTGATGGAAGTAGATATACCCTTGGTTGGAAAGGGGAACTATGATATATCTTTATGTTCATTTATTTTACCACACTTTTATTTTTCTTCCTTTATTGTTCATCCATTCATCATAACTTTCTTGAAAAATAAAAAAGCACCATAACATCTCCAAAATAACCGAAAAGTATAAAAAAAATATAATTCAACCCCCTCTTAGGTTGCCCATTCATACTTATCTTTGGCATCAGAGCGGGTTGAGTTAATTTGCTTCTAGATCTGGGTAAAAGTATCTTTCACTAATTTGGTTTTAGAGAGGGTGGTAGTAGCAAAAAACTTATAATATTTTTTTGGTGAATAATATGATTTAGAAGCACATGGAGAATAATATATGGTATGATTTTTAAAATGTCCCTTACATTCCTAAGACAGCCATTAATGAAGTAGAACATGTAAAAGTTAAAGGATCTTGGAATGATGATGGCAAGAAGAAAATGGCATTTGACAAAAAAAAGGTAAACGAACATGTGTTGCAGTGAGAACCGGATATTAAGCTATTAATTAACTTGAATCACAAACCTATGAAATTCACCATCGAGCTTTGGTTTATCCAAAGGAAACGGGAAATATTGAAGAAAACCCTAAGTGCGCTATGTAACAACAAAGTTAAGAGAATCTAAGGTTCAGGGGTTGGTTATACCTAAAAAAGGTGTTAGCATCCTAAGTATCTGCAGTACTCTATAGTAACCTCTTGTTAGTATTTACGTTATGCTAAAGTTTGATTTCTAAGAAAAAGGTGCTAAGGTAAAGACCTAGGGTATATACACTAAGTATGCTCGCCAAGACGTTGCATCTTGTGCCTACGTATCCTAACAAGGAAAAGAATCAGAGCATTCGTAGTTCTCCTAACTAGGATGAGGAACTCTTGAATGTGGTCAAGGTTCCAAGGGGAAGTAAGTGTTCATAACCATGACACTTACACAAAGTTAACCATCTCTCTAAACCTAAGTTGAAAGTCCTAACTATGGTTGACTTTAACCAAAGTCAAAGGGGGAAAGGCGAGTTCCCATAAAAATGGTACACACATAGAGTTTAACAAACTCTAAACCTATGTTCTAAGTTATAGGACTCCTAACAAGGTGTGCTAAAGATATTGACTTAACGAAGTGAAAGGGTAAAGGGTTTTAACTTAAGGCTAAGTGGAAGGTCCTAGTGACTCTAACAAGGTCAAAGGGAGGTGGGAACAAATGAGCTATCTATAACATTGAGTCAATAGAGAGACTTTTCTTTGGAATTGGAAAAGAGGGAGGTAAATTAAGGATGAGGACTAACAAGCTAACACCAATATAAAAAAAAAAGCAACTTGACAAAGTTAGAGAGCATGATGGAAACAAGAGTGATAACACTCAAACATGATGTTAAAACATGTGGTAACACATTTATCATGTAAACATACAGCTAAAAAGTGCCAAAATTCAAGGTGGCAACAAATACACATAATATTAAAACATTACAAAAGACACACATGAGTTGCAAATGGTTCAAACATGACCATATGTGCAAAGAAAAACAAAGGAAACAATCAAAAGTAAAAAAAAAAAATTCCTAAGAAAACCCTAAAAGGCCACATACTTCAAAAAGAAATGAGTCAAAAAGCATAAAAAGTGAGAAGTTATAATATTGCAAAGTTGTGAAGAAAAGAGAAGAAAACAATTCATAAAAAATAAGAGAAATGATTTGGCCAGGTCTTAAACACGTTTTCTCTTGGTTTAGGTTAAAAACTTTAACCAACTGAGCCAAGTGAATGGCTTGTACATAATATACGCGTGCTAAAATAAATATAAAAATCGGTTCTAAATACCTAATGTGCAGAAAATACACAAAAGGGTGATCACCAAGGATCAAACCCAAGACACAACAATCACAAGACACGACAAGGCAAATGTTGCGCCACTGGGGTGGCCTGTTTCATCCAATATCATACTAACTCCAAAAATATATATTTCAAAACATCACCCAAATAGACACCTCAGCGCTTAGTCAGTGCCACCTCAGCTTCTTCTTCCTCCTTCGCTTTTCTCTCTCTCTCTCTCTCTCTCTCTCTCTCTCTCTCTCTCTCTCTCTCTCTCTCTCTCTCTCTCTCTCTCTCTCTCTCTTATTAACAGTAATAACAACAAAAAAGGAAATAACATAACCTACTCATTTTAGCATGAAAATAAAAACTGTAAAAGTCAAACTTGATCCATTTTCCATCAGGAACACAAATATAACAAAACCATGCTTTGGAAGTGAACACATATCTCACAAAATTTGGTCAAACCCGTGGGTACCAAACATGGTTCAAATGATAAATACCACTTTTTCAAATCATACAACACATGTAATGGTTTAAAAGTGATGTAAATAAATCAAATAATATTTCTCCTTCACAAAGCAAATAAAAATGACGTGAACATGAAGAGTTTGAAGGAGAAGAAAGGTTACCTCTTGGAGCTGATCCAAGGTCTCTACAATAGTGGTTGTTAAGGTACAGATGAGATGCTACTCCACCTCCTTTGCTCCTAGAGAATGGTTATGAGTGATCAGTGGGCCTGGAAGAACCTTCCTTCTCCAAACTCGATAGTGGTTGTTTTAAAGGTGGATAACAATGGTGGATGATGGAAGTAATTTTGCAGCTTGTGTTTGAGAGTTGAAATAAGTTGGTAGTGATGTATAGTGAAGGTTTTTGAAGTTTGTTTCTGGTTTTCACAAAAGGAAATGGTGGTTGGAGAGGTTTTAAAAAAACTGAGGTTATGGTGTTCTTACTCGAAGGTTAGGGTTTTTTGTGTGTATTCTCTCCTCTCTCCCCTCTCCTTTTTCCTCTGATCCCCCCTTTTTGTTATGCTTTGTAAGAACCTTTGGAAATTGGTTTTGGAGCCAAAAATAAAAGGCTCATAATGATGGTGATGGCTCGAGCTAGGTCAAAATGCATAAGTTGTTGGGAATTAGGCTTTTATTGTGTTATAGCCAGTATATACATCATGGAAAGGGAGGGAAAGGTCCAAGAAAACCACTGCAGGTTGGTGGTTTCACATATTCATGACATGTTCCAATATGCCTTTTGTATGTGTCATGAGGGTGAAAGCTTAGAATAGCATGTTTGGAGATTCTTTAATGCAGGTCTGATGTACTTGAACTAATGTATTGTATGCCACAAAACCTTGTATTGGCTTAGTCATGAATTTTGGCATGGTGGTAAGACATAGTGGCAAGGTGAAGGCATGGTTGGAAGCTCACTTTGGCACATGATATCTCCTTGGTTTTTTACTCAAATGGTGAGGTTTTGTGCTTTCTGAAAAGAGGACATAAAGATTAATAGCTTTTATGTTTTAATCTTTTTGATTTCAGTCTTAGATCATGATGAAAATTAGGCATGAAAAGTGTTCAAAAACCTAGACTAGGACTTGGAAGTCATGGCTTGGTCATGCCTTGGGTAAGTTTCAACAAGTGTTGACACTCATATTTATCACATCATAACTTGAGCTCTAGAACTCCAGTTGAAGAGTTCTTTAGATGTTTGGAAAGCTGAGATGGAGGAGAACAAATTTGATGTTTTACACTTTTGGATTTGAAGCTTGGAACTAGAAAAAAGAAAGCTTACAAGTTGAGCAAAAACATGACTTGGAAGTGCCTTGGCAACTAGAGCAAGTTGCCTAACTTGTGCCCAAAATCACCAAACTTTGTGATGCAATAACTTTTCATTCCTTGATCCAATTGAGGACTTCTTTATATGCTTAGAAAGCTTAGATCAAGAGTCACCACTCACTTCAAGAATTTTTATTCGAAGGTCAACTGTTGCTTCGAGGCCTAGAATGCAAGCTTCATATTCGACAATATTGTTGGTACACTCAAAGCAAAACCTGGCTGTGAATGAAGTGTAACCACCATCTGGATTCATTAAAATGTCGCCTATACCATGCCCATTGTAATTGGAGGAACTATCAAGCATCATCTTCCGACGGGAACCAGGTTCAGGACCCTCATTTGGCCCTGGCTCTTCATAATCCTTCTTTAATAACATGATATCTTCATCAAGAAAGTCAAACTTTAGCGGTTCATAATCTTCTACCGACTGGTCTACAAGGTAATCTGACAACATACTACCTTTGATAGACTTCTGAGCAACATACTGGATGTCATATTCTAATAATAACATATGCCAACTGTCGAGTCTCCCTGTCTGAGCGGGCTTCTCCAAAATATACTTTATCGGATCCGTTTTTGAAATCTGTAAAGTAGTATGACATATCATATATTTCCTCAAACGCTTGGCATCCCATGCCAAAACACAACAAGTTTTCTCTAAAAGTGAATGTCGACTTTCAAAATCACTGAACTTCTTGCTCAAATAGTAAATGGCCCGCTCTTTACGCCCAGACTCGTCTTGTTGACCCAATACACAACCCCTTAATTCTTCAAGCACAACTAAGTACATAAAAAGAGGTTTTACAGGAATATGAGGAATTAAGATTAGAGATTCTTGAAGGTGACCCTTGATCTTATCAAAAGCTTACTGATAATCCAAATTCCAAATAACCGTCTGATTTTTGCGCAACAACTTGAAAATTGGCTCGCAGGTAGGAGTCACATTGGAAATAAATCTAGACATATAATTCAATCTTCCAAGGAAACTTCTAACTTGGTTCTCAGTCTGCAGAGCTGGCATTTGCTGAATAGCTCGAACCTTGTCAGGATCCACTTTAATTCCTCATTGGCTAACGATAAAACAAAGCAGCTTTTCGGATCTCACTCCAAAAATTCATTTGGCAGGGTTCAACCTCAACTGATATTTCCTAAGTCTCTCAAACAACTTCAAAAGATGATCCAGATGGTCTTCTTTACTCTGAGATTTGGCGATCATGTCATCGACATCCACTTCTATCTCTTTGTGCATCATGTCATGAAACAATGCAACCATAGCTCTTTGATAAGTGGCGCCAGCGTTCTTCAGACCAAAGGGCTTGGCCTTATAACAATAAGTTCTTCAAGGAGTGATAAAAGTAGTCTTTTCCATGTCGTCTGGGTCCATCTTGATTTGGTTGTAGCCAGAAAAACCATCCATAAATGATAATACTGCAAAACGAGTCGGGTTGTCTACCAAAGTGTCAATATGACGCAGAGGGAAATCATCCTACGGACTAGCCTTGTTCAAATCCCTATAATCAACACACATTCTAAATTTTCCATCTTTCTTTGGCACGTGTGCAATATTGGCCACCTATTCTGGATATTTGGGCACTGCTAAGAAACTTGCATCAATCTGCTTTTGGACCTCATCCCGAATCTTGAGAGCCATGTCAGGCCTAGTTCTTCGGAGCTTCTGTTTGACAGATGGACATTCTAGTCGAAGCGGTAATTTATGGACTACTATGTCAGTATCAATACCGGGAATACCTTGGTATCACCAAGCAAATACATCAACATGTTCTTGTAAAAGCTTCACAGTCGTTGCTTGATTTCTGCCTCAAGTGTTGTCTGAATTCTGACTTCCTTCTTATCTTCTTCAGTTCCAAGATTAACAACGACCACTTGCTCTTGGAGAGGTTGAAGTTCTGTGTACTCATACTTTGCCATCTTTACCAGCTCATTCGGGATCTCAAAATCTTTATCCTCATCTTCAGCTTGGTATTGGGTGAGTCAAAGTCAGGAGGGAAAACAAAGTCATTGGATTCAACGGGTTTTGGGGTTTCTCTGTATGTTTGGAATGATTTAATTATTAAAACATGTAAAGACAGATGAAATGGGAAAAGAAAGAAATATATTGGTTTTTTTCTTTTTCTTAAAAGATTGCCATTTTCTTTAAAAGTAAAAGCAAAAAAAAAAAAATTAAATGAAACACAATGAGGAGTTTAACAAAACATCTTCATTAATCATAATAACTTGAAAGCATGACACCCTACAAAATGATCCTATAGCCTTGGGCACGACTACAGAAGTTTGAAAACAACAAAACAAAAGAGAACAACAATAAATTACTTCAACATATGAATGATAACAGGAATCTCAATAGCTTCTCAGTTGTCCAAGGCAGCTCCGCAATGATACACCAAATGATCAATATCTTCCTCTGTAAAATCCTCTTCAACAACGTTGATTTGGAAACCCCCACTGATAAACACCTCTTGAATGGTCTTCAGGCTTCCTTTGACAGAAATTGATGTCTCATCATGAGTTGGTTTGTAACCCAAACCCTGGAGACCTAATCTTGCTTCCACGTTAATGACCTCTCCCCAACCAGCAGGAGTACCTTCTTTCAGCGTAGCCTTCATGCTTTGAGCAGACACAAAAAATGGACCACTCTTCACTACTGTTTCTTCTATCATCACAACATTAGCTATCTCAAGCGCTTGAAAAGAAGTCTCTAATGCATCTTCATCTCCTTCAATGTACCTAAATAACGATAAGTTACTCATCATCAAGTCTTCTTCACCATGTGCAATTACTAATTTATCATCCACAGCAAATTTCACCCTCTGATGTAACGTAGAAGTCACCGCACCATTTGAGTGAATCCATGGTCGTCCCAACAAGCACCTATAAGCTGGGTTGATGTCCATTACTTGAAACATGATATCAAATACACGGGGACCTATCATAACTGGCAACTCTACCTCTCCAACAACAGTCCTCCTTGAACCACCAAAAGCTTTAACAATCAACAATGTTGGCTGCATCTCTGCCCCTTTGTACTCTAGTTTGGTAAGTGTCCTTTTGGGAAACACATTCAGAGAAGAGTCGGTATCAACCAAGACTCATTCGAAAGCGTCTTCCTGACATCTAACAGATACGTGCAACGCACGATTGTGATTACATCCTTCTCTTGGCAACTCCTTGTTGCTGAAACTTAAAGTATTGCAAGCAGTAATGTTGGCGATCACATAATCAAATTGACCAATTATTATATCTTTCGTCCCATACGCCTGTGTTAACACTTTCTGCAAGGCTTCCTTATGAGCGGGAGAATTCATTAGGAGAGACAAAATTGAGATTTTTGAAGAAGTTTGATGAAGCTGATCGACGACTTTGTAATCACTCTTTCAAATAACTCTCAGAAATGCCATGTCTTCTTCACTTGGTGGAATTTCTTTATCTTTGACAGTCACAACAGGAATGGCCTCTTTTTGGGGGACCACCATTATCTTGGGTTGATAGATCCAACCACTGCGGGTCATTTTGCTAGTTCCTGCAATATTTGTCACATTTTCTTGATTACCCCTTATTTCTTCATTCTGAATGACTTTCCCTGATCCTTGATCAATCACCGTCATATCATACCTCCAAGGGACAGGTTTTATACTCTCAAAACAGAAAGGACTCGTCTATTGGATTATAATTGGTCTGGGTTGACCAATTGCTGATGTAGCAGGCTTAGAGACATTGAAAACAGGTTTAACACTTTTAAAGACCGGAATCACTGAACCAGAATCAGGCACTTTAAACACGGGGACCTTTTCACTGTTCTTTAGTAAGTTGAAAACGAGCTCGATCACCAAAACTTCCTCCCTTTTCAACTTGCTGCACACTTGCAGAAATCTGTCATCAATCAATTTTTGCACATCCCTCTGAACCACACAACATCCTCTGGGATCAGCAGAACATTCTTCGCAATCAGTATGGACGCCTTTAATAAGACCTGTCTTTAATAATCTTTCATGAAGAGATCGTAACTGAGTTTTGATCTTTGATGAATCACAGATTATCCATTCATCTAATGCTTTCTCTATGGCATGAACTCCCTCATGGTTCGGCAACAGATTGTACTTAACATTGGGTTGCACATCATCAAAAGACAAGATTTTCTCGAAATTTAGGATTACAAACTTCGGAGGTATCTGAATCCCTGGTACAAGACATATTTCTGCAGCGTCTAGTCCCAAAACGTCGGGCCCTTCATTGCCCTCACCACTTCTTATAAGGCGTTGAACTTCTTCTCTAATTCGACATTCTGTGGTACATACGCTTCAGTTGAATTTTTGTAGAAGCCTTCATGATCGTCATAGTGGACTGGTGGTGGAATCGTAGCACCATGAGGATGGGTTGCACTAGCCGGTGGATGGACTGTGCTAATAGGTACCGCGCCTGTGGGAGTAGGAATTGCACCAACAGGGGTTGGAGTAGCACCGGTAGGGATTGGAACAACACCAGTAGGGATTGGAATTGCACCGGCAAGGATTGGAATTGTACCGGCAGGGATTGGAATTGCGTCACCTGCATTGGGAACCGCGCCAGTCGGGTTTGATTAGCGTTCCTCTCCGCTGTCAATCTCATATCCTCTTGATTTTTAGCTATGTTCCATAAGTTCTCTGACAAGATGTTTCAGAGCAATACATTCCTCTAAATCATGTCCAGCAACACCCTCGTGAAATAAACAACGAGCATTAGGATGATAGTGAGAAGATGAGGTGTCTAACGGTGGTCGCAATGGTCGAGTCATAATCAGCCCTTGTTGTATTAAGGATGGGTACAACTCAGTATAGGTCATTAGGATCGAAGGAATGGGAGGCCTTCCTGCTGGTCTTCTATTCTTAAAGTTTTGTTTGGGCGCTTGATCCCGAGGTTGTTGGTATTATTGATAAGCTGGAGCACTGGGTGCTCGCTGATACCCTTGTTGTTGCACTGGTTGATACATAGGTGCTTGCTGCACCGTCTGATAAGTCGGAACTGAATTGCTGAACACGAGAATTACAGCTGCCACATACGTCTGTTGTGCATACTGCATAGATACATTGGTTGTTGTTGTCATACCCTAAATTTACCCATATTTTTTTCTAGCTTTGATGAGCTTTTGTTTCGTTTTTATCTGCATATCATTTTTTTCGCATCCTGCCAGTGTTATCAGCTGAATTGAATTTACCGGGATTACAGTCGCTTTGCTTGCAGTTTAGACGATTCAAATCAATTCAAACGAGGAGTTCCATGTCGAAATCGAGCGAAAGCCACTCTCTCCTTGGTGATTTAGTATGTGCGGATAATTTGGCGCATTTCAGTGTTTGTCCGCTTTTCATTTCAATTTTCACGGCATTTTGCATTTTATCGCTCTTTTTACTTCATATTTATTTATTTAGGATTTAGTTTAATTAGGCTTTAATATTATTTTTTTTAGAAATTAGAGATTTTATTTTATTAGGTTTTTTACTAGATCATTATTATTAGAATTTTAAAATAGGCATAGATTTTTATAGTTTTTATTATTAATTAGAATTTTATGTTAGAATAGATTTTTATTTAATTTCCTATTAAAATTAGTTGTTTAGATAAGTATAGTCTAATTTATTTTTAGAATAGAATGGGTTTTTTCGATTTTTATTAAGTAGTTTAGAATTTAGATTAATTATTTAATTTAGTATTTAGTTAGAATTTTATTTTTAGAATAACCTTTTTTAATTATTTATTGCTTATTAGAAAATAGATTTTTTTAATTTTATTTAGAAGTAATTTTATTTTAGATTTAATTTAGCTTTTTAGATTTATTTTCCTTTTTAAAAAATAGTGTTCGAAGATTAGTTTTGTTTATTTAATAGTTTTAAAAAAAAAACTCTTTTAGATTATCTTTTTATTTTTATTAATTAGGTTAATTTATTTTAGTTTTTAATTAGAGTTTTATTTAGGTTTAGTTTAATAACTAACTATGCTTTTTCCACTTTTTAATCAAACCACATTTTCTTTTCAGTACAGTTTTAATATAAGAAAAATCAAAGAAAAATAAAAATGGATCCTAAGTGCCACGTGGAAACACAATATAGGGTGTGCCCCTATTCACTGTCTCCTACTTCCACACACCCCAGAGAACCCTAAACTCAGCGCCTCCCTCCGTCCTCCTTCTCACCATCAACCCTAATCCCTAGAGACACCAGCCGCCACCTCCAACAAAATCTCTCAAACCTCATCTTCTTTCGACCAGCCCAGAAAAATCTTCACCAACATCATCAACTCACCGCCTTCTCTCCCAAAATGGATTCGCCGCCTTCTCCTTTCTTCTTCGATACAAATCATCATTAACACTCTTCTCCTTCACATTTTTCTGCCGTGACATTCACCACCATCTGGCCTCCGATTTACAAACTCCCTCCTTCTTCTCCTTACAATCGTCATATATCATTATCACCATCGATTGCCACCAAGCCACCGCAAAACCCACGACGAAACCATCATTTTTGGAACAACCTTCATTCTCAATTAAACAACCTCCATTATAGAAACTTAACACCATAAACTCAAAACCAGATTTCATAATCGAAACCCCACCATTTTCCATCTTCAAACTTCGATTGACACCAACAACCAACAGCAACATAAACCTCCATCAACAACTCGAAATCTGAACTTCAACTAACACCCTAAATCTTCAAACATTCAACCCATATTTTTTAATAACCTTAAACAACAAACCCAACTCATAAACTCAAACCCACTTCTCAAACGAACCCACAAACTTGAAGGTCGAAGTGGATCAAACCCAGTTCAAGCCGAATCGAAGCAATTTATATAAGGTTGACAAAGGGAAATCGTTTAAGTGCGTTGTTTTTTTGGGATGTAGCTTCTGTTTTGTGGTTTGTCCATGTTAAATCAAACATTGTTTTTGCACTTTCTTTTTCTCTGAGATTCACGTTCTGTTTCTTTTTAAGGGAAATGAATGAAGGGGATCAGTTTTTTCTATTTTATTTTGATTTCTGTATGCTGAGTATCGGATCAGGTTTGAACCGTTTTGATTAAGCCCATAAGGGTTCTCATTCAGCCTTACCCTTACACCCCTGTTTCATTAAACAATTCTTTTTTTATTTATTTAATAATGTAAATTATTAGTTATTATTGTAAAAACTTTTATATTTTAGTTTTTTTAGTTTGTAAATATATTTTGGTTAATATGTGTATATTTTAAAACTGTTTATATATATATTATTATTTTCTTAGATTTTCTATATATTATATACTTTATATTAGATAATTAATAATATAGTTATATATTTATTTTCTTTTAGAGATTTCAAGACTTATTTTATTATTAGAAGTTAAATTCTATTTCTCTTTTTTTATTGGGTATTTTTTTTTGCCTTTTAGGTCAATGACGAGACCTCCGTAAACCGTTATTGGTTAAACTATTGATAAATAATGTTGGATCTGAGACCACCTTCTTTCTTTCCTCATTTCTACTTTATTTTCGATTTTATCATTTTTCCGCGATCTATGAAGTCTTTTATTCGTAAGCGTCGCGTATCGAAGTCGATAACCTTCCCGATTTCAAATCTATGGAAAATGACCATTTGGGTCATTTTCTTTACTTTGGGATCGCGATAGGCTACCTTCGATTAACCGACATTATGTTTGCGATTAAGACGAGATCCCACCTTTTTTTTGGTCTGTGAGACACGATTTAATCGGAGAATGATCTTCAATATCATTTCTCTATCTTGTCTTTTGCACGAATATCATTTATGCGACCTCCTATAGTTTGAATTCCATCACAAATTGAGCTACGACGGTTTAGCATTACATTTTCCCCGATTCAATCCACTAACAAACTGCCGACTAATTTTTATTTTCTGTCAATATGCAACTGCTTTATTTTTCTGTCAAATGTTAACTGTTTTAAATTCAGTCATTATATTATTGTATATATTCTTTATATTATCCATATCTTGTATATATCCTAATTCATTTGTACGTTCTTTCAAAACACTTAATAAATATCGAAACCATAAAATCCTAATGATGGAATGTTGGTTATTCATCCTGTATATATTCATATCCATCTCCAATCTCTTTCACATCTTCTCAAAAATATATTTCTCTTTGTATTGAACTAAATAGAGAGAACTGAGTGTATACTTCTTCCTCTCCGAGTGTCAGGATACTCAATGTAGTGTTTGTGGTCTCGATACTCGTCTTTCAATACGAAGACGCTTGTATTCTTCACACCCTTTTTTCTCCAAAAAACCTCGGTCCTATACCGAGTGCATTTTTAAAATTCTTTTCAATAAGAGGATGAATTTCTCTTTGTATTGAATTAAAGAGAGAGGATTGAGTGTAGACTTCTTCCTCTTCGGGTGTTAGGATACTCACTGTAGTGTGTGTGGTCTGGACACTCGTCTTTCAATACAAAGACGCTTGTATTCGAGCTTTTTCTCTTAAAAAACCTCGGTCCCATACCGAGTGCCACTTTCAATTAGAAAATCGAGCTCTCTTTGTATTGAACTAAAGAAGGAGGATTGAGTGTAGACTTCTTCCTCTCCGAGTGTCGAGATGCTCACTGTAGTGTGGGTGGTTTCGATACTCGTCTTTCAATACGAAGACATTTTCTATTTTCTACAACTTCTCTCCACAACTTATTTTCGAAGCTTTATCTCCTAAAAACCTCGATCCTGTATCGAGTGCATTTTCAACTCTTTTTCACAACAAAAACTTGAATAGTCGTGGAGTGGTTAGGCGTAGGCCTTCTTCTATCCCGAGTGCTTGACATTTACCGTAGGGTTTACAGTCACAAAAGCACTTACCGTTCAAAACCAAAAACACTTTAATAAGAGAATGAAGTTCTCTCTGTATTGAATTAAATAGAGAGGATTAAGTGTAGACTTCTTCCTCTCTGAGTGTCAGGATAGTCACTGTAGTGTGTGTGGTCTTAATACTCGTCTTTCAATACGAAGACGCTACGTTCGCCACACCATTTTCATAACAAAACTTTGAGATAAAGAATTGGGTACTACCCGCAAGGGGTTACTATCCGAGTACCTATCTCACCCCTAAAAGCCATCTCACCAATCAAATGTGACTTCTTGCCTCGCATGGCGAAAACTAATCTTTCAAAAAGGATATGTTACGTCCATTCTACCGCAAACAGGTAACGCCTAAGTCTCTAAACGAGCGAGTAGTAAAAACACCTAGACTTCTAGAATGCGCTACGTTAATATCATCCGCAAAAACACTGGTTACCCGTTTCACGAACTATGTTGCTCTGATTTCTCTTGCATGTTGAGAATACGTAGGCATATGATTGCGATAATCCTAGCGAGCACCCTTTTCTCTTTTCCACCCTTTCCCCAGAAAGGAATGCTACGTCCATTCTACCGCAAACAGGTAACGCCTAAGTCTCCAAACGAGCGAGCAACAATACACTTAAATTGCTAGAATGCGCACAATAGCATCGTCTACCAGAACTCACCCGCAAACCGTAGGCTGAACTACGGGTGCTCTGATTCTTTACTTCCTTTGAGTAAAGATACGTAGGCACAAGAGACACAATCCTTGTCGAGCACATCCCCCCTATATCTGTAGTTCCTCGAACTACGTTGACTCTGACTTTCTCATATCTGTTGAGAATACGTAGACCTAGGACCGCGAGGTCCTACCGAGTCCTTTCTTCCCTTTTACCTCGCTTTCCCTATTTTTAACCCATTTTTTTCATCCTTTGGAACACTCATAGAAAGCAATATATTTTAGCAAATATCTTCACACATGCGACAAACAAATGGTTCCCATCGAGTACGATAGATGCAAGGGGTGCTAATACCTTCCCTTCGCCTAACCGGCTTCCGAATCCGTTCGTTGGTCGCGAGACCATCTTATCCGTTTGTTTCTTAAGGTTTTCTCGATATTTTCCTTTCCCCTCATGGGATAAATAAATTTCGGTGGCGACTCTTCTATCTTTCTTTTTGCCTCCCCGTCGTTGCATTTTTCGAGTAGCGACAACTGGCGACTCTGCTGGGAAGTTCTAACAGCCCTAGCCTAGTTTGTTTGTCGCGTTTATGATTTTTGTTGCTTTATTCTCTAACTGTTGGGTTTATCGGGTTGGTTTGTGAGGATAAAAGCTTTCTACCCGAGCTTTCTAGTATACATTAAGATTAGGAGGTGGTTTCTTTCTGATTTGCGAGAATTAGGACTCGTTGAGTTGGTTTGAAATCCACCGCTCAGATGAGACCCCTTTGGGATGATTATGTCTTACGTGTAGTCGTAATGGCATCTTTATTTCCAACTTGGGAGTCTGTGACTCTAAAGACCTTTTAGAACCCTATTCCGAAGGTTACTAAAACATGACTTTGTGCTCATCCTTTGAAGGGATTATTGTCTTACGAATCGCCGTTCTGATGGAAAACTTTCGAGGGTTAGTGCATGGGACTTTGTTTAAAGGCCTTTTGGGATACCCTCTTTTAAACCAATAGATTGCCCACCTGAGGTGAGGGATATCTTGTATATTACCTTGCAGGACCTGTGACCTTGACCCTGTTGTTGTTCTGTTATCATGTGCATTCATAAGCATTGCATTACATAACATTATTACATATCAAGGGACTTAAGAGACTGTGATTATCTCAGGTGTTGGTGAACACAATGACTGACCAAAGAAAGAGAAGTACAAATTCCATGAAGTTCAAAGAACCAAAGTTGGAGTTGATTCAAGACTTTCTGATTGACGTGCTAAAGGCTATCAAGATCAACTTTCAAGGGAAGTATGGGAAATTGCTTGATCTTCTCTATTCTAGAGTCGATACTTAGGCTTTGTTCGCTATGGCTCAATTTTATGATGCGCCTCTTAGATGCTTCACTTTTCAAAACTACTAGTTGGCTCCTACTCTTGAAGAATATTCTCACCTTTTGAATATCAGGATTAAGGATCAACCTATCTACACCGGCTTGGAAGAAGAACCAAAGTCTTCTGCCATTGCTCTTGCTCTCCATATGACCAAGGGAGAAGTTGAAGATGGTCTAGCCAATAAGGGAGGTATTCAAGGCTTTCCTTTGAAGTTTCTACTAGACAAAGCTGCTCAGTACAAGATCGTTGGGGATTGGGAAAGGTTTGGTATCGTTGTTGCTCTAATGATCTATGGAATTATCCTCTTTCCAAACATAAACAATTTCATAGACGTCACTGCCGTTATTCTCTTCATGCAAAAGAACCCTATTCCTACTCTCCTCGCTGATGTTTATCACTCTATTCATTGGAGGAGTGAAAAGAAGACATGAATGGTCCAATGTTGTTCTCATCTACTGTTCAAATGGTATGCTTCCCATCTACCAAAGAAAGGACCATTCGTGGAAAATAAGGAGAAGCTGAAATGGTCTCAAAGCATTATGTCTCTAGAAGCCAATGATATTTCTTGGTATTCTCATGAATACTACGATGTGGAGATCATTTTTAGCTATGGGGAGTTTGGAAATGTGCCTTTGATTAGTAGGGATGGTTGCATCAACTACAACCCAGTCATGGCATTGCGTCAGTTGGGCTATGCTATGGAGGATGAGCCCAAAGCAGAGAAAGTTCAAAGTTTCTTTTTGCTAGCCACAACAGAAGATCCTGCATTTGTCAGGAAAATTGTTAAAGCATGGGCCAAGATCCATACGAAAGGGAGGAAAGAGTTGAAGGCAAAGAATTGTATGGATAAGGAGCCATACAACCGATGGTTGCTAGCCAGAGTGGCTGAAAGGTTGCTACCATTTCCCCCAGAACCCTTCATGCGAGAAGGACCTCCTGCTCCCACGCATGTATCTATGGAAGAGTATGAGAAACTAAAGCTAGTGGTGGAAAAGTTGACTAAAGAGAATCAAGACCTTCAGACTGAAATTCACCAAGAAAATATGGAGAAGGGCCAGTACAAAAGGAAAGTAGAGTTTGAACAAGACCAAGCGGTTGAGAGCAACAAGAAACTGAAGTTAGAAATGGATACGAGAGTCAGGTACCATAATGGTTTCGAAGGGGCTGATGCATCATTGACAACTCTTTGACAAGCCTAAAGGAAACTAAGGCCTCTTGTGATAAGCATGGCAGTTCTTTGAATTAGCTTCTGCTGAAAAGAAGGAGACAAGGGAGAATCTCAAGGCTGACATTGGGGATCTTAAAGAGCAGTTGAGAAATGCTTTAACCTTAGTGGAAGATGAACGACGACTCAAGGAGGAAGCATTGAGAGCTTCATATGTCACTCCTGACATGTGGAACAACAAATGTTTAGAGTTGGAAACCCGCCCGAGAAATAGCCACTCTGTGGAGGAATCGATTTGATGCCTTACCGGAGCTGACTGAAAATCAAACTAAAACTCAACAAATTTGGTATCAATCTCTAGGTTTTTTAATGCTGAGCACAAATATCACTTCTAAAATTATTAATATCAACTCTAACATGGTGAAAACAAGCCACGAAGAAAAAACATACATTCTGAAACTTCAAGAAACAAGAACAATAAGCATACAGTAATGATCTACATCCAACAAGAAGTTCAAACATGTAATCAATAAAGCAAATGGACGAGTAGCATGAGAGAAAAAGAAAGAGAAAGTTACCAAAGCAGGGAGCTCGGTTACTTCTCATACTTGCTCAAACCTTCAAAAATCTCCTTCCTCTAGCTTTAAGGAACTTCAAAGTTGAGGACAGAAGCAAGAGAAGAGAGGAATGAGTTTTATTCAATGATTTTCGAAGGGAGGAATTTTTTGGATGAGAGAGAGATTTCTAGGGGTTTCTGGCTGCTGAGAATGGTCTTCCCCTTTCTAGGGTTTCTTTTAGCATTATATATGAGGTTTTAGGGTGGTTAGAAACAAGTTACTGTGGTTAATTCCTTGTGGTTAGTGATTTTCCCAACTTTGAATTTTTGGAGTGATTATGGGAGTGGCATGGGTTAGAATGACATGAAATGGTGTTGTTGTGATTGTGAGTGGAATGAGAGAGAGGAAATTAAACCTGGGTGAGTGGCTCAACAAACATTCTTCTTGAGCAAGTTTTGTTATTTTCTTCTTTTGGCAAAGTTTGTGCAAAATGGAACAAATGGTACATGAATGTGTTTGGCTTGTTTAAGTAGTGTTTTGGTAACCAAAAGAGTGAGGTGTGCGCATGAATTTGAGGCACAAAGCTCGCTGGAAAGGTAGATTCACAATTGTGCCAAAATATATCATGCCATGCTTTGGAAACCAACTTACATAGCCCACTTTGAACCCCCACAACTTGGTGAAAATGGCTTAATTTCATGAACTTCTTTGTCCACAAGAAAGTAGGAAGAGTAATGGTCAAGTTCTATGTTCAAAATTAATTGAAATGAATCTTGGAGACATGAGGAAAATTGAGTTGAAAACCTGTTCTCAAAACTGTCCAAAATAACTTTGAAAAATTATAACTTATGCAACTTTTGGCAACTTTGACATCTTGACTTTGAAGGCACATAACTTGATGAGTTTTGATCCAATGAGAGAGTTCTTGTAATGGATGGAAAGCTTGAAGAATTATCTTCAAATTTGATGTTGTGAGAAAATTCAATTAAAGTTAGGAACTTAGTGAAAATGTCTTGGAAGTTTGGTTGAAAAATCTGTCTAACCATTTGTCAATCTTGACATCTTTGAAACCCTAATTTGGGAGCTTCATAACTTGAGCTCTACACATTCAATGGAGGTGATCTAGTATTCAAAAGAAATCTTGGAGGATGCTCTACAATTTTCATGTTCAAGGAAAATTCATTTGAAGCTTGAATCATCATGTAAAATTGTCTTGAAAGTAGGTATCTCAAACTGATTTTCTATACTTAGAAAAATTTATAAGTGTTGAAATGTCATAATCTCCTTTTTTACAACTTTAACTCATCATATCTCTTAAACCATGAATCTTTTGGCTATGTTTCCTTCCATAAACTTGTATTTCATGATGTCCTCTTTAATTTGATAGCAAGTTTGCCTTCATTAGATCAAAAATGAGAAAGTTATGGAAGTTGCAAGATAGCTAGAATTAGGGTTTCTTACACTTCGAAAATTTTCAATTAAAACCCTAATTTAGTCAAACTCTTGATTTTATGTTTCTCCTTGACTTTTCTTATTCCAAACACATGAAATCACTTGAAAACAACTACCATGCCCTTGATTAACCTTGAGATCCAAGATTTTGACCTAGTTTAAACACAATTGACTTTTGTTGACCAAATGAAACCCTAGGACCATTTCCACTGACTGAGGATCTTGTGATGGCTTGTGAAGACACATAATCCATGTAGAGGACCCTCAAGATGCATGTTGAGATTTAGAATCATGTTTTTCCCAAAGAACTTACCAAAAATATCCTTTTGAATCAAAACCCTGGGGAGTCATCCATGAGATAGAAGGAGGAGAAACAATGCTTGTGTTCTTGATTCAAGTGGTTGAGTGACATGCCTTGATGGTGATGGATACCTTGTGACTTGAGATTGCCACAAAGTTGATCTTGAGTTCTTGATTGAGATTTTAAGATGAAGCTCTTCTCTTGATAGCTAGATAAGATACCTTGATTCCCTATCTAAGATCCATGCTAAGTGTAAATGCTAAAGCAAATGATAATGATATAGAGGTTAAAGGTTAAGGTAAAAAAGAGGGTGTGACAGTAACCACATTCTGGGTTCGGGAGTCAGTTACCTGAGAGGAAGGTATTAGCACCCCCTCACGTCCATTGTACTCAACGGGAACCTCTTAATTTGAATTGTGATGAACGTTAGATAAGCTTGTCTATTTTCTTCTAAGCGAGATAAATTGAAAAGGTACGATAAAAGGGGATCGATGCTAAGGGGAAATGAGTGGTTTTAGGATAGGGTGTTCGCCAAGGATTGGGGCCCTTGTGCCTACGAATTCTTATTCGGACGAGAATGAGGAATCAGAGCGCTCGTAGTTCGACTACGAGGAAAGTTTTGGACGGAAAAGGAAAGGTGGATGCAAAATGATGGGAAAATATGGAAGTGAGCTCACCAAGATTATTGCAATCTTATGCCTACGTATCTTCATTTGGACGAGAATGAAGAATCAGAGCAGTTGTAGTTCATGGATACAACCACGAAAGAAAGGGAAGGGTGATTTGCTTGGATGACGATTACTTGAAGCTTAAGATAGACTCCTCGGGCCCAAGTAATCAAGAGAGTGAATCGAAGAATCAACTCTCTCTCTCTCTCTCTCTCTTTTTCAACCTTAATTGAGATTGTGTTTGAATGTTGTCGCGTTAGAAGTCTTTTAGAGGTGTCAATTTCTCACACACGAGTAAGAGAACTCACACCCAAAAAACTAAAGAAAAGGATCGAATACTCCATCCCCCTCAATTTCACCTTGAAAAGAGTTTCGATAGTTGTTATGCGTTTTGAATTTAATTGCGAAAATCCACTTGATGTTGGATCAAGGGTTTGATTATATGCGAAGAGATTGATTGTGAGGTGTTGCGGTGAAAATTGGATATCAAGCTATTAATTAACTTGAACCTTAATTCTTTTATAACCGAACTTTATTTTATCCAAAGGAAAGGTCTAAAGAAAGAAAAACCTTTTTCGCGATGTAATGATAACGCTTAAGAGATTCGGGGATCGGGGGTTGGTTATACCTAGGGAAGGTGTTAGCACCCTAAATATATGTAGTACTCTACAGGAACCTTTTGTTTGATTGCTTTCTAAGTTTGTGATATGTACTATGGATTTGGGATAAGATATGAGTTGAAACCTAAAGTTATATACATTAAGTTTGCTCGCAAAGACGTCGCATCTTCTGCCTACGTATCCTAACTAGGATAGAATCAGAGCAATCGTAGTTCAGCTGAATAGCTCTCTTTCGGACCCATTGGAGATAAGGCTCGAGAGAGACGCAATTAGGTTTCCCTAAGTCTTTCTTTCCTTTCTTGTGTACATGTCCCCAAGCTTTTAAAATTTCCCACTTCAATTCTGAACTTCCCTTAAAGAAAATATTCTCCACATGAGCGCTGTTTGGTCTGTCCTTCAGAGGATATCCAAGCTGACGGCGAGCGAGAACAGGGTTATAACTAATTCCTCCACTTGTACCCAAAAGAGGTACGTTACCAAAGCTTCCACAACTGTCAATGATTTTTATCCCATCATAACTACGGCTGTACCAATCAATATCAGAGTGAGTAAGAGCCATAATCTTCTGAGACCACCAACCTTCCTTCCAAAAAGCATGAGCCTTAGGTAAGTGAGAAATAAACCACTTATATAACAACGGGACACAACAAACAATCATTCCTCCTTTATGCAAATTTCTCAAGTGAACAGAATGATATGCGACAGCTAGTAAAGTAGGCACAGGGTTTTTCTTCAAGAAGATCTTGATGGCGTTGAGATCCACAAAATTATCAAAGCTTGGAAACAAGAAGATTCCATAAATGAGCAAGGCAAGAATAGCTTCGAATGCACCCATACTCAAATGATCAGCATAGTATTGTGCTTTTCCGACCAAGAACTCTGCAGTTAAACCAAAGACTCCTCCCTTAATAACCATATTTTTCTGAATATCCACCAATCCTAAACGCGTAACTTTAGCAATTTCTTCTTCCTTAGGGTCCTTCTCTATGATTGGAAAAGGAGAGTCTTCAATAATAGGTAAACCAATCAAGCAAGAATATTCCTCAAGTGTAGGTACCAGTTGATAATCAGGAAAAGTGAAACAATGATAGAGTAGATCATAAAACTGGAGGAGTGTGGAGAGAAGTCCCAGATCCATCTTCCTTTTTACCCTTAACAATGACAATAAGTTCCCACACCTTCCCTTGAATCCTTCTAGATCCGTTATCAAAGTGCTCAACCTTTCTATGTCATCCAAGTTAGGACTTTTGTAAGTGTACTTCATGGTTTTCTTTTTTCCATTGTCCATGATGATCCTATTGTTTACAAACAAGAGATATGAGTTCCATGAAACCTTTATGATATGATGTTCATGAATGCATGAATGCACAAACACAGGTAAGCACAGATTCACATATACACATGGATAAAAACAGATAAAGGTTTTGGTTTGGAGAACATGAGTAAGGAGTCAAGGTCTACCCACCCCAAAGGTACGTACTAAGGTTTCCACAACTGCAGAACAAGGTTCTAAAAGAGTTCCCAGAGTCCTCGACCCATCTTTCGGATATTATCAATTTCCCAAATACTTGGTGGTCGATAATATTCTCAAGAGAGTCTCGTCCAAGTGTAGTATCGCGTATCGACTACTTTGGAATTACTTCCTTATAGTCATCACACTACATCCTAATAAAGCCATAGTGGGGGGAAAGGTAATCTAAACGTCCTCAGTATTACGGGCTCCCATGTAGAAAGTAGCATTGTTTTCACGAATACTCGATCAACAATGCTAACTCTCAGAAGGGCCTCTAGTGAGTGGGGGTTTTCTCAAGTCAACTTGGTCGGGAATCAACTCCCTATAAGTCTCCTTGAATATACCACCATCCTATCATAAGTACGCTCAAACACGGGTATAATGTTGTCTCACCATTCAAAGTTCCCAAGATCCAACAGAGCACATATGTACATATTTACAAGTATTCATAAATAAGCAAGTAATCAAACAAGATAGGCTAAACCCTCAAAGAAAGTGCATCCCCAATGAAGTCGCCATTTCTGTTGCGGTGAAAATTGGATATCAAGCTATTAATTAACTTGAACCTTAATTCTTTTACAACCGAACTTTATTTTATCCAAAGGAAAGGTCTAAAGGAAGAAAAACCTTTTTCGCGATGTAACGACAACGCTTAAGAGATTCGGGGATCGGGGGTTGGTTATACCTAGGGAAGGTGTTAGCACCTTAAATATCTGTAGTACTCTACAGGAACCTTTTGTTTGATTGCTTGCTAAGTTTGTGATATGTACTATGGATTTGGGATAAGATATGAGTTGAAACCTAAAGTTATATACACTAAGTTTGCTCGCAAAGACGTCGCATCTTCTACCTACGTATCCTAACTAGGATAGAATCAGAGCAATCATAGTCCGCCTCACAAGGGATAAAGAACGCTTGATTATGATCAAGGTTCAAAGGGGAACAAACATGACAATGTTTGTGTGGAGTTTGACAAAACTCCCTAATCTAAGTTGTAATATAAAAAGGGGAAAGTAAGAGATCATGACAATGATTCTTACACAGAGTTGACGAACTCTTTCCTAGGGTTCTAGTTGAAGAACACTCCTAGTACAGGTGGGTTTCTTAGACTCAAAGCAAAGTCTAATGGCTTCTAAGCTGGGGTTAAAGTGACTTAACAAATTCAAGGGAGGGTGAATGAATTATTCTTGACATGAGGGTCAAGTGGGCAGACCTTCCTTTGGAGGGTGACTGAGGAAACAACTGGATGAGAGCTGACAAGCCTCATCACTTGGGGAAAGAAAAATAAAAGGGAAAGGTAACAACATAATAAAACATTTTCATGGTAACAACCAATTGAACAACATGTGAAATGATAAGGATGAAAGCACATTGATAATAATCAACACAGATGAAAATAACGAGAATTGTAACGACAGATTGCATTCAAATACAGTCAACAAGTGGGACAAAATAAACATAGTTATAACTCAAAATGAAAATCCTAGCATGTTAAATAACATGTATGGACATGAGTACAAACAAATTTCACAAAAAAATCCAAGTGGAACCACATAAAAATTCATCTGCAAATGCGTAAACGGACGCGAAACGCACTTAATTTGCACCCAGTCAAAAGAGGTGATAAAATAGACAAACGTGAAAATAAAATACATGGAATGAAATTAGATGCAAAGATGAACAAAATGAAAAAAGAACGGGCAGAAAACAATAAAAAACGAGAGAGATACGATTTTTCAAAGTTTTGGTGAAAAATGAAAAAAAATGCCAAAAGAGTTGTCCTCCTCAAGGGTCGAACTCAGGATCATAGGCTGAAAGGCGTGTTTGGCATAAGAGGCTTACCACTGGGGTGGCTATACATCCGTTGATTGATGCCACCCCTTTAATTAATAAGGGTAACTTGCAAACCAGGCTGGGCAAAAATAACACACTCAAAAGTGATTTACGTTTTGACGCGTAACTTTCTCGTTTCTTATCCAAATGAGACAAACTTTATATGCATCTCAACCAGAAAAACATGAGGAACATGATAGTGGTGTTAGATTTTCAAATTTCTTTTCCTTTTGAAAAATTCGAATACAGCTGCATTTTGATGTTATGAGATGCATTTTGACATGAAGCACTCAATCTAACCATTTTCAAACCAAACCAAAAGTGCACAGAGATCATATAAATGATGTAGAATGATTCTAAGATTTCAACCAGGCTAAATGCAAACAGTTTGTGGAAGTGACATGTCAAGTGGTAATTTTGTTTAAAAATGCATTTTGGAGTATACCACCCATGACAGCTAGCTCCAAACCAAAACAATTATGCACACACCACATATGGGTGATAATGAATGAATTTAGATTAAACTTGTGGCTGGAATTAGACTGTAGTGAAAAGTCACATGTGAATTGCAAAGATAACATGAATGATATGCATGAATCTGTCTAGTTTCAATCCAAAGTGTTTTCAAGCCAATACAATTATACACACACCTCATACTTATGACACTGAATGAGTGTGATCACCTTTAAAGCCAAAATTAAAGCTGTTATGAAAACTGGTTTTTTGAGCTGCACTTGTTATGAACATTATGCATGATGAGGTGAATTTTCATTTCCAAACCTTTTCAATCCAAACCAAAGCAACACACAGCTCACATAAATGATGATAAATGATTCTAAGTCCAAAAGGAAGCTCAATGCAATCAGTTTGTGAAATTGGTACACCAAGTTGCAATTTTGCTAAAAGATGCATTTTGAAATCCCAAAACATAAACCAACTGTTGTAATACTCAAATGAGGGATTGAACATGTCACAAATGACATATGTGATGTATTTCAACAGTTAGTTTAGGAAGAACACAATTAGAATGAGAAATGAGGTGTGAGTTGCTTAATGATGTCTTTAAAATGCATGTGTGATTCCAAAGACTAAAACAAATACCTTTGTCAATTAATGATTATTTGTGCAAGTTTGAAATGTGTTTTAAATGAGATTTCAACACAAGACATCATTCAAAAACTAAGTGAGCAAAATAGTGTGTATGAGTTTGAAACTAGCATGAATTGGCTTATGACCACAAACTTAAATTTGACAAAGACCAAGTATGCTTAAACTGATAAAATTAGGCTCCAAGTATAATTGATGATATGAACAAATGGACCCTATCTTGATAATGCCAAAAGTCAAGAGAAATGAGTTTTTACTGCAAACTCACAACTTACAACAGCAGCCCTAGGTGGCAATTTCAAGATAGTTGGCAAAAATGCACTGCCAGGTCCTTGCAATCCTGCAGACCAAGGTTCTAATAGGAACTTGCAGCAACAGCCCATGAGCCAAGTCCAGATGCAATGGCTGAGGTCTTCTTCACATCCCAAATAACAGCCCTCTCTTAAAACAGAAAAATAGCAGTAGGGCCACCTATTCTACATGTGTTTAGCAACTGTGGCTAACAAGCTTACCCAAAACTGATGTGATATCTATGAAATGTTGTAAGCATGAGTTCAAACAGTCCTAATGTGCATCAGTCATACATCATCCACTACTTAATCAAGAGATTTGCATCTCAACTTTGGGGCCTAAACCAAAACTAGAGTACAGCTGTAAGGTATGGGAATTGAGGGGCAGTTTGGGGGTTATGATCCAATCCAAGATACATCAAGCTGTTCTATAACACAAGTTTAGTTTGTTGTCAAAGACACAACAGTCCTAAAGTCACACTACTGACTAAGGCTCTAAGAAATAGGACAATGCAGACTGAGGCATGACAGCTCCTCCCACAGGCCTAAACACAGTCATGTCATATGTTCTGACAGCATACACTAAATTTCAAAAACAAATCACATGTATATCAGTTTTGGCTACACACTCCAAAACCACTAGGAGCATAAACAGGCCAAGAGTCATCTCATTCTCACTAAAGAACTCAGCGCCAAACCTTATCAATCCACTAACAGCCTTGTGACTTATTCAAACAGAGTTACCACAAACAGAAATCACAACAGCCCCAAAACAAGACTAGTGTACAGACCAACACAAAGCTAGTGACCTAATGCCAACATTCTGGATTGAGGCAAACCAAGGGTAACATTTCTGAGCATAAAATATAACACAAGACACCAAAAATTATCAACATCAAAATATCCACCAAACTTGTGTGAAGGTAACAACATGAGCTAGCAATTTCACTCAAAAACTGTTTTGACAGCATACGCCAAATTTCAACATACCAATATCAAATCTTGACAAACACAGGTGGAATATACATGTTAACATTCATAAAATTCAATCATTCATCCAATACCAAATGTCATGAAAATTGCTACATGCTCATAGCTTCAAATTTCTCCATAATGCTTGAAAATGCAAAGACATGTAAAATGATGCAAGAGGCAACGTGTACAAGCTACATACCTCTTGTAGACCTTGTTGAACAAACTAGAATAGCTAAGAAACCCAGAGGACTTCAATCTACTTCCTTGCCTTGACTCTTTTCTTCACTTTTAAGCAAAATGCAACTATGATGCCAAATGGAGAAATAGGTCTCACCAATGAATTCTAACACTTTGGACAGTTGAAAAACAATATACAAGAGGTGTTAGGATGATTAAAACACTAGGTGAGTGCTTAGAACAAGATTTGGTAGAATTTGTAGCTTTTGGTCAAAGTATCTTGGTGTAAGAGTTGACTTTTTGATTGGTGAGGTTTTTGGATGGTTTAATGGTCTAGACACCTTCTATAACATATTTGGAGAGTGTGTGGATGGTTGTTAGGGTGTTGGAAGGTATGGAAATGGGTATGGCAGCCTTGGTAGCAAGACAACTTTTTGATGATTTTTGTGAAAAGTGAGATTTGGTGATTTTGAGATTTTGAGTGCAAGAGCAAGGGCAGAGGTTTTTTCTGGTTTTTAGAATGTTATTGATGATGAAAATGAAGTGAGGAAGGCCTCCTTTTATAGGCAAGTGAGAGTGAGGGGCTGGTTTGAAGCTTTCTTCATTTTGAAGAAAGGTTTTGGATATTTTGGAGAAAACCTCCCTAGGAGGGTTTTCTTTGCTGATAATCCAAGCTCATTAGTCAAGAAAATTGATGGATTTATGAGGCTAATTTTAGGATAAGAGCATAGACTTGTGGCTGGTTCAGAACTTGGCTTTACGCCTCATGCTTGTTTTAATGTTTTAAAAATGCAAGTTGCAAGGCAACTTGCAAGCCACTTGCAATTTGGCCAAATCCTCAAACTTCTGCATTTCCTTGGTTTTTTCATGCTTCAAACATTCTACATATCAGATACAACAAGTTTCATAAGCTGATATTGGCCAACTTTGATGAAAGAATGCATTTTGAAACTTGGCCAATGTGGGACTAAAGTGAAAAACCACCAACTTGCCATGACCATAACTTTCAGTTCACAAATCATTTTGGGATGTGCTAGAACTTTTTAGAAAGCCCTCACATAGCTCTAAAACATTCATGTTTTCATGAGTTTCAATTTCCCAAAGGAACTTGGCCAAAAAGCCCTCCAAAGTTGCTAAAAAATGAGCTTAAAAATGAAATTTTCCTAATCTTTTTCCCCTCTTAAAATGAATTTGATCATAACTCAAAATCTATGCATTTTCTGATCATGGACCACTTAGGGACTTTTGTAGGACTTGTCAAGAGCTTCTAAATGAGCTTTGAACCAACTCAATTGGATGTGTGGTTAAGGAGTTATGGTTTAGCCCTTTTCAAAACCCTAATTTCTCGATTTTTCGATTACTCCTTCATCCTTGATCCAATTGTCATGAAAATTGATATGAAAGTCCAATATGACATAAGGAACAACTTTGTTTCACAACTTGAAGTCCAATTCATAAAATTTGGAGAGTTGACTTTTTGGTCAACCGTACGACCGATCGGTGATTACCGAGTCGCCTGTTGACATTCTGGGCCTCCTGAGACTTTGAAACTTCTTGGATGAAATTTATTAAGCTATATGAAATTCATGAATAACAATCCCACCATTTAAACATCTTCCAACATCAAAGTCAAACTACGATTGACTTTTACTGGTCCAAAACCCTAATCGGGTGCTCTGAAATGTACTGCTCTGAATTCTAGGGTAACAACCTCACATTGGCTTCTCAATTGAAATTATATAATACCCTTGACCTTGTTTCCTATCTGAATGAGCCCAAAACATTGACTAATCACAAACCCTGAAGTTTCGATTTTGACTGCACGAAACCCTGATTCATCTGCAATTTGACAAAGACAGACTTGCACTGGGTTAAGGTTAGAAAATTCATGAGTATGCTCCTAAAATGATAATGAGAACATTCCATTTGACGTTGAAAAGGAACTCGACTTGAAAGTTGATTTGAACATTCCATTTGACGTTGAATCAAGGGTTTGCGAAAAGGTATGAATCAATCCTAGTCCTTAAGGGTGCTCGTAGTGATGAAACCATGATAGAAGGTGTGAATATGTGTGTTAGATTGATTGCGATGCTAAAGAGAAATCGACTGACAAGGGTGTTTTGAAAATGGGTTCGACGATAAATAGAGAATTATTTTGAAAATGGTTTAGTCTATGCTAGTCGATTGGGGTGCTCCTAGTAAACAAACCACAATCAAAGAAATGCAAGTAAAGTGCATACATCGGAATGGGGGCGGGGCACATGTAAGTTACACGAGATTGCAAGAAATAAATGGGTTCATTCTAAGGTAGCTTAAGAGGAAGACGTGTGTGTGTGAGGTGTCCTAAACTAAGCCACGAACAAGAGTCTGTACAAAAATCTCCATGTTTAAGGTTTTTGTACGAATTTCACGGTTTAATGAAGAAGAAGGTGGTAAGGAAATTTTGGCAGGGTACTAATGGCTTATGGAGCTTGAGGGAAGATTGAGGAACTGTGGTCAATTTATAGAAGAGAGGTTATCTTATTGCGATGCCATTTTTGTGCGATTCTCTATGTTTTCGTTTGTGCTGAAATTGTTCCATTCGCGTCTTGTAGTGCATATGGTACAGGTTGTGTTTTTTTAGTCCGTAAGAAGTGGGTTCGCGTTATGGCTTTATATTGTAATTATGGTATACTATTTGTTATATAAGGTGCATTGTGTTGATGTGGTTGTTTTGTGACTTGTTCTTTTTGTTGTTGAGTAACCATTTTGTGCAGAATGTGCATTGTGGCTATGATTTTGGCTATTGCATATTATAGTGACCTGTTGTGGTACGGTTGAATGTGGGATCACGTGGTTACGACTCTTGAGGAAGTTTGCTCATAACTTTGGTGTGTGTATGGAAAAATTGTGTGGAGAGATGGCTAAGGCAAATTCAAAGCAAGGTTGAGGAAAGGTTGTAGCAAGGTTATGGCAAAGTTATGCGTTGTAGGTTTGGCAAGGGTGTGTTCTTTCTTTTTTGCTTACAATTTTGTAAATGAAGTGTTTCATGAGCTCCTTGCAATTTTTTTGTTACAAGATGTATTAATGGGCCTTGTATCTTATGAGCTTGTATCATTCTTGTAAGAATTTTGTAATGACATGATTCCATTCACAATGAATCACATCCTTGATTTCTTAGTTTTATGTCTTGCCGAAAAATCCATTATGATAGCTTGCAGATAAAACCTTATCATTTCATAAGTATGAGAACAAAAACTCTATCCATGATTTGCAAAATCTCAACATGTTAATCTTGAAACCAATGCAAACATGGATCTCGAAACAAGAATCAAGCATGACCTAAGAATGAGTTATCCTTTCCTTAAAGCATGAATGGTCATAGCTTGAACAAAATTGAAATAAATCTAACCACAACTTATCTTGTTTAATTCACATAACCTCGACGTCAATCTTATGATATAAATCAAAATACATTAGAACAAGATTTGGAATCATTTTGAAAAAGGATTCAAAAATCACTTAGAAACGATATATCATGCCTTGAAAGGAACCAATCCTATTACTTGGGTTGTTGATCTTGAAACAAAATCTTGCTTGACTAAGATTCGGTCAAACCAGATGAACTGAAACATCACTCCACACATCAATGCCATGTTATCCTCACATGAATCTTGGTCTTAAGAAAATAAGAAAATGAACGTAGAAGCAACATAATTTTGGATTTTTTGAATAATGGTTAGTGGATGGAAGTACAGATGAAGGTAATATACAAGTAGGAAATTTTTGGGGTATGACATATGCCTCTATCTAATTGCCTTAAACCTAGTAAGATGAACTGCTACGACGTTCATTGTTTCTAGGTAGAAGTTAATTAGCTATGAAGAAGACACCAAAATTTTCTGAATAGAAAGAAAAATCTAGGAAGTGGAATAGCGGATCAATGTCAACCCTCGAGTAGATACTGAATAACTTGGAGAGGTCGTTATCACCAAAAAGATGATAACAGAAAATTCTAGCACCAAAAGGATAATAGGCCTATCACCAAAAGGATGATAGTGAACTCACACGACTCGACTTGCTATTACCAAAAGGATAACAGTAAGTACACACACGAAGATCCTTCACCAAAAGGATGAAAATGAGGTCAAAACTAGCTATTACCAAAAAGATAATAGTAAGTGCACACAGATTCCCGACACCAAAAGGATGATATAGAACACACACAACTCCGACACCAAAAGGATAGTGGATCTATCACTAAAAGGATGATAGAGAATGTACACAATTTGACTCTCTATTACCAAAAGGATAACAGTAAGCACACACACGACAATCCTTCACCAAAAGGATGAAAATGAGGTCGAAACTCGCTATTACCAAAAGGATAATAGTAAGCACACAATGGTATCAAATATTGTCATTCACCAAAAGGATGATACACAAAACTAATGATCCACGAATTTTATGGCATCAAAAGGATGATGGATCTATTACCAAAAGGATGATAGAGAACACACGCACAGAGATACCCGACACCAAAAGGATGACAGACCTATCACCAAAAGGATGGTGGTAGACACACAACTCTGACACCAAAAGGATGATAGATCTATCACCAAAAGGATGATGGTAGAAACCCAACTCCGACACCAAAAGGATGATGGATCTATCACCAAAAGGATGATAGAGAACACATACACAAGTTTTTGATTTCTAACATCAAAAGGATGACAGACCTATCACCGAAAGGGTGATAGAAAACACACAACTCCAACACCAAAAGGATGACGAATCTATCACCAAAAGGATGATAGAGAACATACAAATAGGATTCTGAAACCAAAAGGATGACATATTTATCCCCAACAGGATGACGGTAAAACACACGCACAACTCCGACACCAAAAGGATGGTGGACCTATCACCAAAAGAATGATAGTAAACACACGACTCTAACACCAAAAGGATGACAGGCCTATCACCAAAAGGATGATAGTGAACTCGCATTCAATGACCCATTACCAAAAGGATGAAACTGAGGTCTGTTGCACCCTAAAATTTGGCCAACCGGTTCCCATATCTGGTTTATGTTTCGACGCCTTTTGCATTCGCATTCGTATACTGCATGCCTTGCATTTTCCTCAGTCAGATCGATTTTATTGGGACTGCAGCCCCTGGCGTGTCAGGCAGTTCAGGCCGGTTTGAATAAGCGTATTTTGAGAATTGGTGCTCGTTCCCTGTGTTTTCAGGCCATCTTGGTGCCCGGGTTTCGTTATGGTTGCGCAATCGTTTTATAATCGATTTAATCGGCCTCCTGGCAATTTTTAGATTTTTTCTCGTATTGTCTATCTTTTTAATGCATTTAATAGATTTTTAATAGGGTTATTAGCTTTTTTAGATAATAAATAGGTGAGCATCTTATTTTATAGAATTTAATAGATTTTCTTTTAATAAGAATAGATTTTAAAAAAATAGATATTAAATTCTTTTAGGTTTTATTAGATTTTCTTTTAATAAGAATAGATTTTTAAAATAGATATTCATGTTTTTAGATATTATTAGATATTGTTTGTTTTTCAATTTTAATAAGAATAGTTTTTAATAATAGATATTAAATAAATGTTTAGAGTTTATTTGATTTTTTTAGATTTAATTAGGTTTTTTTAAATAATTTTTAGATTTTTTTCTGATTAATTAGGTTTTATTCTTAATTTTCATTTTAGACTTTAATTAGGGTTAATGATAGATTTTAATTAGGTTTATTTTTAATTTTCGTTTTTAGGTTTAATTGGGTTTTTGTTTCAGTTTTAATTTTTGTTTTTAGGGTTTAATGCAGTTAATCATGTTTAGTGTACTAATCTGAGTCATTAATTCATATTGGGCCACAATTAGCCATTTATCCAGATCAGGCCCAGTCAAAGTCCAAGTGCCACTTGTCCTATATAAAGCCATGCCACGCGTACGTCCCAGACTTCCGCCACCTCATTCGTTCACACACTCAGCACCTGCCACTTATCCCACACGTGGCTCCCTCTCCTCTTTCCACCACCACGCGTCTCAACCTCCTCCCTCTCAGACTGCATGCAACACACGTAGCATCTCACCGCCCCCTCGCAGGAATCCTCACCGGCCGGCATGCAAAGGCCGGCGGCCACCCTAACCACTCGCTGGCGTTCACCCTAACCGTCTCCGGCCGCCCTAACCATCACCGGACCCCCGTAACTTCACCGGAAACACCATTTTTTCCAGAAATCTTCATCCCCCTCGCCAATCTTCATCTTCCTCGATCATGTTCATCATCAATAATCATCAACCATGAAGTGATTTCCAGAATTCCTCACATGTTCTTCACAATCATTTTCCAGAATTTCTTTTTCATCAAGCTTATTCAACATTTTTCCAGAAGAATTGCATGAATCTTCATCAAGATTTCCAGAAGGCGTCAAGAACATCATGTGTTCATCAACCGTTCCCAGAATCATGAAGAACTCGTGTGAAGTTCATCTTCTCTCCAGATCCACCTGCATCCACGAACGGATCTTCAACAAACTCCATCGTATTTAACGTCATCCACAGTGATATTCATTGCGTCCTAATAGATCTCTCCGTGAATCTTCAAGAAATTCATCAAAGCTCATCCAATGTTCATCCAGCTTTCCAGATCGTGATTTGTTTGAGCTTCAAGGCGTGGTTCATCACCTTCGTGATCTCCAGATCCTTCAAGCTTCAGCAAGGATTTCCAGAAGATTGCTTCAAGTTTCTTCACCGGTTCATCCGTCTCCAGATCCCTTGATCTTCTTCGTTTTCAATGCTTCAAGAACTCCATCAAGCTTTCTTCAATATCCAGAATCTTCCACGGTTGAGTCATCTCTCCAGGTTCTCGCTCGAATCTTTACTCATTGTAGTTTCTTTTTTGTGTTGATAGCTGAATCTAGGATAGTTTAGATGATTAGGGTATGGAACGAGTTTGATTTAGGGAAAAATTGTCTTGAGTTGGGTAGTGGTTGGAGGAATCGTTGGAAGTGATGAACACTGTTTCAAGGTTGGAAAATGGAGAGAGTTTCAGAGAGAGAGGTTTCAGAGCGCCGCTAGGGTTTCGCTCAGGTTAGGGATGAACAGTGGTAGTGGATTGGGGAGTTAGGAGGATTTTGCTTAGGGTTTTTGATTTGGTTGAAGGTGTATTGAAATGGGCTCGGGCATTAGGCCCAGTTACCAGTTTGCTGATCATACTCCTGTTTCTCGTAATACCCCCCTCCCCTAGTTTGGAATTTGGATTGGGCCCTAGGCCGTTTACTACTCACACCCCCGTTGGGGCCCAAATGGGAATCAAAGCGAATTTCTCGCTATCTGCACCTCCCCCTGGTTGATTTGTTTTGTGTGGTTTTCTGAAACAACATGGGCCCAGCGCATTGCTGTATGCACCCCTCTTTTCTGGGCCCAGCGTTTTCCTGAAGTAAATAACTGCTATTGGCGCCCCCCCTGTTTTGTATTTTAATTTAATTTTCTTTTTCTTTCATTTTGCATATAGTTCACAAAATAATTCATATAAAATCCAAAAAATAATCATTTTTGCATGGGAGTTTTTGCTCCATTCTCATCATGATGTCAAGAAAATTGTAGAAAAATAAAAATATTATTTTAGGCACTTTTCCATTTATGGTGAATTTTCAAACTTAATTGCTTTTTATTTTCATTTTGTTTGTACATATTATTTGGTGAATTTTTTTGGTCATTTAAATTCGTATTTTGATTCCATTCTTTTTGCAGTAGTTAGGTTAGAACATTAAGTTCCCCCTGGATTTATTCCACATTTTTGTGGATTAATCTTGATTAGTTTTGATTAGAGAATATTAGGGTGATAGTTTTAGGGTTCAAACTCAACATAGGTGCATTATAACATTTTATTTTGGGGTTTTTAGCATGAATTAGGTTATGGGACATATAGGGTATGTAGGATAGATGTAGAAATCCACTTAGAATAAATCTTAGAATTTTAAATACTATATTACTATTTTTAGTATATTTTGCAAGTGGAGTGTTTGTTTGGTGTTCCCACTTGGGGTTTATGTTTGTTTGCTTGGGCTTTTGGGCTTTTCTATGGGGTATGGGGCTTGGTTTGAGCTGGTGGAGCATGAAGACATCAAAGGAGAAAATTGAAGATGATAATAAAATGTTGAAGCTTGAAGGTTGTCTGTGCTGGGAGTTGATTGAAGACATAGGAAATGATAGGAATAAGCAGAGCCTTAGAATAGACTGAATTCTTTTGTACAAACATGGATAGCTTCATGTGCTTCCATTCCTCTCTATGACATAAAGTCCCTCTATGGTATTCACCTCCCTCCTTTGGAGGGATAAGTGACCTTACCTTAGAGGTAGAACTTTGAGGGAACCAGTCTTTCATGATGATAAACACTTATAGGCTTCCTTTGGTTGTCAATAAGTTTGTTATCATTCAACTTATTCTGTTAAGTGACTATCATCTGGGAATGCTTGCCTTGAAGAAAGAAGCCACTGAAGATAGGGATGAAGATCAAAGATTGACAAAGATAAAGATTATTCATGTCAAAACTGTGCAGCTGTTGAAGCTAGGGTTTACTGCTGTTTGGAGCTATTTGCTGTCTGATGCTGTCAACTGGTTAAGATTCTGTGCTTGCTTGAGCTTGGTGATTTCTTGGAGATGGAAGCTTGTTGTAGCTTGGATATCATTGGAGGTTGACTTTGGGGTTCATTGGAAGATTGCTGTTTTTTTCAGAGCTGCTGCTGTAGGAGCTGGGGGGCTGTCAGAGCTGGGTTTGGGTTCTTCTATTTTCTTTGTTGTATTGTTTGTTAATTTTCCCCTTATGTTGAAGTGAAGTTGTTTCACTTTGCCTATTGTTTTCTAGGTTCGAGGTTGAGTGGGACTCCCTTGCCTCGCTTGTATTGCTGCATTCATGCATTTTACTGCTTTACTGTATATATGCTGTTTCTTTTTCGTTTATTCCCTAGGATCTCTGTTTCTCTCTGCGCAAGAGAGAAATATGACAGACATTAGGTGTTAATCCATGCATGACAACATTAGGGTAGATTTTGATTCCCTTTTTAACCCTAGGTTAGAGTTCTTTCTCTTCTATCTCAAAACAATCAAAAAAATACAATAAGAGGTCAAACATCAATAAAAGACAGTTCTTGCATAAAAGACTGTAAACCAATCAAAAACGTCATTTTTGTCCGCTTGGACCCGTAATCAGGAGAAAACCTTTTTCAGAAGGATAAAAAACAGTCAAACAAATCTGTGACTTCCGTAGCCCGAACTATGTTTGCTCTGATCTTTCATGCTGTATGAAGGTACGTAGGCATAGGATGCGATGTCCTAGCGAGCAACCTTCCCCTCCTTTCCTGTAGGTAGGCGAACTACGTTGACTCTGATTTCTCGTTTCAGACGGGAATACGTAGGCATAAAGTGCGATACTTTGCCGAGTCATTTTATTTTCTTTTAACCCTCAGACCTGTAGAGTAGATAGAATAACCATCCGTACTAGAAAACAAGCGTGGATCCCGTCGAGTACGACGGACGTGAGGGGTGCTAATACCTTCCCCTTGCGTAACCGACTCCCGAATCCAGGATTTGGTTGCGATGACCATTCCTTTCCCGTCTTTGCGGTAGGTTTACTCTGAGCGTTTCCTTTCCCTCCTTTGGGATAAATAACGCACGGTGGCGACTCTTCTGTTCAGCCGACGCCGATTTTTGCAGTAGCGACAAGGTCAAAACTCATTATTACCAAAAGGATAGTAGTAAGCACTCACACGACTCTGACACCAAAAGGATGACGGATCTATCACAAAAAGAATGATAAAAAACACGCGCTACTCCTTTGACACCAAAAGGATGATAGATCTATCACCAAAAGGATGATAGAGAACACACGTACAAAGATAACTGACACCAAAAGGATGACAGACCTATCACCAAAAGGATGATAGAAAACACAGACTCTGACTTGTTACCAAAAGGATAGCATTAAGTATACATGCATCTCCAACACCAAAAGGATGACGAACCTATCACTAAAGGGATGATAGAAAACACATGCGATTCTGACACCAAAAGTATGACAGATCTACCACCAAAAGGATGATAGAAACTTCCCAATTTTGAGAATTACCAACACCAAAAGGATGAAAGTCAGGATGAATTGACAAGGTTTGTCTACCACCAAAAGGATGATAGCAAGGCGATTAACAAAAGGTCAATTTTGTTGGGTGTATGAGTATAACTTATTTGGAGATATCAACAAAAGATTGAAGCAAAGAAGTTACTGAGGAATACCATCCTTATCAACAAAAGGTTGAAAAGGTACCAACTCACTGGGGAACGCCCATGAGGAAGGTTGAATTTTTCTTGGAGAATAACCACTAACTGGTTTGAGGATAGAACTTTCGTTAACAAAAGGTTGAAGAAAACCAAATCAATAGGGAATGCATGTCGCGTCGCTGCGAAGGAGGGGACGGAAGAAGACAAAAGAGTCACCATTGTTCGTTATTTATCCCAAATGAGGGAAAGAAAACGATCAGAGAAAGCCTACAAAAAAGGGAAAAGACAGGTCGTCACAACCATATCTCGGGTTGGGGAGTCGGTTACGCAAGGGGAAGGTATGAGCACCCCTCACATCCGTTGTACTCAACGGGATCCACGCTTGTTGTCTAATCTATGGGTGAAAAACGAACTATCTATGGGTGACCTCCTCTCGTCATCGACCAAAACAAAAAATGGGACAAAATGCCCAATGACAAATGAAAAATAGAATTCAACTTCTAATAAAATAAGAATAAAAAAATCTAATAGAAATTGAATATAAACTAAAATTTTAAAGGAAAAAAAATAAAACTTCTAAGAAAATATAATAAAAATATAATATATAAAAACTAAAACTAATATATATATATATATACAAAATAACTAATATATATTTACAAAAAAAATAATTTACATAATAAAAATAAATTAAGAAAACAAAACAGACTGGGGTTTGTTAATGAAACAAGGGGTGGGAAGTGATATACAAAACCGTGGACTTCAAAAGCCCATACCACCATGAAAAATAAATTTAACAACCAATAAAATAGGAGAAAGAAAGGGGAGGGGGTGTCGCAAACAAGGGAATCCGGTCGGGGGTATAGATCCAAATTGAAATGGGTTTGAAACCCAAGTCTACAAACAGAAACAAAACAATCCCTTCTTCTTCGTAACAGTTTGATCGATTCTTTTTCCATTTTTAACACTTCTCTCTCTGTCTCAACTCAACCCTCCCTCTGTTCATCTGATTCTCAAAACACATGGCTTCCTTCTCACCACTCTCCACTTTTCATTTCCATTTTTTTGTTTACGCTTGATGAAGTTTTGAGGGATTTGAGTTTTGTAAGCTGGTGTTGTGATTGTTGTGCGGAATAAAAGGTTATTGTGTTCTGGTTTTGGTGTTTAAGGAGGAAGGAGGTTTTTGTTACGGGTCGCGGGTCCAAGAAAACGGGTAGAGATATTCTCAGAAACGGCGAGTTGTGTGGGTTTTCATTTGGAGATCTGAGGTGAGGGTGTTTTGTTGATTTTGTGAGGTTGTTATTGTGGTTTCAACAGGGTTTGTGCAGGTGGTAATGGTTTGAAGAAAAGATGAAATGGGTCGAGATTTTTTGAGTTTCAAGGCGCGTACGGTTGAAGGGAAGATTCACAGCGGGTTTGCGTTGTGTTATTGTTAGCTGTGGGTTTCGCGAACATCATTTTTAACAGGTTGAAGATGAAGTTTAAGGGTTATGGAAGTTTGGTTCGAAGATGATGAAGAAAAGAAGGCACTGGGTTTTTGATGAAGGTTTATTGGTGACGAAGAAAATGGGGTGACCGGTTTGAATATGGTTCGAGTGAATCTGGGTTTTGAACTGCAGAAGGGGATGGAAGAAGGACGGGGTTGTTTTGCAAAAGAAGAAGGATGTTTGTGAGTTTGAGGTTTAAGTGGATAAAGGTTGGATGTGTTTGTTAATGGTGGAGAATGATGATGGTGAAGATGTTAGGGTGGCGGTTGAGCTTAGGGTTTCGTGTATGGCTCAAGGAAGGGGATGACACTGTAGCGGCTAGGGTTGTGTTTGCGGACAAAGATGATGAATAGTAGCATATATACTACAAACATGACACGTGGCAAGCTGTTTTGACCTAATTAAACGCTAATTGACTGATTAAGTTAAATGACTAATTAATATTAATGCTGATGATGAGAGCTGATTAATTGGCTGACTTAATTAATGAAAAGCTAAATAAAGGTTGACTTTAATTAAATGCTAACAAATTAAAATTCTAGTAAGAATACTACTAATAGGTAAACTAACTATCAAAGATAAGAATAAATTAATCCTATTAATAAAAAACTAACAAATTAAATTAAACTAATAATCTAATTAAACTAATTAACTAAAAGTAATAAAACTAAACTAAAGTTCTAAGAAAATAATCTAAAGAAAAATTAAATAAATAAAAATCTATATCTAAAAATAAAAATCTATATTTTGATAGAAACAATATTTAATAAAAAACTCTATTTTCTAATAAAAAGCTATTTCTAAACTATTTAAAAAAACAACATTAAAAATCTATTTAAAACTACTTTCTAAATAATAAAATATAAAACAAAAATAGCCATAAAAAATGCAAAATGCCATGGAAAAATGGGCGAGCACCGAAATGTCACCGAAAATACCAGCACGGACTGGACCACCAGAATGAGAACAAACTCCACTCGATTCCGAAATAAATATCCTTGTTTAAACTGGTTTGAATCGCCTAAAATGCGAGAAAAGGGGTTGTAATCCCGATAAATCCAATCCGACCGACAAAATGCATGGTATGCAATAAATGATATGCAAATGCAAATGAAATGAAACATAAGCCAAACTACTGGAAAAGTTTGGTCAAATTTTGGGGTACAACAGCTGCCCCTATTCAAACGACTTGGACCTGAAGGGATGAAAAGCGAACGACTTTCAAATATTCAAGGTAAAAGACGGTTGAATACCAAAGAACCAAGAAATTTGGCAACCGCAAAAGAAACAGTAACCGAATAAGCTTATTTACTAGAATAGAAATCTCGAGGAAACAAAATGGCATCTGATAGTTGCAACAACAATAAACTAACTGCTTATCAATCAGAAAGTGTCGACACACAGTCGGGAAAAACATATGCTAACACGCAGGCAGCGATATTAAGTCGGTAAGAACATCTGACCTTGCCGTCAGACATCTGTTAAATAAACCAGGCATGGAACCCAAAGGCCGGCTCAACACGAAGCTGATAAGGAAATATGACATCGCCGTCAGTCATCTGTTAAATAAAAAAAGGCATCGAACCCGAAGGTCGGCTCAACACGAAGCTGAGAAGAACATCTGACCTCGCCGTCAGGGTGAAGGAATCTATTGGTGAACTTGAATTAGTAAACTCTGTTGGGGGGAATGATAAGATGAACACATCTGTCAATATTTTGCTGGAGGTTTGGATACCACAGGCTCAAGAGAAAATACTGTTGTCTACTATAGATACAACTGGAAACAAGTGGTAACAACCTGGCTTATGTTTCAAATGTACATGTTTGAATATGGCGTAATGCTCCATATGAAATGGAAATGCTACGTGTTTGGGAGGATGATATGCATAATGCAAATGCAAAGGAACAACTCCAGCAAAATAAATGCTGAAGAGACTGAGCCAACTCCGCTGGGGATGACTGGGTGCCAAGTACGGTTAGACTTATGCTGGGGAAAACAAGCCCTGGATGGCCTCCAAGAACGCTTCTGGGTAAAACTGCTTTGCTAAGAACAAATCCACTCCACTGGAGATCAAATCAAATTCAACTGAGGAAAGTCGCTCTGGATTACCTTCTAGAATATCACACTCTGGGGAATAGACAACTCTATTGGGGAAGCAAAGCAAGCTACTATGGAATAGCACCATTCTACCGGAGGTTCCACTCTACTGGAGGTTGAATCCACTATCTGCTAGGGATATCGAATAAGATTTACTGGGAGATTATCCCACACTCTATCTGCAGAGGATGAAGAAAAAAATAATCTCTGAGTCAATCCCATTATACAGGGAAGGAAATATTCCAACGACTTCTCTGGGGACCTGCAGGGGATGAAAATTAATTGGGGAAATATCCCGAAGGAAACTCACTCTGACGAGTACCAATGACCAACTGGATTCTGCTCAGGCAATAACTCCACTAAGGATCACCCGATGATGGAATCAGCATCTACCTCTGCTTGGGGAAATTAGCAACAAACTGAACCATATCAACCTCTGCTTAGAGAATTGAGTCCCTGACTTAAACTATGAGGGGGAAACAACACTAAACTCATCCCATTGTTGGGGGAATAATCCCAAATCAGCTGGGGATAACCACAATCTTAATCTGCTGGGGAGAAACTAGTCTCAGCCTGCTGGGGAGAGCTTCTGATTTGATATCAACACCTTGAGGGGATGTAGAATCTCTACCGTGGATAAGTGAGATCAATCGAGCCTCATGTCGTGGAATGTGATAACATGTGAGCCACTGGGAATGATTGTGTCGGGTACAACTGGGCTTTTGGTTTTAGGGAGGGGACCAGGTTTATGGTGATTGGATTTATTTCTGGTTACCAACAAAAATGGATTTTAAAGGGGAATTACTAGATGAGAACTAGCCTTCGAGGGTGGACTACCAGAAGAGAACTGGTGGCAAAAGGGTTAAGTTGTCAGATGAGAACTGACTTCAAGTTTTGGTATCAGACGGGAACTGATTTCTGGTTTGCCAGACGAGAACTGGACTTTGAAACTGTGTATACCAGACGAGAACTGGTTTTTAGTGAAGGGTTGACCAGACGAGAACTGGTTTGAAGATTTTCCAGACGAGAATTGGGCTTTGGAGGTTTGATTGCGGTTACAAGGTTTTGACAAGTAACAGGTTCAGGCTGTGGGGATGAAACCCAATGACAGGAAGGCCTTTTCGGAAGGTTAAGGTTATTTGATGAGGTAATGGCACGATTCCCCGACACTCAACTCTTACTGAGGAGAACTAACTCGCTTGAATAATTTTCCCCAGTGTAGTTCAACTTGCCCATGTCTTATCCTTGGGAAAGTTCATCTAGAAAAGAAAGCTTGCCATGAGACGATCTCAAGATGGCTTGCCCCAGAATCTGTACAATGAAAGGATCTTGACTAAACAACCCTCAGAATGGTTGGCTTCAATGTACTCTTAAAGTGGCTTTCCCCTGACTGAGCACTGAAGCAACTTAACTTGTCCAGAATGAACACTGGAGGATTCTTCCTTCAACTCAACAAAATCTCCAGGTGACCTGCCCCTGATTGGTAGTCTCGAAATGATTCACTTTGGATCAACTTCTTCTTGAATGATTTTCCCCATAATCAACCGATGCTTCGGGACTTGTCTCAGACTGACGGATTCCAAAATTCACTGGATGCCAATGCCTCAGATCCAGAGGGCTTCCAAGTATACTCGAATCTGGTCCAGACTGCTGAACGATCCAGTCCTGTTTTATTATTCCCTGTTGGAATTTCCCCCATGTCAACTACTAACCTGCAATTAAAATTGTTTTCTCACGAATGGTAATTTTAATGCGGTGTTCATGCATATTTTGAAAGAAATGTCACTTATTAAGTGTCGTGATAGTGAGACAAATGGACCATTAGTCCAAACGTAGTGCTAATTTGATTAGTGAAAGATACAACAAGGATATGATTAGAAAATTATGTAGGAGTCGGGTTACTCAACCTCATTGTAGTATGCCTTCAGAATAAACCCCGCCTCAATTAGGTCTTTTAAGGGTTGAATCGTGGTCGGGTTCACGGTTATTAAAACAAAGGATAGTAGGCTCAAAGTGATCTGTACCCACCACTTCTCCGTGATGATCTCCAATCCTACATTCAGTTAACTCGGCACAAGCGCTCTCCTCTCAAAAGGTTTGTTGAATGGTAGGAGTGATGGTTAAGGAACTCACAAGGTTTTCGGAGTGATAGTTACCCCTTTTGTCTTCCGTGTCTGTAGTCACACGAATTTTTTCTTGTTTGAGGATTTTTCTTTTGTGATCCTTTCTTTTATTCTTTTGTTCCCTAATTTTTGCCTGGACTAATTCTTTTCGAACTTTCTGATTTTGAAGTCCAGCGGGATGCCCCAATTTTGCCTAAGTTACTTGCTTTCCAGCTTTTCAACTTAGCGGGCTTTTTTTCTTTTTTTTCTTTTCTTTCTTTTCTTTTTTGGAACGAGTCGTGTGACACTGGCTATCTTGATTTCTCCGAAAAGGTTATAACTGTCTCACTCCTGATTGGTGAGGTTTAACCACTATGGTTGATGAGGGACGACCTCTTGAGAGGGATAAAATGTGACTGGTCCTCGAATGGGGACACTCCTCTATAAGATTTGAATGCTCGGTCAAATTAACTGACAACTACCCTGCCCCAGGTTAAGATGTGAGGGTTCGAAAGTATCCGAAGAAACTCCTACTTCTAGGCTCAAAGTGGTTAACTAGGGACTAACTCCTTATTTCTCCGGTGTTTAGGGGATTTGAAACAAAGCTTGTACGTCATCAGCAGGATTTTATCCGAAAGCATACGATCATCAGTTATGAGTATTCAGTTTTTGTCATCCTCCCTCCAATCTTTGCTAAACAACAATGATGAAGTGGAGTGGATAAGAGGTGCATGTGTCTGTGCTGTGCAACAATGAGCGAATGCGACATGATTAATTCAGAAAAATGCATAATCACTTCATTAATATTACCATTCAGAACACAAAGTTTAAGAAGCAAGTAGCAACTAACAGGAAAGAAACTAAAAATGCAAATGATAAAAGGATCCAAGAACTGCCAATATTGAGGACGTCTGCCTGTCTGGACCACTGGCTTCTGGAAATGATCCTCGGAATTTGCGAGCTTAGACAGCTGAGAGGTTGACATGAACAACCAAACTTCCTTCTGGAAAGGATATACACCCTTTGTCAATCAACTGTTACACTTTGGCTTGAAAGGCTTTGCAATCTTCGGTTGAGTGCCCCATGGATCTACCATAATATCCACACTGTACATGGGGATTGTACCTAGGAGAGTAAGGTTCTTGCACAGGCTTAAGAGCTTTAGGCTCTACCAAAGATTCTGGAATCAAATGTGGTAGAAGCTGACTGTACGACACAGGATTCGGATGAAGAGGAACATTTCTTCTTTCCAAGTTGTTGCGAGGCCTACTCTGATTCTGGCGGTGATTCTGATAACCTCCGCCATGGGCTCGTTGATTTGCATGAGGAGCGACCCAAGGTTTCTTATATGGTGCCTTAGGCACAGTTGTTTGTCCAAAATGACGTGACACAGAAGATAATGACCGCTGAGAAGATGAAGAACCAAAAGATTTCACCGATTCACCCCGAGAATACTCATAATCTACCATGACTGCATCGATCACATCCTCTTTTTCTTCCTGAGAGTTACAGAGAAATTCAGTTTCACTAGCCTGACTGCTCAAGACATTCAGAATTTTTCCAGTCTGTATGCCATTCTCAATGCGTTCTCCTGATATTATCAATTTAGAGAAGTTTGGTGAAATTCCAAGCATCCTTTCAAAGTATGGGCTCTGCAAGGAGTTTATGAACATGTCCGCCAACTCTTAGTCTAGGAGCGGAGGTTGCACTTTGGAAGCAAATTCTTTCCATCTCTGAGCATACTTCCTGAAGGGTTCACTGTTCTCTTGAGACAAGCTTTGCAACTGCATGCGACTGGGAGCCATATCAAGGTTATATTCATATTACTTCAGAAAAGTCTTAGCTAAATCCAACCATGATCAGATTTTATTACTCTCTAACTGCATATACCAACTCAGAGATGCCCCAATCAGACTGTCCTGGAAACAGTGAATCATCAACTTATCGTTATGCACAAACAAAGTCATTCTTCTGCAAAACATCACCAAATGTTGTCTCGGGCAGCTATCTCCTTTGTACTTCTCAAACCTCGGTGCCTTGAAATTTGGAGGTAACACTAGGCCGGGTACCAGGCACATGTCTGAGGCGTTGAGACCAAAAGTATCTTTAACTTCCAAGGCCTTGAGTTTTTCATCCAACACATGAAACTTTTTAGCATACTCAAGAGCTCTCGGGTCCTTAGTCTTCATCGTCAGAACCTCCCTTTTGGAATTCAGCACAGAGAAAGCAACATCATGACGATCTGTGGTATCAGGAGAAGAAGAATGTTCACTTCAGACAACAAACTGTTCATGTAAGTCTTGATCTTCAACAGAGGGTTGCACAAGCTGAGCTTCAGTAAGGTTATTCCTTTGCGAAGAGTCTTCATCAGGAAGAGAACCATACAGAGGATTGGTCATCACAGTAAAACCTGACGGGCTATCAACATTCTGGAGGTCGTTCCCCGACATATCTACCAACAGTTTTCAATCTGACTTCACTGCTTAACACTGCTTGATTCTGATTCAAACACTTGGTCGTCTCCCAACAATCACCACTTGTTCAGAACAAACACCGGGGAATCACCTTCTGAATCAAAACAAAGGCTGGATAAGAGCTCTGGTCAGCTGGAGAATGATATGCAAAATGATGCAGAGATGCTAATGCAAATGCAGTGCAAGATGCAACAAACACGGGATCATAGCCACCACAAAGCTCTAAATATTTTTGCGCTGCTGACTGAGTAAGCTTAAAAGTCTGCTCTTAAGAGAAAACCAAAATACCGGGTTGGCTGGATGTCAAGTTTTCCTGCAAAAAACCCCCCACTCACAAGTGTGGACCTATCTTTAATAAGGTTCAGCATCCTATGCGGTCGTCAGCGTTACAGACTTTCGAGAAACGATGATACGTTCACCATTTTTGGTTTGGCATCATAATCTAACGAAGCGGCCTCACTTAGCTGACTCCCAAGTGATCGGTCTCCAGAGTCGACAGCTTTCAGATCCAACACCCCCACCTGGCCATGCACAGGATAGGATGTCTTCAACAAAAAACGTCGTCTGAATGCAAATTTCATGAAGACTAGTGCACGTCTAACGTGCAGGTCGTCACTACTTTCCACTCTAATGCTATGTGTATCCTCAATCCTGGGTTTTGGCTTATCTCTCAATAGAATAACCACCCAACAACACAACAGCAACAGATAAAGTGCGGAAAATGTACACACAAAGATATACAAAATACAACACACAAATATACACACTCAAAGACAATACAACAAGCGCTAGGATTGACTCGCATAGGGGATGGGAAAAGTCCCTAGCAAAGTCGCCAGCTGCTGGGAAGCCCAGACAGCCAGGAAACAAAATAAGGCGAGACTGCAAAAGAATATCCCCAACAGAGCCACCAGCTGTCGCGTCGCTGCGAAGGAAGGGTCGACAGAAGACAGAAGAGTCGCCACCGTTTGTTATTTATCCCAAAGGAGGGAAAGGAAACAATCATAGAAAATCTACGAAAAAGGGAAAAGACAGGTCATCGCAACCATATCTCAGGTTCGAGAGGCGGTTACGCGAGAGGAAGGTATGAGCACCCCTCACGTCCGTTGTACTCAACGGGATCCACGCTTGTTGTCTACTATAGGGGTGAAAAACAAACTATCTATGGCTGCTATTGCTAAACGGAAAGAACTAACTCGATAGAGCATCGCCGCCCTATGCCTACGTATTCCCTCGTGCAATGGGAAAGTCAGAGTCAACGTAGTTCGGGAAACTATAGGGGGGATTCCTCGCCAAGACATCGCGTCTTGTGCCTACGTATTCTCATCTGGTATGAGAAATCAGAGCAGCTGTAGTTTGGCTTCCTTCTCACCGCTCTCCACTTTTCATTTCCATTTTTTTGTTTACGCTTGATGAAGTTTTGAGGGATTTGAGTTTTGTAAGCTGGTGTTGTGATTGTTGTGCGGAATAAAAGGTTATTGTGTTCTGGTTTTTGTGTTTAAGGAGGAAGGAGGTTTCTATTACGGGTCATGGGTCCAAGAAAACGGGTAGAGATATTCTCGGAAACGGTGAGTTGTGTGGGTTTTCGTTTGGAGATCTAAGGTGAGGGTGTTTGGTTGATTTTGTGAGGTTGTTATTGTGGTTTCAATAGGGTTTGTGTAGGTGGTAATGGTTTTAAGAAAAGATGAAATGGGTCGAGATTTTCTGGGTTTCAAGGCACGCAAGGTTGAAGGGAAGATTCGCAGCGGGTTTGCGTTGTGTTATTGTTAGCTGTGGGTTTCGTGAACATCATTTTTAACAGGTTGAAGATGAAGTTTAAGGTTTATGGAAGTTTGGTTCGAAGATGATGAAGGAAAGAAGGCGTTGGGTTTTTGATGAAGGTTTATTGGTGACGAAGAAAATGGGGTGACCGGTTTGAATATGGTTCGAGTGAATCTGGGTTTTGAACTGCAGAAGGGGATGGAAGAAGGACGAGGTTGTTTTGCAGAAGAAGAAGGATGTTTGTGAGTTTGAGGCTTAAGTGGATGAAGGTTGGATGTGTTTGTTAATGGTGGAGAATGATAATGGTGAAGATGTTAGGGTGGCGGCTGAGCTTAGGGTTTCGTGTATGGCTCAAGGAAGGGGATGACACTGTAGCGGCTAGGGTTGTGTCTGAGGACATATATGATGAATAGTAGCATATATACTACAAACGTGACACGTGGCAAGCTATTTTAACCTAATTAAACGCTAATTGACTGATTAAGTTAAATGACTAATTAATATTAATGTTGATGATGAGAGTTGATTAATTGGCTGACTTAATTAATGAAAAGCTAAATAAAGGTTGACTTTAATTAAATGTTAACAAATTAAAGTTCTAGTAAGAATACTACTAATAGATAAACTAACTATGAAAAATAAGAATAAATTAATCCTATTAATAAAAAACTAACAAATTAAATTAAACTAATCATCTAATTAAACTAATTAACTAAAAGTAATAAAACTAAACTAAAATTCTAAGAAAATAATCTAAAGAAAAATTAAATAAATAAAAATCTATATCTAAAAATAAAAATCTATATTTTGATAGAAACAATATTTAATAAAAAAAACTCTATTTTCTAATAAAAAGTTATTCCTAAACTATTTAAAAAACAACATTAAAAATCTATTTAAAACTACTTTCTAAATAATAAAATATAAAACAAAAATAGCCATAAAAAATGCAAAATGCCATGGAAAAACGGGCGAGTACCGAAATGTCACCGAAAATACCAGCACGGACTGGACCACCAGAATGAGAACAAACTCCACTCGATTCCGAAATAAATCTCCTTGTTTAAACTGGTTTGAATCTACTGAAATGCGAGAAAAGAGGCTGTAATCCCGATAAATCCAATCCGACTGACAAAATGCACGGTATGCGATAAATGATATGCAAATGCAAATGAAATGAAACATAACCTAAACTACTGAAAAATGTTGGTCAAATTTTGGGGTACAACAATGCCTACTGACTTGGAGAAATGCTACTGGGTGAGCTGGGGATGATAACTTCATCAACAATAGGTTGATGAGAACAACTCAACAGGGAACGCCCACTGACTTTCTTGGAGATCACAACTTCATCAACAAAAGGTTGAAGTAACTCCATGAGGAACGACCACGGACTTGAAGAAGATGCCCCTGACTGGGATGAAGGTCGTCTTTAAATCTTGACTTGATCAACAAAAGGTTAAAATGATTTTGAGAGGAATGTCCACGGATTTGAAGAGGATTCCCCTAACTAGGCTGAAGATCGCCTTGGAAACTCGACTTGATCAAAAAAAGGATGAAACAATTTCGTGAGAAACGCCCACGAATTTGAAGAGAATGCCCTTGACTGGGCTGAAGATCACCTTGGAAACTCAACTTCATCGACAAAAGATTGAAGCAGCTCCATGAGGAACGCCCACGGATTTGAAGAAGATGCCCCTGACTGGGCTGAAGGTTGTCTTCATCAACAACTTTGTGAGGAATGCCCACAAATTTGAAGAAGATGCCCCCACTTGGGCTGAAGACCGCCTTGGAATCTCAAGATTGATCCTGGATCTTGACTTGTGCATGTATAAATGCTTGAATTTACGATGATATTCCGTATTGGATGGAAATGTAGTGCAAATGTTGATGCGATGAGATGCAAATGCTGGGGAAGTATGTTTGGTTTTTGTATGCATATGATGTCGTTCATGTCGATTGTGACGCATATGATGCGTATGATTCCAAACAGGTGATTGGATATGTTTTATAAAGGTGCCAGCATGGTAGAATTTTGGCAGTTACCAATGTGGATTAGACTTTGGGTGGTGGAAGGGTTTGACTTCCTCGACACTCAGTTCATTGAAGACACCATGATTGCAGTAGACGAAGATGCTCTCAATGCCCCAAGTTTGATGATAAGTAGAGGACCACAACTATGTGCTTGATGGTTAGGATGACCTGAGAATAAGCGTAGTGATGTGACCGACTCATGAAGGTTGTGCTTTTGCTCTAAATTGATGATTGTTAATGTCTGGCAAGATCTTCTTGTATTGAAAGGATCTTCCTTCTGCAACTGGTTTTGCCCCAGTCTAAATGTGGTAATGTTTTGCGCTTGATTACCCAATTTTGAAGTAGTTTGTTCTTTGAAAGTTAAGCTTCGATGGGCTTTGAGATGACTTGCCCCTGATTGAGTTGTTGAAAGGTTTGCCCCTGATCGAGGGTTTTGAGGTAGTCTTGATTCGGGTCGACACCACTGAAAGTTCAAGTTCCTCTTCAATTGCCCCTTCTTGGAGTGTCTCAGATGTCGAGCACTAACTTTCAGTTAAAGTTTTACATTTACAAATGGTAATCTTAATGCAATACTCATGTAAGTTTAGAAAAATTCATTTATTCAGGTGTTGTGATTGTGTGAGACGAATAGACCGTTAGTCCAGACGTCGTGCTAATTTGTTAGTGTGTGAAAGATATAACAAGGATAATGACACTGATGATGATGAGTAGCAAATATGTGGGGAGTCAGTTTACACAACCTTGCAATAGTATGCTTTCAGAATAAACCTCGCCTCAATTAGGTCTTTTGAGAGTTGTAACATGGTCTGGTTCACGGTTATGAAACAAAGGATATTAGGCTCAAATTTTATTTGTACCCACCCCTTCTTCATGATGAACTCTAGTCTTATGTTCACTAGACTCTGCACACGTTTTTCCTCCAAAAGGATTGACAGTGTAAGAGTGATGATTCAAGGTTTGCTCGAAATGGCAGTCACCTTATTTTTATTTTGATGGATGTTAATGACCCTTTTATTTTGACATGGTGATCATTGGTTCTTATTTTGTTTTTATAGAGGATTTGAGGACCTCTTTTGTTTTTGCTTTTGAACCCTAATTTTTGCATGGACTGATTTCGCTTTTCGAGTCCATCGGGATTGCCTTGATTTTTGCCTAAGTCTCCTTTTGAGGTGTTCGACTTAAAATGCTTTTTTATTTTGATTTTGTTTTTTTGACTTTGTTGGAGGGTTGCGACTGCCAAGTCATGGGTGTTTGAAAGATAATTGTCATGTCTTTTGAGTTTTGCTTTGTGATTTGAGTGCATAATCAGGTTAACTAAATACTACCCTGCCCCAGGTTAAGTGTAAGGGTTTATAAATCCGAAGGAAATTGCTACATCTTGGCTCAAAGTGGTTAACTAGGGATTAACTCCTTGTCTCTCCAGTGTTTGGGGGATTAAAACAATGCATGTACGTCATTGGCAGGATTTTATCCGGAAGCATACAGTTTGCAATTATGGATATTTCGTTCTCATGATCCTCCCTCCAATCCTTTCTAAACAACAGTTTGATAAAGAGAGTGAAGTGCAGAAACATGTCGGTGCTTTTGCAGTAAATGGAAAAAAAATGATTGAATAAGACATAACTAATTCAACGCATGCATAATCACTACATTAATAAAACCAAATACAAACGACTATGTTAAAAGCAAGCAATACTTAAACAAACAAAGACAAAATACAATAATGCAAATGACAGGATGTCATGATGACTGCCTTCTTTAGGGAAGATGATCTTGACTTGATTTGAGTTGATGCTAGCACTAGCTTGGCGGCGGCATAAGGTTGTTTGTGACATTTGGAGTCCTCCCTTTGAATGTGAGAAACTTCGAGTCGACCAAGTCTTGAACTTCATGTTTGAAGGCTCTGCAGTCCTCGATCGTGTGCCCTGGAGCACCTTTATGATACTCACAATGAGCATTAGCATCATAATCTAGAGGAATGACAGTTGGCGGAGCTAGGCCTCCCTGGGTGATAACCCTATACTTCAGCAATTCAGAAAAGATCTGAGCATATGACATAGGTAGGCGATCAAAGTTTCTATCTGGCCTCTTCGTCCTTTTTTATTTGGTTGACGTTGTTGTTGAGCAGCTCGTTGTTGTTGATTTTGAGGGGGATACTAATATCCTTATTGATTATATGATGGTTGTTGAGGAGCTTGTTGCATAGGCATTAGAGCTTGAACAACTGGTTGATAAGGAATTTGAGAAAATTGCGCAACAGCAACATACAGATACTGAAAATAGGGGATTTGAATAGGCACTTGAGCATGAGCTTGTTGAGCTTGCCCTTTTTGAGCAGCGATGCCATTTGCTTTGCTCTCATTCTTTTTGTATCCGTTGAAAGGCTTCTTGGCTCTAGACTGGCTGCTAGAACCTCATTGGGTTTTTCCGCTCTTCAGACCCTCTTCGATTCTGTCACCGATAATCACCAAGTTAAAGAATCCGGAAGACACACTGCTGATTAGATTTTCGTAGTATTTTCCTTGCAAGGTGCCCACGTAGATGTCAATCAGTTCACGGTCAACCAATGGTGGATGCACCTTTGCCTCTAACTCTCTCCAACATTGTGCGTACTCCTTAAAGTATTTATTTTCCTTTTGAGCTATACTCTGAAGTTGAGTACGATTCGGAGCAAGGTCAGTGTTGTATTTGTATTTCTTAACAAAAGCTTTAACTAACTCAGCCCAAGTACGCACACTGCTACGCTTCAGTTGCATATACCATTCAAGAGATTTTCCATATAAGCTGTCTTGGAAGCAATGCATAATGAGTTTTTCATTTCTGGCATAGGCAACCATCTTTCGACAGTACATCTTCAAATGAATGTTGAGACAACTGAGACCTTTGTACTTCAAGAATTCTGGAACCTTAAACTTGGGTGGAATCACAACATCTTGCACCAAGCACGTCTCCAAGGCATTCAAAGAAGTTGAATGGTGTCCTTCTATGACTCGAAGTTTTTCAGCTAGATCACAACACATTTTAATAGCTTCAGAATCCTGAGCAGCAACAGGGTTGGCAATAGGGGTAGCAACATGATAGTTTTTCACCACGAGGAATGGGAATCTGAGTAACAGCGGGCTGGGCTTGCGAGATAGTTCCAATAGTAACTCTAGATGTTGGAAATGGTTGAGAAGTGGTTCCTTCAACTGCAGGAGTGAAGTTCATAGGTATTCTATTGGTGATGGGATTGGGAACAAGAACTGAGAGCCTTGAGGTAGATCCTTGGGCAGGCACATTGTTGGTTGCGGCAGCAACTTCACGTAGTTCTTCCTCTTTTCTGGCCATAGTGATGGCTTTGAGAATCTGGTCAATCTTCCCTTTGATGGAGTCTAACTCCTCTCTGAAGGCGGCTTGCTCTTGTTGAATCTGATCCATTATTCATCTAGTTTTGGCTCGAGTTACGTACTAGTGTCGAGGAATCAACTTGATTTACTAGAGATGAAGGAAGGCGTAATGAGTTCTCTGATGTTGAAATGAAATGCAAGATGCATAAATGATGCAATGTAAAGCAATGACATGTATGCAAGATGTAAATAAAGATGCAAGAATACAGGATCACATGTTTGATCAATTCTGAGGATGGCCGAAGGAACGGGTCAATAACCAAAGTAGCTGATCAAAGGATCCCCACACGTAGGTGTCGCAACGTGAAAAATCAACCGGCGGAAAAATAGATTCGCCACCGAACCTTATTTATCCCAACGGGGAAAGGGAAACATTGAGAAAACCTTAAAAGGAAGAAGACATGGTCTCGCAACCAAATCCTGGGTTCGGGAGTCGATTACGCGAGAGGACGGTATTAGCACCCCTCATGTCCGTTGTAGTCAACGGGATCCACGCTTGTTGTCTAATCAAAGGGTGTGTTAATCTAAAACCTACTGTTAAACGGCAACTAAACAAAAGGTGACTCTATAGAACCTCGCAATCCTATGCCTACGTATTTCCTCGTGCAATGGGAAAGTCAAAGTCAACGTAGTTCGAAGGACTACGAGTGATTGGGGGGATTGTGCTCGCCAAGACTTCACCATTTTGTGCCCACGTATGAGGAAGTCAGATCAGTCGTAGTTCGACCTACCACGGGTTGGTTGGTGTCTTTTATGAGCGTCGCTAAACTCGCGTTCCAGCAGTTAGGGTCGATGCCTGTTTGCGGTAGAGCGGAGGTAACATGCCCTTTCTGAAAAGGTTTTGGACGAAACGTCCCGAGGGACAAAATGATTTGTGGTTTGTTCAAGGATTTTAAAGAAGTGGATTGACTTTGTTTATGACGTGTATCGCATTAAAGTCTATGACATAGGAGCAGATACTTCTCGCTAACGATCCAAACGGCTCATGCTCAAAGTACCCTAAAATAAGGTTAGAAATACATCCGTTCATCTTTTTCTATGTGCTTAAGGCTCGTGACGCACTTTACACGTCGTCTCTATTAAGTATTTTATTTGATTTTGTTTTGAGATGAGAAAGAGAGACTCGAAGGACAAAATCAATCTACGGGAAACTTGGTCCTAGATGTTGTCATGCCAAATGGTCCTATAGTTGAGGTTAGAGAGGAGAACTAATTTAATGTTATCATGCCATGGATTAACACCTAAGACCTACTCTAATCCCCTTGGTCAGAGACAAAGCTGAATGCAGAACCTAAGGGAATGATGGCAAATCATATAGTCAAACAGTCAATAGCGCCAGGAAACTTGTAATCAACTAGTCACAGCTTCGTGGGTTTAATAGCAAACTTCAAACTAAGAAATTACCATAAATCTTTACCAAGAATCGGTCACAAACTTGGATCAAAGGTTACTTATAAATCACAAATTTCATCAAACATTAGCCATGAGTTTAAATTTAGAAATAATCTCAACTTTAAATCGATAGTTTCGGAAATAATCTCAACTTTAAATCGATAATAAAACAGCGAGATCAAGATCAAAAGAAGCTTAATTTTTACTAGAACTAATATCAAATCCATACTAAAATAAAACTAAGTTAGAAATCAATATAAACCAATAATTAATCATAAATTTAAATTAAGAATAAATCCCAAATTTAAATCAATGATTAATTACACAGTCGACATCAAAAATCAAACAATCAATTTATTTTATCATTAAACTATAATTAACCTAAGTTAATATTAAAATCAAAATTAATAAAATAACTAAAAAACTAGGATGAAGGGTGCTATTAGGAATTATGGGGTGCAAGAGAAAATGTATGGGCTTTTGCTCAAGCTCAAACCCCGAACCAAGTTATCCAAGACAAAAATGGGTGAAGACCTTCAGCAATCCAATTCATCCTCTCCTCTCTCTCATTGCTTCATGTTCATCATTCTCTCCACCTTCCTGTCCATCTCTTCCCGTCGTGCATCACATCGCCGGCGACAAAAGGGAATCACCGCGCCATGGTCTATTGGCCGGCGGCGGCGAAACGTCTCCACCCAATTGAATTGCAAATGTTCCTCATTCCCGCTTTCTTACCCAGAATAGATACAAATTCAAGTTGGAATCGAAGTCATACAAATGCTTAGCTTCATAAGTTAAAGCGTGAAAATTACCTGGATCACGTACCTTCGAGGAATTTCAGTGTAATTCGTCGACAGTTTCGGGTATGTTTCCGTTTTTTCTCCACTCCTTTAATCTTCTGTGCGTTTGATTCTGGTGCTACACGTGATTTTCTCTGCAAATGACTGCACGTAAATTTCCCACTCTGTGCATATGTATGTTGTTGTTGGTTACTGCTCTTGTTCAGAATTTTGTATGTGTGCTAGAAACTCGTGTGTATTTTCACCTCTTCTGAACCCCCTTTTCTTTGCCATAATCCGAACGAGACCGTCTTCTCCCCCCTTGTGAATTGGTTGCTGCCCCTTTATAGATTGTTTGAAGTTAATTGCGAGATACGGTTTTAGAAGGAATAGGATGTAATTCTGATCTTGATTGATTCTAGGATTGGAAATTGATTGAGTATTTGATCCTCCTCGATTCTTTCCTCTTTCAGACTGTGATGATTGATTTCTTTTTGTGATCCTCTGATTTCCCTGATTGTTATTTGGGTTGAAAACTTCCATTTCCGGTTTTATTCATATCATTTTGCTGTTAATGTTTGATGTTCTATGAGAATGAATTGATCCTGTGTTATGAATGCAAGATCCTTATGACAAATTTATTTTCGTTTTTGGATTTCACATTTCAATGATTTACTGTGATTGATGCAATGGCATAATCTTTCTGTGTTTAACTCGGAATTTTCGAATGCAGTTGTGGCTCATATCCTTGTTTTCACGATTTCTGTTGTTTCGGTTTCATCTTCTGATGGTTGTGTTCCTAAATCTGCTCATTGTTGGACTAATAATATGAACTTGGCTTTGCTTTGGGCAGGTTTGCAAACGGTGTGAATTGTTTCTACCAATATTAGACTGCAGCATGTTCTATACGGGGCAAAACTGTGGTACAGCCTCTAGAGGAGAACGCTGCAGAAGTCATGGATGTCGTTCCCTGTGCTTCACCTCTTCAGGATACCGATGCGTACGCATTCAACGGATTCTTGTACCGAGCAACTAAGGCACACACAGTTTGGGTTTTGTTTGGTTGCAGCAGCTTAATTTCACGAAGCAATATTACGTGCAGTATTGATTTTTTTAGTTTGTTACCAATCTCCTCACACTAGCATGACGTGTTTCTGTAATCAATTCTGATACCTCTTAGCTCATAATGGTTTGTATACTTCTTTTTGAATTTTAAAATAGGAATTCTTGCGTGGGTCCTGTGAGCAAAGTAACTGCGGGATTATTTGCAGATGGGATTAATGCACGAAATGCCAGCAAGTTGCAAGTTCAAGTCTGACTACCCATGATTCAATGGTTGGACTTCTTATCACGCCATGATCTCATCTGCCTTACTGGCTGCTGGAGAAAGAGGTTGCACATGTCACTTTGGCATTAGAGATATGATACTTAGTGTAGGGTGGTTCCAATTTGTAAATTTGAACTGAATTTTGATTTTTGAAGGATGTTAGACACTCTTGACCTTGTAACCATAATTTAAACTTGTGATGGATCTTTATGTACTTGGCACTTTAACTCCTCGTATCGAGTGTATCGTGATCAAATTTTGTATTTTGGAATTTTCGTGAATTGGACAATGTTTGAGTTTCTTTTTGGAACCGATGAATTATTAGTAAAACCTCCTTGACTTTGTAGCTTGAATATTGGAGCTATAACATGGATATGATGACCTTAAATTTGAGTTTTCTTAAGAATCCAATTTGTAAACCATGATTGAATTTTTGGATTTAGAACATGGAAGTGGTGTTGAACCTTGTGTCACAAATTTCATTTTGAATAACCAACTCTCTTTGAGAGGTGTCATGAACCTTGCAAGTTTTCAAAATCTTGAACCCTCTTGGATTTTGAAATTAAATTTTGATGAAACTTTCTTGCGAGTTGAATAAATTGGATTCGAAGTTTAGAACTTGCAATCTAGAACCCAAATGGATTTGAGATTAAACTTGTCCTCTTGCTTCTTCGAATAAGCTCAACTTAAAAAGAATGGTGTTTGAATGGATCTTGAGAAGATGACTTGAACATAGTAAACTTATCACATATCCTTGAATCTATGAACTTGAACTAGTAAATTTTGGACCACTTTTCCTATCTTCATCCAAAACTCTTGCGTTTTTGCAACGTGGACGAATCAAATCCTAGGCTTTGCAAAAATAATAAATTAACTTAAGGTTGATTCAAACTCACTGCTTCATACTTTTGTTATCCACACAACCAAGAGGATATAACTTATAATATCACTTGCCACGAAAACCATAACCAATCTATAAATGACCACGCTCAATATCCGTAGGAAGAAAATCGTAATTCTCTTCGAAATGTGCCTTGAGGAATCTTGAAGGAGGTAGCCTTGATGTCTGATGAATCTTGAGGGAGGATAGCCTTACGGTTTGTTTGGAAATAAATCCATGACACACATGAATTCACGCCCTGATTTCATGATCTCTTGATGCAACCCTAAGCACTTGATGACATTGAAAAACCTTGAAGAATATAACATTGTGACACATAAATATGCTCATGATGACTACAGTTCAAATTCCAAGATCCATGAAAGCATCTTTAATGAAGTAGGAATCATAAACCAATAGAACACCTTGATTCTTCAGAAGGCCCTGATCTCGTACCTTAGGAACTCCTGCAAATGAATAATTATGAACTTGTGACCTAATGAATAATGCATACGAATGTGAAGAAAAAGCCAATCATGATTAGGATATAGTGAGGGCAAATTTTGGGGTACAACAGCTTCTCCTATTCAATCAACTTAAACCTGAAGGTATGAATAACAATGGTATTTAGACGTTCAAGGTAGAAGGAGATTGGATACCAAAAGAACCATAAAATTTTCACTCTGTAGGGAAAAAGACGATTCCTCTGAGGAATACAACTAATGAAACCATATGAGAAATTGAGCAATAGAAATCATATATTCAGCGCAAACACGAGTTGGACGAAGTATTGATGAAAAGGAAATTGGCGCAGTCGAGTGACAACTATACTGGGGATAAGTACAGACGAGTGTCTAGGGTAACGATGAAAGTCTATGATCAATACGGACGAGTATTAATGAAACTGAAGCGAACACGTACGAGTGTCTAAAACCTAAGATCCATATGGACGAGTATTTAAGGAACCAAAACAGACGCGGACGAGTGCCTAAAATCCAAGATCTGAAACAGACACGGGCGAGTGTTGAAATGGATACGAACGAGTGTTGAGGAGCACGACGAGTGTATGAAAATCCAGGACCAATATGGACGAGTATTCATGAAACTGAAACAAACACGGGCAGGTGTTGGAAGGACACGGACGAGTGTTGAAGAGCACGACGAGTGTTAAAGAGCACGACAAACGTCTAAAAATCTAAGACCAATACGGACGAGTATTGATGAAACTGAAACAAACACGGACGGGTGTTGGAAGGACACAGATGAGTGTTGAAGAGCACGACGAGTGTCTAAAAATCTAGGACCAATACAGACGAGTATTGATGAAACTGAAACAAACACGGACGGGTGTTGGTTGAGATCGAGAATATCGAGATTTACGCATCTAATACCTAAACGATGGGTGAGAGGGTCAAGAATGAACCGTTAAAGGACTTTTAGGGGATAATGGAATCCTAGACAGATGAGTCTGCTAGGGACTGACGATCAAAGGGTAAGATTGGCAGATGTACTACTCTAAAGATCGGTTAGAACACCTGATCGGGGATAAAGTTAAATGATCTCTCCTGACTTACGCCGCTTCTTACTGGGGAAAGGCTTGGAAAGGAGGATATCAAACCTGGCTTATGCCTCGAATGCATGCTTGAATTTTCATGGCGTAATGCTCCGTAAACATGAAAATGTTATGCATTTTGAGGATGCAATGTAATGATACTTATGATATGCAAAAGAACACTCCACCGAGAGAAGCACTGCAAAATTAAAACCAACTCCACTGGGAAAGACAAACTGAATAATGCATATGAATGTGAAGCAAAAGCCAATCATGATTAGGATATAGTGAGGGAAAATTTTAGGGTATAACAGTAGGTTTCTAAGACGGGTAGGTTCCCAGAGTCACGGATATCTTTCAAAGACATTATAGTCATGGCAAAGGCTCACTACAACAATAATATCCTTGAAATGATCTCCTATAGGTGAGACTTTGGTATCTTCCCCATGAGAAATACTCCTTGGAAGATACCATGCAAGTATCTACTACACAATGTCGTACCTCGAAAAATACGATCCTCGCGATGGACGCGGAAAATACTGTTTGAAACAGAGTCGCCACCGAGCTTTATTCATTCCAAGGATGGAATAGGAAAATATCGATAAAACCTTTAAGAGAGATAAGAACATGGTCATTGCAACCAATATTCTAGGTTCGGGAGTCGGTTATGCAGAGGGAAGGTATTAGCACCCTCTACGTCCGTTGTACTTAACGGGAACCTCTTGATCGATTCGAGAGTAAAGTTAGCTACGCTTGTTTGTTTTCTTCTAAGGTTTCTCCTATGGGGGGAATGAGTGGTTTTAAGATAGGGTGCTCGCCAAGGATTGGGGCCCTTGTGCCTACGTATCTTCACTTGTAAGAAGTGGAAAATCAGAGCATTCGTAGTTCGTGGGACTACGGGAAAAAAAGGGATTGTGCTCGCCAAGATTATCATAATCTTGTGCCTACGTATCTTACATTCAGAAGTTAATGAAGAATCAGAGCAGCCGTAGTTCGGCCAACTACGGTAAAAGGTTTGTAAACGAACGAGTGTTTATGTCGCATTCTAACTTCTAAACATTGGCTTATCTGCTCGCTAGGGGAGGCTGAAGCACGAGTTCATATGCGCGGAAGAAAGGAATAAACAATGTTCTTTAGTAAAAGGTATGAGAACCTAAAGGTGGGAAAGAAAGAAAAGTGCTCACTAGGATCATCGCAATCCTATGCCTACGTATTCTCAACGGATGTGAGAAATCAGAGCAGCCGTAGTTCGGCCGACTACGGTAAAGGGTTTGTGTTTGACGAACGAGTGTTTAGGTCGCATTCTAACTGCTAAAGGTTGGCTTGTCTACTCACTAGGGGAGGCTGAAGCACGAGTTTGTTATGCGCGGAAGAAGGGACTAAACAATGTTCTTTGGTAAAAGGTATTTAGGTTGGAGATCGCACGAGGGCGAGGGATTAGGTTTATCGTATTGGATGTTTTGGTTTTGGAAAAGGAGGGTAAATTTTAATAGGTTTAAGGTTTCGATCGCGCGGGGGCGAGAAAGAGGAGTTTGGTTAGGTAATTTGATGGAGAATGACGACTATTCGATAAACGATACGTTGGCCTCGCAATCAATTAATCGGGAGCATTATTGGAATGCTAGATTCCAACGACACCTTTTTCATTCGACTAACTTCGAAATTTGCGTTTGAGAAGGTTTCAATCGCACGAGGGCGAGAGAAGAGAGTTGGATTGAATATTTTAAAGGAGAATGACGACTACTCGATAAACGAGACGTCGGCCTCGCAATCAATTAATCGGGATATTATTGGAATGCTAGATCCCAACAACACCTTTTTCATTCAATTAATTATGAAATTGTATTTGAATGGACAATGGCGATATTTGTCCAAATAGTTAGGGCATGTATTTTATAGACGAAAGGTTGGGTAATCCACAACCTAAAGCGTACGCCCCAAGAGTGATTACTCAAGAATTCAAGAAGTGCGAGACTCCAAGAACTCAGTTCTTCCGTAATTTAATTAAGAAAATAATTTTACGTATGTTTTAAAAACATACTAGGGTTTAGACTCGATTGCACGAAGGTGAGGAACGAGATTAGATGGTTTGAAAAATTAGGAGGAATGACGACTACTCGATAAACGAGACGTCGGCCTCGTAACCAATTAGTCGGGATATCGTTGGAATGCTAGATCCCAACGATACCTTTTTCGTTCTCTTAATTATAAAATATGTTTGTTGGACAGTGAATATACTTATCCAAATAATTACGAGAAATGTTTTAGGAATGAAAGTTTGAACGACGCGCTACTCAAAGCGTACGCCTCAATAGTGGCCATTCTCGAGTTCAAGGAATGCGCGACTCCAAGAACTTGATACTTTCATAATTTAATTTAAGAGAAAAAAAATAATAATTTGGATTATTAGTGAAGGTATATTAACCTAGGGTAGGCATATCGCTCGAATTAGGGTTCGCCTACTTTGAAAGTTTTAGACAAAATTAAGTATTTTTATGGATGAAAGACGAAACGACCGCAACTCAAGGCGTGCACCTCGAGAGCGGTCGCTTAAGGATCCACCACTTTCATTGATTAATTAAGAAAGTAATAGTTGTTTATATTAAGAAATTAACTATTCTCAAAATTTAATAACAATATTAATTAGGTGCTACAAATTAAATAAAAAAAACTAGCCTTACAAATGTTCATTCTAAATAAATAAGATAAATAAATGAATGACAATGAATTTATTAATTATTGGACCAGTTAATCATGTCCTTTCCAATATTAATTTATTTATTAGTTTCTAACCTAATTGTAATGTAATTAAATTAAATAAATTATTTAAAAACAACCTTGCATGCCCTCCTAGCCTGCTGCTTGGAGAGGCCTACGATCCACATCCACAATTATCTTTCTATGTGTTTATATATATATAAATGGGAAGAAAAATAAAAGGTCATACTTTTGACAGAAAATGACAAAACCTTGATTCCTGCACCTGCTGTACACAGTCGTTGAGGCTCCTAGGGCAGCGCAATAATTTCCCTTTCTCATTCAATTTATTCAAAAATATGAATGACTCTTTTTATGTAGAAGCCATAATAGACGACCCACACGCATGCCATTTAATCATATCTTCCCCTCCCTCCGTGTTCTCTCCTCTAAATCCCCTTCTCTTTCTAACTCTTTCAACTTACTCTCTCCTGAACCTTCTGATTCTCCACTCTCAAATTCACAAGAATTCATCAATAACCCTAAAAAAAAACTCTCTCCAAATCGTCTCTCATAACACGCTCATAAATCACAAATACCCAAACCCTAAAACGAAAATACAACTTCACTATGATGAAAGTTCAGTTCAACCCAGTATTCATAGAGAAGATGAAAATGTGTACAGAAAACGGAGAAAGTACCTGATCCGAGCAAAGTCCGACAATGACTCTTCCGACGATGTTCGACTGAGTTTTTTCTGTAAGCACCTTCTTTATCTTCTATTTCACTTCCCCTTTTGATTTGATTCTTTTTCTGCTCAGTATTCTATCTGTGTCTTGATGAGAGGGCGTGAGAGCGTGGCTGAGCTCACCTCGCTCAGAGTTCTGATGTGAGCTCTGAGGAGGTTTGAATGATGAGCTCCTAGGAGGGGTTAAAGGTAGATTTTTGGCAGAGCTTCTTTAGGGTTTTTTCTCTGTCTTTTGCAAATGATTGGGGGTTATATTTATAGGGGATTTTTTAGGGTTTTCGGTACGTGCGAGAATCAAAATCTGCTGATGAAAAATTGTTTGAATCGTGTGAGGTTTTGTTTTGGACGATGAGGTGCAGTTCTTTGTAGTACAAGTCCGTTATGCGCTACTACCACGATCACTGATCCTATGGGATTTGAACGACAGTGACCCCTTCTTTGTCTGTAGTGAACTTTAAAATATCTATTTTTACTGAGTTTTTTTTTACTGTGTAAAAAATGGCTTTTCACTGCTTGTCAATTTGCTGATGTGGAAGTCTTTATTTTGACTTAAAATGTTTCTTGTTTTTTTGGTTTCTTCCTACGTGAACTATTTCCTCATAAATGATATACTGTCTTGTTCTCTCTATCATGAATTTTACAATGGAGTGATGACCCCTTACTGGTTTGGGCTGACTCAGCTTTATGACTGTCCTATCATCTTCGTACATTCTGCTGAGGACCTTGTTCTCACTTCTGATAAAACTCCATGACTTATGTTTTTGTTGTGTTGTAAATGTATCCTGTTGTTTTATAATTTATAGCTTCTGCACTGTATAAGACAGTGAATTATCATTGTTTTCATTGCATCGTGAACTAACTGCAACTTGTTTTGTTGAATGCAAGATATACATGGTTGCTGTTAGTTGAAGGATGAGGCTGATAAGAATTTAGGTCCTCGTTCAGACTATCATCAAATGCAAAAGCACTTCCTGGATGATCATCAGATAAAATTTGCGGGAATATAAGTAGATCCAATACTGTCATGATTCTCATTCTCAACGGGGTTGTCATCAGCGACAAATTCATTTTCATGGTTCTTTAGTCGCCAACTAGCTTCAGCAAAGTTATATGAGTTTGTGCAATACTCAGAACTTTGACGGGCATCAACATCAGAGGATACATGAACTATTGATTGGTGCTCAATTGAAGGCCACTCATCTTTCTATTGAACATTGGCGTTATTAACATAGCTTTGATCATTACTTATCTCCATAACATTCAAGTTGTGATGTGAGGTTTCTTTCCTGCTGAGAAGTTTGTATGGATTTTACATTTTGCTTGCTAAAGAACTTAGGGGCACGTGGACGAAGAACAACATCTGCTGAGAACTTGGCATGAAGACATAAGTTAGGAGCTATTTGGAAACTTGCAGAATAAGGTATGGAGATTTGTGTATATTGCATTCTTTATAGATTTAAACCATATGAAGTGCCTTGTGACCATTGATTTTGTTGCCACTTCTTTGTGTATTATGCTCAATCCTCAATTTTTCCTTGAAACATACTTTACTCGTAATACATGTATTACTTCTGGTTTGAGGTTCTAACTGGAGTCTCAACAGGTTACGGAGCCAAAATGTTTGGATATTGCTTCGCTGATGTGTCATGGCTAGCAGAAGAAAGATGATGTACAAGGGTATTCTTTCGACTTTCTCTTTGCTTTTGCAACGATGCATCAAGGCAACATAACCTTAAAAGTGAAACCCAATAGCACTTATTCTCCTACGCTCTATTTAACCTTGAGCTTTACGCAGGTTCTAGCTATAGGATGAGATATCGTTTGGAGGAATGGACAGGATTGTGGATGGCTAGCATTATTCATAAGAAGGACAGTTGGTGAGCTTGTTGTATTGTGCGTTAGTGAGTTTGGCAATAACTACATGCTCAGTTCTTATAACTAGCCCCCTTCTTTTCTTGACATGATGATGGTTTATTTTGACAGTCTGGAGCTGGTATTGGTGCATATAGCATGATATGTTTCAACTTCCATTCTCTTGTGTGAGGTTGATAATTTTCCAATAGTGAAACTGCCTATTGATTCATTGTTAGTTTATATTTTCTGCCATCCATGTCACTTTGAATTCCATCAATTATCTTTGTAATTCATGATGAAAATGCTGCAGATTTTGTTACAGCTTGGGGAAATGAGGATTTCGCATACAGTTTGAAGGCAAGGTCGTGAACGACCCAGACGTTCTCTTGGCAAGTCTTACTACCTCGTTCTTGTTGTTAATTTCTTAACAGAGACACAGAACTCCTGTTGGCTCTCCTAATGGTCTCCCCTCTCTTTTGTTGTGTTTCTTGACTTGCTAGGAATTTGGACCAAGTCTAGATATATCCAAGGCCAGGGTGCTTGTACCAACATTAAACATAGGTATTCTCGCTTGTTTTTCTCGGTGTTATTATTATACTTCAATGAATCCTTAAAATTCCTCTGATGACAAGCTTCCAAGTTGTTTCTAATTTTCCCATGCTTGATAAATGCTCCTTATTTGCTCTAGTTTGTGCAGTATGGTGGTAGGCTCGTAACTTTGCAATCAGATTTGTGGCATCCTTGGCAACATTGACAGAAAGCACCTTTGGATTGATCAATAGAGACTCAACAAACTTTGCTATAGCCAACTGCTCCTGCGATCATAAAGTTGTAGCAAGGTATTCCAAATAAACTGATAATGCCATTTCAACAGCACCTCCTCCGGCAACCACTGCATTTGACTCGAGCATTCTCTTTGACAATTGATAGCGCATCATGCCGAGCTCTATCCATTTTATCAAGCATATAATCATTTGCATCTCTTATTGTGTTTGTTCTCTCATAACTTAGTCATTTTGAACTGATGCAGGTTTCAGTTATAGGATATAGGGGTGGGAAGCTTGAAGGCAGTTAAAGGTATTGGCGAAGTAGTGAATCGGCTTGGACATCTTCTTTTCAAGTCAGAAATTGTATGATACAAGCTGCAGTTTTTTTGACAAATTCTGATAATCACCAGGTACAATTTTGCATGAATCAAAAGTCTTTCCTTCTCTTTACTCCTTGTTATTCATGGTGATAATTGTAGATATTGAATCCTTCTTTGTGCCATATTTGGGCTCTCTGAGCATAACGCCTGCGATCCATGCTTGCCGTCATTAGTATATACGAATAATCCTCTTCTTTATTATGCTGCCATTAATTTACTCATACTAATACATCTTCATCATTCTTTTTCATGTGCATAATGTCGCTACTGCGAAAATCGGCGCCGGCTGAACAGAAGAGTCGCCACCGTGCGTTATTTATCCCAACGGAGGGAAAGGAAATGCTCGAGGTAAACCTACCGCGAAGACGGGAAAGGAATGGTCATCGCAACCAAATCCTGGATTCGGGAGTCGGTTACGCAAGGGGAAGGTATTAGCACCCCTCACGTCCGTCGTACTCAACGGGATCCACGCTTGTTTTCGGGTATGGATTGTTATTTCTATCTAAACTAAAGGTCAAGGGTTAAAAGAAAATAAAATGACTCGGCAAAGTATCGCACTTTATGCCTACGTACTCCCGTCTGGAACGAGAAATCAGAGTCAACGTAGTTCGCCTACCTACGGGAAAGGAGGGGAAGGTTGCTCGCTAGGATATCGCATCCTATGCCTACGTACTTTCACACAGCATGAAAGATCAGAGCAAACGTAGTTCGGGCCACGTACGACACAAGTATGTTTTGATTGCTTTTATCTCCTTCTGAAAAAGGGTTTTTCTGATTACTGGTCCAAGCGGACAAAAATGACGTTTTGATGAGTTCACATTCTTTTACGAAAGAAGTGTCTTTTATTGTGTTTGAAATATTTATTGTGTTTTTCTGTTTGTTTTGAGAAAGAAGAGACAGAACTCTAACCTATGGTTGACAAGGGAATCAAACTAACCTAATGTTATCATGCATGGGCTAAGACCTAATGTCTATCATGCTCCTCTCTTGCGCAGAGAGAAACAGAGATCCTAAGGGAATAGACGGAAACAGAAACAATAGCATATATACAATAAAGCAGTAAAATGCATGGATGCAGCAATACAAGCGAGGCAAGGGAGTCCCACTCAACCTCGAACCTAGAAAACAATAGGCAAAAGTGAACAGAATTCACTTTCAACCTAACAGGGTTAAACAACAAACAATACAGTCAGGGAAAACCAAACAATACATCAAAAATTAAACAGCTAAAAAAATAAACAGCCACAGCAGCTATGCATCAACATCTGTCTTCAAGTCATCTCCAAACAGCTACAAGCTTCAAGCAAACCTCATTTCCATCTCCACAGCCTTCAAGCAAGGTCTTTGTCTTCAGTCTTCAATCTGCAATGGCTTTTCTTCAAGTCTCAATCTCCAAGATGAACAGCAGTCAACAAGATGGAATGAATGTTAAACAGTAAACTGCCTACCAAGGGTGGCTCATTAACTGTTAACATTATACAGACAATTTTCTCTCAAAAGTTCTATCTTTAAAATACATTCACTAATCCTTCCAAAGGAAGGAGGTGGATATTTGAAAGAGACTTTGAATCATAGAGAAAGAATGGAGGCAAACAAGACCTTCCACGTTTGGGAATCAAGTTTTCTACCCTAGAGCTCTGCCTAGCTCCTAAACCCTATACTCCTCAACAGCTGCCAGCAAAGGACTCCTCATCAACTCTGGAAGTTGGTCTTCATTCTCTTTGATCTCCAATGGCCTTCATCATCACAGTCTTCAGCTCTCCCAATCCCCAAGCAAACCCAATACCCCACACAGACAAATGAAATAACCCTAGAGAGGGCACACCACACAGTCAAGCAAATACAAGCAGTATACTGATAGTAATAGTAGAATAGGGGAACCTAGTAATTTCTAAGGGATCTAGTATCTACCCATAACCCCTATAGTCCCCTACCCCAAAGATTCAATCTCTAAATCCTGAAAGAATTGATTCACTATACCTATGCTATCTCTTAAACCCTAGTTTTGGTTACACTGATCACACCTAAACAAATCACCTAAGATTAAGTTCTAAAATTGTGAATTAAATTTTATGAGTAAGCTAAAGGTCTAAGCTAATCAACCTAAAAAGAATGGGTCCAAAATATTAAAGCATTTAATCAAACTAAAATCACCAAATTCATGCATTAAACTAAACATTATTTAATCCTATTTAAAAGAAAAATATGCTAAAAATAGAAAAATAAAATGAAATACCAATTTTTTTGTATGATAATTTTCTTGACAGAATTAAGAAAAGGATGCAAAAACAACCATTAAAAAACATGCATTTTTCTATTTGTTATGAATTTTCAAAGAATTAAAAGAAATTGAAAGAAATTTAAATGAGTTAATTTGCTGAGGGGTGCAGAAAGCATGTTAATTCAGTTAAAATGAAAGGATGGGCCCAGACTGGGGGGCGCGCATAGCAAGCGCGTCTGGGCCCAGTGCATTCAGAAAAACAAATAAAAAGAAAAAACCTGAGGACGGTGCAAAAAGTAAAGATTTTAGTTGAATTGGGATTGGGCCTTGCGTTTGGGGGTGTGCATAGCATTGGAAACCTGAGCCCATCTGATGGGGTTTAATGAAACGGTGCGTTCTGTGCACCCAGGGTTCCCTCCACATTCGTTTTAAATCGTGACCATTGGATCCATTGCTTAGTCAACCAACCAGACCCCATCCAACGGACCTCATGCATCTTCTCCAAATGCTAGGGTTTCAGCCATGGAAGCTCCATGCACGAGCTTATGGACCAGACCTTCCACCTTCTCATACGCCCTCAGTTCTCCATGAAACCAAATTCTGTAAAGAGCAAAGTTGCTCTATTTCTTCCCCTCTACACAACCATAACAATAGATTCCTCTAAAACTCAACCAAGAAACGAACCCGATAGGTAGAACATCCTGAATCCATCATTTTCACCTGCTATCAACCATTCCAATTCTCACTAATTTTTACCCTAACCTAATCTACACTTTATGCTGATCAATCTGAGCTATGGATCCAAGATTATCGTGCATTATTCTTGATGTTATAAACCTTAACAGCTTTGGTGCACCATTAACAACCTCCATGAAACCTTCTCAAACTCACCAAAATTAATCATCTAACCTATCCTAACAATTCTAACCTAACAAATCTCTATAATTCTAACTAAATCAAGCAATTCGAATGGATTACCAACCTGGTGTAAATGGTGAAAACAGTTGTAGAATTCTCTTGATCCAATGCTTTCAATGCTCTGAACTTGATCCACACACTCAATTCTTGATTCTGTATGCAAAAGTTCTTGCTCCAATGCCTTAGATCCTTGTAACCACTTCTTCTTGCTCCTTTGATGATGAAGTTGGTGGCACGAATCCTTGCTCAATTCAAACAAATTCTGATGTGAATTCTGATCCTTGAATGATCTAGATGATGATTGAATCAAGAAATTGGAAATTGGTGAAGATTTGATGGAGTTTGAATTGATTTTGCAAAAATGGAAGATTGAAGTGTAACTTGGTATTATGAGCACAATGAATCACCAACCATGGCATGAAGCTATTCAATTCAATATATAGATGAACTTAGAAACCTCTAGATCTTTGTAGAAACTTCCCATGCACACTTTCCCTTGGATTTGGATTATGTAACTTCCTTTGTAAGTAACCAAGCATATCTTTCAAATCTTGAACCAAACTCAAAAATCCACTTTTGCCAATGTTCTTAAAACATTTTTTCCAATCAAAATGACCTATAATTTCACCCCATTTGGCCAAATTATGAAAAATCTCAATTTTAGGTCATTTTTATTCATTAAATTCACCAATTTTGAAACCTTGAGCTATGAGCCTTTCCAATCTTTCATGGTCACTTTTCTAGACTCAAAATGTCATTTGGAGCAAGTTTGATGTTTTGAAGTTTTTCATTTGAAGCTTCCTTGTATGAGTTTTGGGCATAGGCTTGAAATGACCTGTAATTCCCAGATGACCAAAATACCCTTTGCTTGCCAAGACCATAAGTAGAGTTCCACAAATCATATGAAGGCATACCATACCTTTATAGAAATCTAAGACAATGAGGAACAACTCTTATGTTGACCAGAAATTCATTTGAAATCTCCTTGAGGGGTAAACGTTGCTTAGAAGACAAGTAACTTTCACAGACAAAATTTCAGATACCCCAGATGACCTGTAACTTGCAAGGACCATAACTTGAGTTCTATAAATCTCCTTGATGTCTTCCACCACTCAAATTAAAGGTATTGAGATCCTCTACAAGTTTCATGTTGGCCAAGGATCCATTTGAAGCTTTCATTTTGACTTATCTTGCTTGGAAATTTGACCTAAACTAGGGGATTTTACACAGAAACCCTAATTTAGAAACTCTTCTTCTCCTTGATTTCTCTTGATTTATTCTTGGCACAAAACCACATCCTTATATACATGTCAAATGATGAACCCCACATCTCTCCAATAGACCTTAATGCCTTTCAATCAATCCTTTGACTTAGAGTTGACCCAGAGTTGACCCCAGATGAAACCCTAGTTGACTGTCTTCAACTGCAACTCTTGTGCTCATATCAATGACTTGTATCCTTCTCCAAATGAATTTCTAAGTCTTCCATGATGTCTACATACTCTCCATGCTCAATTCACAACTCACAACTTCTTTGATGATCCTCAGATACCCTCAGATAGGAGATAGATCCCCTGCTTGATCCACTGACTTCTCTGACTTCAATTTCTTTCTGATGACTTGGATATGCTTGAATTTGAATAATAACCTCTTGATATGCTCATAGAGATGAGAGTAGTGCTTGGCCCCTTGTTGGATGATTTGCTATGCTATGCTATGCATATGATTAGACTATGTACATGACTCTATATGCAAATGCTAATGCAATTGAAACATAAACCAAGTGAAGAAGGTTGAGCAAATTTTAGGGTGCAACAGCTGCCCCTATTCAAGCGACTTGGACCCGATTGGGTGAAGAGCGAACGGCCTTCAAACATTCGAGGTACGAGACGGTTGAATACTAAGAACCCGGAAATTTGCCAACCGCAGAAATAAACTGCACCACTGCTTGGGGAACGACATTCATCAACTGAATCTACCTGTTACGGCAACCCACTGATCCATTGGCGACCGTGCTGGGGATTATTTTCATCAGCCTGAAAAAGATTCTATCATAACAGAGATAGAATTTTGTCCACGTTAGGACGCCTGTTTCGTCAACACAAAGAAACATCAACTAAAATTTGTCCACGTCAGGACTCCACCTGCTGTCAACCCGGAAAAATCTCGGCAACTTCGCTGGGGATGACTCGTCTGCATTTAATCAGAAATAAATCGTCCATGTTAGGAATAAACTCTTCCATGTTAGGGATAACACCATCCACGTTAGGACTAAGACTTCGTCTGGATCTGTCCACGTCAGGACTAAACTTTCTAGGTTATGAATACATCGTCCACATTAGGACTCGCCTTTCCACGTTAGGAATAAACTTCGTCCACGTAAGGAATACATCGTCCACGTCAGGACCCACTTTTCCACGTAAGGAATATATCTTCTTTCCACGTAATGGATAACACCTTTCCACGTAAGGAAGTGCAACTTATCCATGTGAGGAATAACTCTCTTCTAGATCTGTCTGCGTCAGGACTAAACTTTTCCACGTAAGGAATACATCTTTCCACGTAAGGAAACCCTCTTCTTTCCACGTAAGGAAACCATCTTTCCACGTAAGGAATACAATCTTTCCACGTAAGGAATCCATCTTTCCACGTAAGGAAACCTTTTTCGTCTTGATTTGTCCACGTCAGGACTCACCTCTTGACTCGCTGAGGAAATAAAATTTGTCCACGTCAGGACTCATGCTGCGTCACCACGAAGGAAGATAAATCTGTCCACGTCAGGACTTGCGCACCTTCGACTCGCTGGGGAAATAAACTTGTCCACGTCAGGACTCATATCTCAACCTGCTGAAGAAATAAAACTTGTCCACGTCAGGACTCACGCTTCACTAACACGAAGAGAGACAAACTTGTCCACGTCAGGACTTGCGCCTCTTATCAGCCCGAAAAACTATAAACTTGTCCACGTCAGGACGCACATTTCACCATTACTAATAAAGATACCTGCTGGAAATAAATGGTCCGCGTCAGGACACCAACACTGAGAGTAACCAATTTTGTCCACGTAAGGACTTCACATTCAATCAATACCAAGAAATCAAATCTGTCCACGTCAGGACTAGCACATATCGTCAACTTGAGGAAATCAATCTGTTACCCCACTTCTCTAGCACGAAGAAAACCCGTCAATAAAATTGTCCACGTTAAGACTCATTCCTCCATTGGTCCCAACCCACAAACTTCTTAGCACCGACGTGACAGCGATTTTGAGGCGGACTCCATTGGGGATATTTAGAAACCAAACTACCGGACGCCTGTTCTGATAACCGGCGGCAGCCTCTGAAATTCTGATTCCTGAAACCCTTTGATGACAAATAACTCTGCTTGGGGACAAGGAGATATTTTATCATGATAACTCTGTGGGGAATACTGCCGAAACTGACATTATCATTGAATGTCTCACGTCGAGATCTCGAATGTTTGGCAAATCATTTGAGCAAGAGCTCCTTCCACCTGTAAGAGAGCAACACTTGAAACAAACGGTTAGCCAACCTGGTTCATGTTTCCAAAATGCATATGTTTGACAATGGCGCAATGCTCCATTCGACATGGAAATGCTACGCGATTTTATTTGGTAGATGCAAATATGACACTATAAGCCGATGCAAATGCAGACTCGAACTGCCGAGATACAGGAAACCGCTTCAGCAAAATAAATGCTGAAGACAATGCCGACTCCGCTGGGGATAGCCAGGTGCTACAGAATTATTCCAACAAAATAAATGCTGGAAGAGTGAAGTCAACCCTGCTGGGGGATATAACTCTGCTGGGGAATAGCAGATGCGCCCGGTATGACTGAACTTCTGCTGGAGAGTGAACTGATATCACACGGTATTTTGACAAAATAAATGCCAGGGCGCCCAACCAACTCTGCCGGGGAGAGTCTTAATCTTCGAGTTCCACTGGGAGGAAAGAGAACACTTGCTGAAAAGAGAACTCCGCTGGGGGCGGAACCAATTCTCTTGAGGAAAATCAACTGACTCCGTTGGGGGAGAGTAACTGACCCTACTGGGAAGGGTAGACTGCCTGAATACAGCTCGCAAGTCGGAAACATTAATCTTCTGAGGCTAAACCACTCTGCTTGAAATGGGGAATCCTTCTGGGGGACACCGCACTGTCTGAATACAACCTTACAATCTTGGAATCATCAATCCTGCTGAGGATAAACCGACTTTGCTGGAGTATGTCCTTTGGATAAGCTACGACTAGCTGGGGAAATTGATCCTTCTTCAGGAAGAGACAGTACTATCTCAGAAGCGCGACCTGCGTGGGGATTCACTTCACTTAACGATCAAGTTTCTTCGTTATGAGCTTCTGGTCAATACTACAACCTTTTGATCATCCACTTCGTACGGTTAAGAACCCTGCAACAACATAAACAAGACAAGACAAGTCTATGCAACCAAATCTATTCAGGTTAGCGTTAGTGACATCATTTTCAGTTAATTCAAAGTTTTAGCAATTATTGGCAAGGGCCAGTGACGTTATACACATGCTAGTTTCATCAAACCTAGGCGTTTATCATGCACAAAACAGTAAAGAACCATCGTCAAATACTGAATGACATATTTTATTGATTGGGCCCCTGAATGGGCGGAGTTTTGTACACAAGATGTAACTCCTGAAAAGAGGAAGCTACGCACGACAACTATACAAGTATGCACAAGAAGCATAAATATATTGACAAATTAAATTTGTACACATGTCGGCAACAGGATGCAGACGAACATCACGAACTGATCCTCCTATGACTCGCCCGACTCTAATGCTTTCCCGGTATCCACACTTCTGAAGAGATTGTATCTGATAATCGACCACTCGAGTATATTCTCCCGCACCAATGCTCACTGCAGTATCAAATTCGGACCGCAGTCATTTGCTTTTCAAATCCCTAACTTTTGCGTGAACCGCCCTTTACGGGTTTTCAGTTCACCGGGATACCCTTTTTTGCCGAAGCCGCCCAGTGTAGGTTTTCAACTTCGCGGGTGTACATTTTTCAATTTTTATCCCTAACTTTTGCCCGAACCTTTCATTCTGTTTTTGGTTCGCCAGGATGCCCCATTTTTGCCTGGACTCTCTTTTTTTGTGTCCAGCGGGTCAATTTTAAGCAAAGTATTTTTTAACTGCGTCCGAATTCACAGGCGACGTAAAGTCTTCACCGTCCATGGTGGACAACAATAAATCCCCTCCTGAAAAGACTTTTCTGACAACGTATGGCCCTTCGTAGTTAGGGGTCCACTTGCCCCTGTGATCTGCCTGCGGCGGGAGAATCCTTTTCAACACAAGGTCGCCCGTCTGAAAGCTCCGAGGATGTATCTTCTTATCATATGCTTTCTTCATTCGGCTCTGGTACAAACGACCGTATGCTAGAGAAGCTAGCCTCTTCTCATCCATTAGACTCAATTGGTTCAACCTGTCTTTCACCCATTCTGCCTCGTTTAGTTGGACGTCTCGTAGTACTCTCAGCGAAGGAATCTCGACTTCCAATGGTAGCACTGCTTCCATTCCGTATACCAACGAGAACGGGGTTGCTCCGGTTGATGTGCGTACCGTCGTACGATAACCGTGCAAAGCGAAAGGTAGCATCTCATGCCAGTCCTTATAGGTCACCACCATTTTCTGAACGATCTTCTTTATATTCTTATTGGCCGCTTCAACAACGCCATTCATCTTGGGTCGGTAAGGGGAGGAGTTGTGATGTTCGATCCTAAAATTCTGACAGAGCTCCTTCATCATTTTGTTATTCAGGTTTGAACCGTTGTCCGTGATTATCCGCTCGGGGATTCCATATCTGCAAATGATATCTCTCTTGATGAATCTGGCTACCACCTGCTTAGTCACATTTGCATAAGACGCCGCTTCCACCCACTTGGTGAAATAATCGATTGCTACGAGAATGAACCGGTGCCCGTTAGAAGCCGCCGGCTCGATCTTTCCAATCATATCGATTCCCCACATCGAGAATGGCCATGGCGATGACATCACATTCAGAGGGCTCGGAGGCACATGGATCTTATCAGCATAGAGTTGGCACTTATGACACTTCCTCGCAAACTTGAAACAATCAGTTTCCATAGTTAGCCAAAAATAACCTGCCCGCAGCAGCTTCCTCGTCATAGCATGCCCACCAGCATGCGTACCAAATGTACCTTCATGTATTTCCTCCATGAGCAGCTTCGCCTCTTTCTTATCTACACAACGCAGCAGCACCAAGTCGTGATTTCTTCTGTATAAGACACCATCCGGATTCAAATAGAAGTTACCCACTAATCTCCTGAGAGTCTTCTGATCTTGACTGGATGCCCCAGCCGGATACTCTTTATTCTTCAGGAAATTAAGGATATCGAAATACCACGGTTTATCGTCAGATGCTTCGTCAATAGCAAACACGAAGGCAGGTCTGTCAAGCCGAGAGATAACAATGCTGGGAGCCTCGTTCCAGAAGTTGACTTTATACATAGAAGACAAAGTGGCCAGGGCGTCATCCATTTGATTCTCTGCTCGCGGTACATGATGCAATTCAACCTTGTCAAAGAAAGGCAACAATCTCCTTGCATAGTTCATGTACGGTATTAAATTGGGCTGACGTGTCTCCCATTTCCCTTTTATCTGATTCACTACCAGAGCTGAGTCTCCGTATACGTCCAGGTTTTTGATTCGCAAATCAATGGCTTCTCCGAGCCCCATTATACAAGCTTCGTATTCGGCTTCATTATTGGTAACTGGAAAGGTCAATCGAGCAGTAAACGGGATGTGCGACCCGTGTGGAGTGGTGATGATTGCCCCTATTCCGCTACCGTAAGCGTTTACAGCTCCGTCAAAGATCAACTTCCACTTGGAACCAAATTCTGGTCCCTCGTCTGGCAACGGCTCTTCACAATCTTTCATCTTTAGGTACATGATATCCTCGTCAGGAAAATCAAACCTCATTGATTGGTAATCTTCAATAGGCTGCTCTGCCAAGTACTCAGACAGTACACTCCCCTTTATAGCCTTCTGCGAGACATACTGGATGTCATATTCAGTCAAGACCATCTGCCAACGGGCAATTCTCCCGGATAATGCTTGCTTTTCGAATACATATTTGATAGGATCCATCTTCGAGATGAGCATGGTTGTATGATTCAGCATGTATTGCCTCAAACGCTTGGCGGCCCAGGCTAGCGCGCAACAAGTTTTCTCAAGCATTGAATAGTGAGATTCACATTCAGTAAACTTCTTGCTCAAGTAGTAGATCGCATGCTCTTTTCTTCCTGTCTTGTCGTATTGACCGAGAACACAACCCATGCTTCCCTCAAGAACTGTCAAATACATAATCAAGGGTCTCCCTGCCACTGGGGGTATCAGAATAGGAGGCTCCTGCAAATACTGCTTTATTTTATCGAACGCCTTTTGATAATTTTCGTTCCACGTTACATCTTGATCTTTTTTCAACAGCTTGAATAACGGTTCACACGTAGCAGTTAGGTGAGATATGAACCGAGCAATGTAGTTCAACCTCCCTAAAAACCTGCGCACCTCTTTCTCTGTTCTAGGCGTCGGCATCTCTTGAATTGCTTTTATTTTAGCAGGATCGACCTCTATCCCTCTTTCGCTTACGATAAACCCCAGCAGTTTACCCGATCTCACCCCGAAGGTGCACTTGTTAGGGTTCAGTCTCAGCCTGAACTTCCTAAGCCTTTTGAATAACTTCAGCAGATTCACCAAATGCTCTTCCTCCGTCTGGGATTTGGCAATCATATCATCAACATAAACTTCGATCTCCTTATGCATCATATCATGAAAAAGAGTCGTCATTGCACGCTGATACGTTGCCCCAGCATTCTTCAATCCAAAGGGCATCACTTTATAACAAAATGTTCCCCAAGGCGTTATGAAAGTAGTCTTCTCCATGTCCTCTGGCGCCATTTTAATCTGGTTATAGCCCGAGAAGCCATCCATGAAGGAGAATACGGAGTATTGAGCAGTATTGTCAACTAGCACATCAATATGAGGAAGTGGAAAATCATCTTTCAGGCTCGCTTTATTTAAATCACGGTAATCTACGCACATTCTCACTTTACCGTCTTTCTTTGGTACTGGTACAATGTTAGCGACCCATGAGGGATATTTTGTCACAGCCAGGAAACCAGCATCCCACTGTTTTTGAACTTCTTCCTTAATCTTCACTGCCATATCTGGTCTAGTTCTGCGAAGCTTCTGCTTGACCGGCGGACATTCTTCTTTCAACGGCAGACGGTGCACAACCATATCTGTATCAAGCCCAGGCATGTCTTCATACGACCAAGCGAACACATCACTATACTCTCTGAGCATTTCAACCAGTCTTCGCTTGACGTCGCTCTGCAGCGCGGCTCCTATACGGATATTCTTTTCAACCCCTTCCGAACCCAGATTAATAATTTCGATGACCTCCTCATGAGGCAGAATGACACGTTCCTCTTGCTTCACCAACCAAGACAGTTCTTCGGGAACGTCACCATCTTCAACAATCTCTTCTTCGGCCTGAAATACCGGGTGCTCAAAGTCGGGACGAGTCATAGGTGGTTCAAGGATGTCATCTGAAAATGTTATCCTGCAAAAGGAATGGTTAAATGCTTCAAAAGGCGTATAAAGCGGATAACCACGTTGCCATTTTACTGTAAAATACGAAACAGGAAAAACAGAGATCGCAATATTTGCACATGAAAAAACGCCTTTTATTTAATGATTAAACACGCCATGTTCATAACAGCACAGCCCTAAGCAAATCATGATGCCCCGGGCAAGGCACCAGATTGTTCAACAATTAAAAAACAAAGCATTACTGTTTAAGAGTCACAGGAACAATCTCCTGAATAAACCAATTGCACAATCCCTGTCCTGGCACGCTAGGCTGAATCCAGGCGTCCATATCGCAGTCGCTGTCTCCTTCGTCAGACTCTGAAGCAGCGTTGACGGTCTCATGACATACTCCACTGGCGGTGATAGTTATTAGTCCTCTGAAACGGGGTGCCCCCACAGCAGGTGTTGATGACGACGGTTGATACCCCAACCCGAATCGATCCGTCTTCACAGGAATATCCAGCACTTTGCCCCAGCCCTTTGTCTCCCCAGTCTCTACTAAAGCTTGAGCTTCTTTATATGACGAGACGGCTATCTCCGACGCTTTGCTTGGCCTGGGACCTTTATCTTTGATGCACAACCCTTCAAATGCCTGACAGGGTGTTTCGTGAATCTCTCCATCGACCTCCACATACTTAAATGATGACAGATGGCTGACCAGGATGTCTTCTTCTCCACATACAGTGACTACGCTGTCTCCTACCATATATTTCAACTTTTGATGCAAGGTAGACGTGACTGCCCCAGCCCCATGAATCCAGGGTCGTCCGAGAAGGCAACTATATGCGGGCTGGATGTCCATGATATAAAATTCAGTCGCGAAAACCTCCGGCCCTACCTGTAAAGGTAATGTTATAGATCCAAAAACTGTTCTTCGCGTCCTATCAAACGCCCTAACCACCAAGTCGCTGGGCGTACACAGGATTCCTCTGACATCCAGTTTCATCATCGCTTTCTTGGGCAGCACATTTAACGACGATCCGGTATCTACCAGCACGTGCGACATGACTGATCCTCTACATTCCACAGAGACATGCAGCGCCATATTATGCTCTCTCCCCTTCGGGGTCAAATCAAAGTCTGTAAAGCCCAAGCTGTGGCCTGCATTCACATGCGCCAACACCCCTTCCAGCTGATTCACGGAAACATCTTGGGGTACGAAGGAAGTATCCAGGACTTTCAACAGTGCATTTCTGTGGGCTTCAGAACACAATAGCAACGACAGTATAGATATCTTTGATGGCGTCTGCTGCAGATGCTCCACAATCTTATAATCGCTTTTACGAATCAGGCGCATGAATTCTTCCACATCCTTCGATGCCGTTTCTTTTCCGCTTGCCTGCACAGGGACAGCCTCAATCATCTTTCCCTTTCCCTTTGCCAGTCTTTCAGCCTCTACCTCAGGCGATATGAAGATTCTTCCACTCCTTGTCATACCTCCGGTACCAACAACGTTGTCAACAGTCTCGGCTGGCTGCTTATTAACATCAATTTTTACTCCGTCACAATACACTTCCAACCCATAGGACCATGGGACTGCCTTAGTGCTCTCGTACGGGATTGGTCCGGCCTTAGTGATGGTGATCGGTGGTCGCTGGACCGGTGCCGTTATAGTGATTGTCTTTCGAGGAATCGTCACAGTAGCCACATCACTTTGATTAACTGCTAATGCCTCTGCAGGTTCTTCAAATGCTGCTCGGTCAAATTGCAGTGTGCCGCCATCTATTAAAACCTGAATACCCTTCTTTAAGTCATCACACCCCCCAGCTAGGGTCCAGCATTCTAAGCAATACTCGTCACATCCTGGATAGACACCCCCTCGCAATAATCGGCCCTTTATTTCACACAACGGTGTCTTTAGATCGTCGACATTCATAATCAAATTCAAACCCTCCTCGGTTAAAATGGCGTTTGCCCCATGGTTGGGCATGGGCTTCTGCACTATATTCGGACCCGCCGTTCCAAAGTTGATAGCCTTACTATCTAATAGATCCTGCACTACATGCTTAAACGCGTGGCAACCCTCTACATCGTGGCCCAGAGCCCCAGAGTGGAATTCACAGTGCCTGCTTGCATCATAACCATACGGAGGGGTGCCTGTTATTGGTGCCAGAGTTCTCTTCTCTACCAAGTTCAACCCTAATAACGTCTGTAACAAATCCGCATACGTTGAAGGAGGCTTTTCAAACACTCTCCTTGGTTTACCCCCCTGGAATTTACGCTGGGCAGGCTGTGCCCCCTGTTGTGGCTGCTGTTGCTGTTGTTGTTGTTGAAATGGTTGTTGCTGAAACGGAATAATAACGCTCGCCACCTGCTGCGGCTGATTATACTGGTTTCGACCTCTGCCCCGGCCTCGGCCTCGGCCCCCAAACACTGCGCTTGCATCGCCCTGACGGCGCCCACCAAAAGCCTTTCTGTTACTGCCAGATGCAGTAGATTCCTCCGCTTGGAATCTTCCCTGTTTAATGTTACTTTCAATCTTTTCTCCCATCAGAATTAAGTCTGAGAAACTGCCCAAAGATGTGTGAAACAACTTGTCATAAAACATGTCGGTGAATGTTCCTATGAACATGTCGTTCATTTCCTTGTCCTCCAAAGGGGGATGGACTCTAGCAGCCATGTCACGCCATTTTTGCGCATACTCTTTGAAGCTCTCACCCTTCTTCTGGGACAACCCCTACAGTTGGACCCGGTTGGGTGCCAAGTCGCTGTTGTACTTATAGTGAGCTACAAATGCTTCTGCCAGCTGCTTCCATGTCTTTATATGAGTTGGCTCCAACCCCATATACCACTCGAGGGAAGGGCCCGACAAGCTATCTTGAAAGAAATGCATTAGCATCCTCTCATCAGTAGAATACGCAAACATCCTTCTGTAATATGACCGCACGTGCACTTTTGGACAAGTGTCCCCTTTATACTTATCAAATGTAGGAGCTTTGAATTTGATTGGCACCCTCAAGCCAGGTACCAGACCCATTGTTGACATATCTAAGCCCACAGCACTTTGATTCACGACCCCCCTCACCTGCTCCTCTAGCATTCTGATCCTCTGGGAGTCATCCATAGGCCCCTCGAAACCTCCACCGGAGAAAGCGTCCTCTTGCTGATCTTCCTGCCAGTTACCATTCCCAGCTCCATACCCATCGTATCCGTTGTTGCGGCCAGCTCTAATCTGATTCATTATCGGGCCTCGCCCTCTGTTGCCGTACCCCGGAGCAACTCCAGCAGGTCCAAAAGCCATTAACCCAGCGCCATTTCCGTTTCCGAATCCGCCGTAACCCTGATTAGTCACACCATATCCGTCTTGCCCAAAGCCTTGAGTATTGAAACCGTATTTCCCAGTATTATCGAACCCCTGGTCATTGAAACCAAATCCAGCATTACCGAAGCCATTGCCTCCCATATTATCACCCAAGTTGACATCACCAAGCCCAATATTATGGACAACAGTCTCGTTCCCCATTCCAACGTTACCGTTCCCAGCAGCAGTTCCGTTGTTGACATTAACAGCAGGTATGTTGACTACAGGTGGAGCCACTGGTGTGGGAGTGCCATCCCCATGAACAGTGTCGACTCGCACAGACTGATGATCCTCATTTCCATGCCCCGCATTCCTGACCAACAGAGGCTGCACCAAAGCTTGCAAATTCTCCTGCCCTTTCGCAATAGTCTCCATGGTCTACATGAAGAGTGCCAACTTCTCACGCATATCTTGCATCTCGTTCTGCATTTGATCCATGATTCTTCGGCAGTTGGTGCGAGTGGAGTACCGGTGCGGGCGCGCTGCTCTTCAATCCTGAAAAGACCGGGTATAGTGCAAGAAATAAGATACCGTGCCATAATCACCTGTAATGCAATATGAATATGAATGCAATGCAATGTGTGTCTGTGCATTAGGGAACATCTTTCCCCGATTCTAGTGTGAAGGTGTCAGTGCAGTGACAGTGCTAGCAATACGAAGGTCGGAGCCGAATCATAAAAAGCCTCATATATTGAAGAGAAAACCATTGAGCCAAGAATACAAAATCACTGAGTATACAATAAGACGGCATGACCTCAACCAACAATCCTGGTGATGGTCAGCACTATACAAATAAAGCATCAATACATGAAATGGTCAAATACACTCATAAGCCTGATACTCTTCTAGTAACTTCTTGGTCTCCGAATGACTTGGTCGGGTAAGCAGACCCTCAACAAGTTGATTTCTTCTCTTGAGAACACGTCGCACGTCACCAACGGTTTCCTCCCATGCCCCTTCTCCGAAGCGATCTTCTAGCTTCCGCTTCTGAGACACAGCTTCGTTCCTGCTTTCGATGGCCTTGCTCAATGCATTCTGGAGACTATATCTGGTCATCACTTCTTCTTCATACTTCTTAATGCTAGCCTTCAACTGCTCTTCGAGGTCAGAAATTTGCTGCTTCAATTTGTCTTCCCTCTTTTTATTGTTGGTTAGCGTAGCATTCCAGGTCTTGTTGCAAGAAGAGATTTCTCAGTGAGCGGCATCGAGTGCTTTCTTTTTGGACTCCAACATGTCATGGGAGCTTCTGAACTCTTGACCCAGACGTTCGCGCTTCTTTTTCTCCTCAGTCAACTCAGCCCCTAGCCTGTTTACTAGCTCGATCTGCTGTTGGAAAGCATGCACAACCTTGTTTTTCTCACTGCGTATCTGAGCCAGCTCTTTTTCTAACCCTTCATTGATCTTCATTAAGGCTTCTTTTTCTTTGACAACTTGCTCGTAGGCCTCCATAGTAACAGTAGTTGGTTCTTCTACTGGAATATGAACAGGGACTGGTGCAACTGGAAATGGCATCCGCAACTGACTTGCTCTCTCTTGGATCCAAACTCTGTATGGTGCATAAGCCTGACAATCATTCTTCCCTAACAGTGGCTTCCCTCTTCTGTTAATACGCATCCATGCATGCTGAAGCTTCGCTAGTAACTCTCCATTCAAATCACCGGTGAAGTATAGAGATTCCTGTACTTCTTCCTCCTGAGGTGGGTTCTTCAACGCATATCCGAACTGGCGAACGAACAACGATGGGTTGTAATTGATACACCCTTTTCTTCCTATCAACGGGACATTAGGATACCCAGAACAACTGAAAATAAGCTCAGACCCCAGCAAGTCTCGGTCAAACCACTCAATGTCTTCAGAAGATAGCCTCATCATGCGCTCTGGCCAGCTAACTGTATTTGCACTATCCACAAAAGGTCCCCTCAAGGGAAGATGGCTCTTAAACCACATGTTCAACAGCGGCGCACAACAGTAAACAGTCTTTCCCCTTCTATTTTCATTTTTGTAGTGCAATGAATGATAGAAGTCTCCAATCAAAGTGGGCACCGGGTTGCCAGCAGCAAACAGATGGAAAGCGTCCAAGTCCACGAAATTGGGTAAGTTAGGAAACAACACTATTCCGTAAATGCATAGAGCCAAGATAGCATTGAAGACTATCCGGCACCCGTTCTTGGCATACTCTTGAGCTTTGCCAACCAGAAAATCAAGGGAGAAACCTGGAACCCCAAGCCAAGAAGTCACTAATAGTTCAGCAGCGTTCATGTGCAAGGCCTTGGCTAAGTCCTCCAACTTAGGCTCAGCGGCAGAGTGAATAAAGGGAACCCTGTTTTGTACTGGTAGCTCAGTAAACTCCACATACTCTTCAATGGTAGGTCCCAAAATAAAGTCAGCAAACGTGAAACATCTCAATGCGGGATCATAGAATTGCATCAAGGTGTACAGCCCATTCATCTCAAAAGCAGTTGGCTTACAGACCAATCTCAGCAATCTTCCATGACTCATCCTGAAACTTCTCCTAACCTCCTCATCAGCGAGAGACATCAGACCAAGTAAGGGAGTAACGTCAGGTGTAGGCAACTTGTACACAACTGTCTTCCTCAATCCAGCCATGATCAATAAGCAGAAGTCCGGGCACTAGAACCAGGGAATATGCAAATGCACCTGCAGCACAGACACACGTTAATGGGATGCAATGATAATGGTTATGCAAACAATGCAATGCAACACATGCAACAGGGACCAAATGCCATAGCTGAGAAGCCTGAACCATATCAAAAGTCTCAGATAGACCCTTCAGAATTCCTCACGCCCTGGTCTCAGATAGACCTAAAACAAGGCTCCACCACTGGTCCCTGATAGACCTCATATCATCATTCCAATACTGGTCTCTGACAGACCCCATATCATATCTCCAACTGGTCTCTGACATACCTCATATCATATCTCCAACTGGTCTCTGACAGACCTCATAACATATCTCCAACAGGTCTCTGACAGACCTCACAACATAACTTTGACTGGTCTCTGATAGACCTCACAACTGTCCATAAATACCCAAGATCTCAGATCAAGAAATAACCGGTATCTGAAGGTCTAGTTACATGCATAACCTCAAACCCTCTCACAGGTAGGTGTCCTAGTAACTGACAAAGGTATGGCATCCTATGCGGTCGTCGGTGTCACAAACTTTCAGGGTTGATGATACGATTCCCAGAAGGAGTGGCATCATCAAATCCTGAAGAGGCCTCACTTAGCCAACTTCCAAATGATCGGTTCCCGGAGTCGACAATTCAGCTGACCAACAACCCCTTCGACCCAAAGGGTAGAAAAAGAAGCCAACCAGAAGAACCTCGTCCGAGTGTGGATTTCGTGAGACACTAATGCAAGCAAAGCCGGCACGCGCCCACTACTTTCTACTCTAATTCTAGGTGCACTCAAGCCCAGGTCCGGCTTATCTCTCAATCATAGAATCACCCGTCACACCCCAATGCAGCAATAATATCAATAATATAATGCTGAAAGTAAAGGTCAGAAATATAAATCCATACAAAATCCTCGACGGGAAAACAAGCGCTAGGATTGACTCGTTTCAGGGACGTTGGATCCCAAATGCATAAGGAACTATCGCAGTCCTTAGCAGCTAGGGGACGTTGGATCCCCAGCAGAGTCGCCAGCTGTCGCTACTGCGAAAATCGGCGCCGACTGAACAGAAGAGTCGCCACCGTGCGTTATTTATCCCAACGGAGGGAAAGGAAACGCTCGAGGTAAACCTACCGCGAAGACGGGAAAGGAATGGTCATCGCAACCAAATCCTGGATTCGGGAGTCGGTTACGCAAGGGGAAGGTATTAGCACCCCTCACGTCCGTCGTACTCGACGGGATCCACGCTTGTTTTCGGGTATGGATTGTTATTTCTATCTAAACTAAAGGTCAAGGGTTAAAAGAAAATAAAATGACTCGGCAAAGTATCGCACTTTATGCCTACGTACTCCCGTCTGGAACGAGAAATCAGAGTCAACGTAGTTCGCCTACCTACGGGAAAGGAGGGGAAGGTTGCTCGCTAGGATATCGCATCCTATGCCTACGTACTTTCACACAGCATGAAAGATCAGAGCAAACGTAGTTCGGGCCACGTACGACACAAGTATGTTTTGATTGCTTTTATCTCCTTCTGAAAAAGGGTTTTTCTGATTACTGGTCCAAGCGGACAAAAATGACGTTTTGATGAGTTCACATTCTTTTACGAAAGAAGTGTCTTTTATTGTGTTTGAAATATTTATTGTGTTTTTCTGTTTGTTTTGAGAAAGAAGAGACAGAACTCTAACCTATGGTTGACAAGGGAATCAAACTAACCTAATGTTATCATGCATGGGCTAAGACCTAATGTCTATCATGCTCCTCTCTTGCGCAGAGAGAAACAGAGATCCTAAGGGAATAGACGGAAACAGAAACAATAGCATATATACAATAAAGCAGTAAAATGCATGGATGCAGCAATACAAGCGAGGCAAGGGAGTCCCACTCAACCTCGAACCTAGAAAACAATAGGCAAAAGTGAACAAAATTCACTTTCAACCTAACAGGGTTAAACAACAAACAATACAGTCAGGGAAAACCAAACAATACATCAAAAATTAAACAGCTAAAAAAATAAACAGCCACAGCAGCTATGCATCAACATCTGTCTTCAAGTCATCTCCAAACAGCTACAAGCTTCAAGCAAACCTCATTTCCATCTCCACAGCCTTCAAGCAAGGTCTTTGTCTTCAGTCTTCAATCTGCAATGGCTTTTCTTCAAGTCTCAATCTCCAAGATGAACAGCAGTCAACAAGATGGAATGAATGTTAAACAGTAAACTGCCTACCAAGGGTGGCTCATTAACTGTTAACATTATACAGACAATTTTCTCTCAAAAGTTCTATCTTTAAAATACATTCACTAATCCTTCCAAAGGAAGGAGGTGGATATTTGAAAGAGACTTTGAATCATAGAGAAAGAATGGAGGCAAACAAGACCTTCCACGTTTGGGAATCAAGTTTTCTACCCTAGAGCTCTGCCTAGCTCCTAAACCCTATACTCCTCAACAGCTGCCAGCAAAGGACTCCTCATCAACTCTGGAAGTTGGTCTTCATTCTCTTTGATCTCTAATGGCCTTCATCATCACAGTCTTCAGCTCTCCCAATCCCCAAGCAAACCCAATACCCCACACAGACAAATGAAATAACCCTAGAGAGGGCACACCACACAGTCAAGCAAATACAAGCAGTATACTGATAGTAATAGTAGAATAGGGGAACCTAGTAATTTCTAAGGGATCTAGTATCTACCCATAACCCCTATAGTCCCCTACCCCAAAGATTCAATCTCTAAATCCTGAAAGAATTGATTCACTATACCTATGCTATCTCTTAAACCCTAGTTTTGGTCACACTGATCACACCTAAACAAATCACCTAAGATTAAGTTCTAAAATTGTGAATTAAATTTTATGAGTAAGCTAAAGGTCTAAGCTAATCAACCTAAAAAGAATGGGTCCAAAATATTAAAGCATTTAATCAAACTAAAATCACCAAATTCATGCATTAAACTAAACATTATTTAATCCTATTTAAAAGAAAAATATGCTAAAAATAGAAAAATAAAATGAAATACCAATTTTTTTGTATGATAATTTTCTTGACAGAATTAAGAAAAGGATGCAAAAACAACCATTAAAAAACATGCATTTTTCTATTTGTTATGAATTTTCAAAGAATTAAAAGAAATTGAAAGAAATTTAAATGAGTTAATTTGCTGAGGGGTGCAGAAAGCATGTTAATTCAGTTAAAATGAAAGGATGGGCCCAGACTGGGGGGCGCGCATAGCAAGCGCGTCTGGGCCCAGTGCATCAGAAAAACAAATAAAAAGAAAAAACCTGAGGACGGTGCAGAAAGTAAAGATTTTAGTTGAATTGGGATTGGGCCTTGCGTTTGGGGGTGTGCATAGCATTGGAAACCTGAGCCCATCTGATGGGGTTTAATGAAACGGTGCGTTCTGTGCACCCAGGGTTCCCTCCACATTCGTTTTAAATCGTGACCATTGGATCCATTGCTTAGTCAACCAACCAGACCCCATCCAACGGACCTCATGCATCTTCTCCAAATGCTAGGGTTTCAGCCATGGAAGCTCCATGCACGAGCTTATGGACCAGACCTTCCACCTTCTCATACGCCCTCAGTTCTCCATGAAACCAAATTCTATAAAGAGCAAAGTTGCTCTATTTCTTCCCCTCTACACAACCATAACAATAGATTCCTCTAAAACTCAACCAAGAAACGAACCCGATAGGTAGAACATCCTGAATCCATCATTTTCACCTGCTATCAACCATTCCAATTCTCACTAATTTTTACCCTAACCTAATCTACACTTTATGCTGATCAATCTGAGCTATGGATCCAAGATTATCGTGCATTATTCTTGATGTTATAAACCTTAACAGCTTTGGTGCACCATTAACAACCTCCATGAAACCTTCTCAAACTCACCAAAATTAATCATCTAACCTATCCTAACAATTCTAACCTAACAGATCTCTATAATTCTAACTAAATCAAGCAATTCGAATGGATTACCAACCTGGTGTAAATGGTGAAAACAGTTGTAGAATTCTCTTGATCCAACGCTTTCAATGCTCTGAACTTGATCCACACACTCAATTTTTGATTCTGTATGCAAAAGTTCTTGCTCCAATGCCTTAGATCCTTGTAACCACTTCTTCTTGCTCCTTTGATGATGAAGTTGGTGGCACGAATCCTTGCTCAATTCAAACAAATTCTGATGTGAATTCTGATCCTTGAATGATCTAGATGATGATTGAATCAAGAAATTTGGAAATTGGTGAAGATTTGATGGAGTTTGAATTGATTTTGCAAAAATGGAAGATTGAAGTGTAACTTGGTATTATGAGCACAATGAATCACCAACCATGGCATGAAGCTATTCAATTCAATATATAGATGAACTTAGAAACCTCTAGATCTTTGTAGAAACTTCCCATGCACACTTTCCCTTGGATTTGGATTATGTAACTTCCTTTGTAAGTAACCAAGCATATCTTTCAAATCTTGAACCAAACTCAAAAATCCACTTTTGCCAATGTTCTTAAAACATTTTTTCCAATCAAAATGACCTATAATTTCACCCCATTTGGCCAAATTATGAAAAATCTCAATTTTAGGTCATTTTTATTCATTAAATTCACCAATTTTGAAACCTTGAGCTATGCGTTTTTACAATCTTTCATGATCACTTTTCTAGACTCAAAATGTCATTTTGAGCAAGTTTGATGTTGTGAAGTTTTTCATTTGAAGCTTCCTTGTATGAGTTTTGGGCATAGGCTTGAAATGACCTGTAATTCCCAGATGACCAAAATACCCTTTGCTTGCCAAGACCATAAGTAGAGTTCCACAAATCATATGAAGGCATACCATACCTTTCTAGAAATCTAATACAATGAGGAACAACTATTATGTCGATCAGAAATTCATTTGAAATCTCCTTGAGGGGTAAAAGTTGCTTAGAAGACAAGTAACTTTCACAGACAAAATTTCAGATACCCCAGATGACCTGTAACTTGCAAGGACCATAACTTGAGTTCTATAAATCTCCTTGATGTCTTCCACCACTCAAATTAAAGGTATTGAGATCCTATACAAGTTTCATGTTGGCCAAGGATCCATTTGAAGCTTGCATTTTGACTTATCTTGCTTGGAAATTTGACCTAAACTAGGGGATTTTACACAGAAACCCTAATTTAGAAACTCCTCTTCTCCTTGATTTCTCTTGATTTCTTCTTGGTACAAAACCACATCCTTATCTACATGTCAAATGATGAACCCCACATCTCTCCAATAGACCTTAATGCCTTTCAATCAATCCTTTGACTTAGAGTTGACCCAGAGTTGACCCCAGATGAAACCCTAGTTGACTGTCTTCAACTGCAACTCTTGTGCTCATATCAATGACTTGTCTCCTTCTCCAAATGACTTTCTAAGTCTTCCATTATGTTTACATACTCTCCATGCTCAATTCACAGCTCACAACTTCTTTGATGATCCTCAGATACCCTCAGATAGGAGATAGATCCCCTGCTTGATCCACTGACTTCTCTGACTTCAATTTCTTTCTGATGACTTGGATATGCTTGAATTTGAATAATAACCTCTTGATATGCTCATAGAGATGAGAGTAGTGCTTGGCCCCTTGTTGGATGATTTGCTATGCTATGCTATGCAGATGATTAGACTATGTACATGACTCTATATGCAAATGCTAATGCAATTGAAACATAAACCAAGTGAAGAAGGTTGAGAAAATTTTAGGGTGCAACACATAATGGGAGTGACCATGATCATTGAGTTTGGGAGTTGTTGCGGATCGGCTGGACTGCTGTAAAAGTGAAGCTCTTATTGTTGTTCATGTGGCGTTGCTTGGAGCTACATGCTTTGAAATTCACGTAGTCACTGCGAAGCTATTGCTTCGGTGTTTAACAGCCAAAGAGTTACAAAGCATTTTCGAAGCGGTTTATCAAGTTGTTCTTAAATAGGAAAGATGTGGCATGAAGGTTGTCGTAAACTCTGTTGTCACAAGTCCATGACTATGTTGTTTCACATGGTTTGCTGTGAGACTTAAAACAATGGCTGGTTTGGCACACAATGCTTTGTGTGTTATGGGAATTTTGTGCACTAACCTTGTATATAATGTTGCCCGTGTACTTGTGATTTTGGCTGTCAAAGGAATGCCTTGTATCAACTTTAAACTTCTAAGTATCCCTGCTAATACTTATTTTTTTTGTCTTTATTATTTTGAAGGATCAATCAGTGCTTGTAAGGATGAGAATCAATAAGGAAGAATAAGGAACAGAAAAATATCCTTGAAATGTAGGTGGTCATTCAGTCTTGCTTGAGCCATTCCTTTAGTAACTCAAGACTCAACAAATTGGATTATGCTACAACATTTAGCCCTTGGTGACATAACGTTTGCTTCTTTGTAATGAATCATAATTAAATAGGACAACACACTTTTATTTCTAGAACTTCTTTAGTATCAATGTTATGCATCATTTAATAGCACAATAAACTCTTGGGATTTTAGGTTTGTATTGACTTGAGATAGTATATTTCGTGAATCGTGGCTTATGATGGTTTAGCCATAACTTTGTAAAATTTAATCACACGACCTGTCCTTAGATTGGGTAGCAGCACAATGTTTGGTTGTGAAATAGCTCTGTTGGCTTTGGCCTATCCATGGCTTCGGAGAGTCTTGTAATAAATTGGAACAAAAACTTGGTTCGAATTGATCATGAAACATTATTAAAATAATTCAAACATGGCTTGCAACAAAAGTTGAAGTTGTGTCTTAATAAAATAACGCTCTTATTCTTGGCATGAAGATAAAATCTAATCATGATTCCGAACTGCTTAAATCAATAGCTTAAATAAAAAATTTGGACCCCTTATCAAAACCATGACCCGCACCAAGAATCCTCATCCTCTAATCTTATAGTCCTTTCCATGCGTCTTAAAACAACTCAGACTAATAACCTGAATGCCAACTTCGATCAAATCATTATTACTTATACTCATCTCCTCATGACGCAAACATTTCCCTCATTACAATGGATTAAATCTTGTAAATGTATTGAGACGAATCGAAATATCTTCTGGGCTAGTTGCATCTAGATTTAATTACAACTTGAAATTTGCAAGCTAAATATAAGTTTGTCGCAAACCGATTTAGAATCCAAACATAGCTTGACGCTTGTCATTATGTACTTTAGGCTCATTGACCATATCATGTCTGTCTGATCGTGAGAACGAGGACACACATGAGCTTGGGTACAGGGGGCTGGAGGCACGCTCTTCCCACAAGAATGCAACATAAATTGCTAAGGATTATGAGCACCCACAAAGTCTATATAGACGAAGTCTTGGAGAATCATGGCCAGAAGTCATGAAGCAGTAACATTCATTAAATAGCGAAGTAGGACAAATTTGGGGTATGACAGATGCCCCTATCTAATTGCCTTGAACCCGAGAGAATGAATCGCTGCATACCGTTCATTTTGAGGTGGAAGTCAATTAGATACAAAAAGACCCCAAAATTTGTCTGACAAGCAAGTAAAAAGCAGTGAGATACCAGGATGGGATAATAGGATGCGAAAGATGAACAAGATAATCTAACACTCTCTGGGTGGTCGAAGCAGTCCCTTATCTAATAAGGTTTTTCGCGATACCAGAGTAGTATAAGCGATCCTCTTTGGGTGGTCGAAGCAGTCCCTCATTCGTTAAGGTCCCTCGCGATACCAAAGTGGTATAAACAAACCCCTTTGGGTGGTCGAAGCAGTCCCTCATTCGTTAAGGTCCTTCGCGATACCAAAGTGGTATAAACAAACCTCTTTGGGTGGTCGAAGCAGTCCCTAATTCGTTAAGGTCCTTCGCGATACCAAAGTGGTATAAACAAACCTCTTTGGGTGGTCGAAGCAGTCCCTCATTCGTTAAGGTCCTTCGCGATACCAAAGTGGTATAAACAAACCTCTTTGGGTGGTCGAAACAGTACCTTATCCATTAAGGCTCTTCGCGATACCAAAGTGGTATACACAAACCTCTTTGGGTGGTCGAAGCAGTCCCTCATTCGTTAAGGTTCTTCGCGATACCAAAGTGGTATAAACAAACCTCTTTGGGTGGTCGAAGCAGTCCCTCATTCGTTAAGGTCCTTCGCGATACCAAAGTGGTATACACAAACCTCTTTGGGTGGTCGAAGCAGTCCCTCATTCGTTAAGGTCCTTCGCGATACCAAAGTGGTATAAACGAAACTCTTTGGGTGGTCGAAGCAGTCCCTCATTTGTTAAGGCTCTTCAATGATACCAAAGCAGTATCTCGAGCGAAACTTGAGATTCTTCGGGTGGTCGAAGCAGTACCTTATCCATTAAGGCTCTTCGATGATACCAAAGCAGTATCTCGAACAATAATTGAGATTCTTCAGGTGGTCGAAGCAGTACCTTATTCATTAAGGCTCTTCAATGATACCAAAGCAGTATCTCGAGCGAAACTTGAGATTCTTCGGGTGGTCGAAGCAGTACCTTATCCATTAAGGCTCTTCGATGATACCAAAGCAGTATCTCGAACAAAACTTGAGATTCTTCGGGTGGTCGAAGCAGTACCTTATCCATTAAGGCTCTTCGATGATACCAAAGCAGTATCTCGAGCGAAACTTGAGATTCTTCGGGTGGTCGAAGCAGTACCTTATCCATTAAGGCTCTTCGATGATACCAAAGCAGTATCTCGAACAAAACTTGAGATTCTTCGGGTGGTCGAAGCAGTACCTTATCCATTAAGGCTCTTCGATGATACCAAAGCAGTATCTCGAGCGAAACTTGAGATTCTTCGGGTGGTCGAAGCAGTACCTTATCCATTAAGGCTCTTCGATGATATCAAAGCAGTATCTCGAACAAAACTTGAGATTCTTCGGGTGGTCGAAGCAGTACCTTATCCATTAAGGCTCTTCGATGATACCAAAGCAGTATCTCGGGTGGTCGAAGCAGTACTTTATCCATTAAGGCTCTTCGATGATACCAAAGCAGTATCTCGAGTGATGATTTTGCTGAGGAATAGTTGAGCTAAAACCCCTATTAGAGGAACAACGTTGTGCGAACTCTGCAGGGGGAAAGCCTTCAAGAAACTTTTTAAGATAACCTCTGCTTGGGGAGCCACTAGAGCAATAGTTGCTGGGGATTATCATCATCAACTGCATGGTTGAAGAATGACTTGCTGGGGAGTAGAATTCCCTGAACTCGTGGGGTCTTAACTCTTTTCAGAGTCATACTGCCAACTTCACTGGAGGACTGACCAAGATGCTTGCGAACTGATCCTGGATCCTACTACATTGCTATGTAATGCAATGTTTTATGATGCCCAAACATGCAACTAAGATGCAACTGCTAGGGAGTGCACGATGCGAATGCAAATGATATGTTAATGCTTGATATGATTATGATATGAGGCTGTATGTCGTGCTTATGATAATGCAGCGACCAGGTATGTAGGGGATAAACTCCTGTCGGGGACATCACCAGGGATTGGATTCGGTAATTGCCAAATGGTTTGGACTTTGGTTATTGAGGATGCCAACGAGGGTGGACTTTTAGTGGTTGCCAATGAAGACTGGACTTTTAGGGTGAATTTAAGGTGCCAATTGGAGTGGCTTTTTGATGTTGCCAATAAAAGATTGGGCTTTCTATGGGGTAATGAGAGGATTAGACTACTCGACATCCCAGATTTGGATACTCCATGACGATCGGGGGAATTGATTGCCCCAGTTTAGTTCTTGAACTCGAAGCTGGGGGAAACCATATCATACAAACCCTTTAGAAAGGCAAAGCTTTTCATGATGGCAAGCTTAGGCAGCTGACGACTAATTCAATGCTTCTACCTGTTGATATTTTTCTTGGAGACCATCTATTTTTCCCAATATCTTCGAACATCAAAACAAGTTCTATACCTTGTCAAAAAGTTATATTTTTATTTTTTAGCTGAAGTTTCGAACACAAATTAACAAAATAAAATTAATTTGCAAACAATCAGATAAAGTAAAAGAGTGAGCATAATTTAATTGAGAAATCTCTCTTTATATTGATTTGACCCTTGAATGGGTAAATATACAAAGATGTAATCCCTTAATGAGGTGATTACAGTGCAAGAAAAACATAATGGCAAAAATTAGAGCCCCTTTGAGTTTTGACACTTCTATAGTCCCTATAACTTTGGAAGTCTTCAACACCTTGCTTCATAGGAAAAAATGGTCGGATTAATCATGTTTCTTGATAATGTACTAGGGTTAAGTGATCATGCATAATGGATACTTTGCCTTGGAATTTTGCCTCTAACTTTTGCCTGGATCGCCCTTTCGGGTTTTCAATCCACCGGGACGCCCTTTTTTGCCTGAGCCGCCCTTTCGGGTTTTCAACTCAGCGGGCCTATTCTTAGTTTATCCCTAATTTTTGCCTGAACCGCCCTTTCGGGTTTTCGGTTCACCGGGATAGCCAATTTTGCCTAAGTCGCCCTTTCAGGTTTTCGACTTAGCGGCTATACTATTCCACTTTTTTAGGCAAAGTATCGTTTGACCAAATCTGCATTCACTGGATAAGGTAACTCCTACCCATCCATGGTTGCGAGCTTTAGGGCACCACCAGAGAATGCTTCTGTTACCACATATGGGCTTTCGTAGTTCGGCGTCCATTTGCCCCTAAATTCATTATACATAGCCATGATCCTCTTGAGTACTAAGTCTCCTTGTGCGAATGTCCTGGGATGCACTCTTTTGTCGAAGGCTCTCTTTATTCTTCTCTGATAAAGCTGGTCGTGGCATATGGCTGTCAAGCGCTTTTCCTCAATGAGATTAAGTTCTTCAAACCTCGTCTTTACCCATTCGGCTTCATCAAGTTGAGCTTCCATTAAAACCCTCAGCGAAGGGATTTCGACCTCTATTGGGAGAACTGCCTCCATGCCATAAACCAACGAGTAGGGAGTTGCCCCTGTTGAAGTTCGTACTGAAGTACGGTAGCCGTGTAGTGCAAAGGGTAACATCTCGTGTCAATCTTTGTACGTGACCACCATCTTCTGGATGATTTTCTTGATATTTTTATTGGCTGATTCCACGGCTCCATTCATTTTGGGTCTATATGGTGTCGAGTTATGGTGTTTTATTTTAAAACTGGCGCACAACTCGTCCATCATTTTGTTGTTGAGATTCGACCCATTGTCAGTGATGATGCGGTTAGGCACTCCATATCTGCATATAATGTTGTGTTTCAAGAAGCGAGCGACTACTTGCTTAGTAACGTTGGTATATGAAGCAGCTTCAACCCACTTGGTGAAATAGTCTATAGCCACAAGTATGAAGCGATGTTCGTTTGAAGCTTTTGGTTCAATCATCCCAATCATATCTATTCCCCACATGGAGAAGGGCCACAGTGAGGTTAAGATATTCAATGGAGTGGTGGGTACATGAATCTTATCAGAGTATATTTGGCACTTGTGACAAGTTCGGGCATGATGATAACAATCTGCTTCCATGGTAAGCCAGTAATAGCCCGCTCTCAATATTTTCTTTGCCATGGTATGTCCATTCGCATGAGTTCCAAAGCAGCCCTCATGAATGTCTTTTAGAATTTGTTCAGCTTCACGTTTCTCCACACATCTGAGCAAAACAGTGTCATAGTTGCGTTTGTACAGTACATTTCCGTTGAGGAAGAAGTTGGATGCCAATCTACGCAAAGTTCTTTTGTCGATACCCAGAGCTCCTTCGGGATATTCGTGCTTTTCAAGATATCGCTTTATATCATAAAACCACAGCTTTTCATCTGCGTCTTTATCAGCAGTCAGGCAATGCGCGGGCTCTTCAAAGCGTCGTAAATCAATAGACGGTCGGTGATTAGGCCATATCAACTTGTACATGGATGCCAAAGTTGCCAAAGCGTCAGCCATTTGATTCTCTTCTCGAGGTATGTGAGCAAAAGTGATATCATCGAATCGGGGAAGCAATTTGGCCACATAATCCCGGTATGGAATTAAATTTTCATGCTTTGTATCCCAATCGCCTCTTATCTGGTAAATTACCAGAGCAGAATCTCCAAACACATCGAGAGTTTTGATTCTCAAGTTAATGGCCTCTTCTAGCCCTAGTATACATGCCTCGTACTCTGCTATATTATTAGTGCACGGGAAACAGAGTTTGGCCGTAAACGGCAAGTGAAAAATTTTGGGAGATGTAATCACTGCCCTAATTCCATGTCCATAAGAGTTAGAAGCACCATCGAACATAAGAGTCCATCGCTCCCCTGGTTCTGGCCCTTCATCTGGCCCTGGCTCCTCGTAATCTTTTGCCATCATAATATCTTCGTCTGGAAAGTCGAACCTCAACGGCTGATAATCTTCCACGGGTTGGTGGGCCAGATGGTCCGCTAGCACACTGCCTTTGATAGCCTTCTGAGCGACATACTGGATGTCGTATTCAGACAAAAGCATTTGCCATCGGGCTATCCTACCGGTAAGAGTAGGCTTCTCAAAGATGTACTTGATTGGATCCATCTTAGAGATTAAATATGTGGTGTGTGTCAGCATGTATTGTCTGAGGCGTCCAGCAGCCCATGCAAGTGCACAACAAGTTTTCTCAAGCAAAGAGTATCTAGTCTCACAGTCGTTAAACTTTTTGCTGAGATAGTATATAGCATGCTCTTTCTTTCATGAATCATCCTGTTTTCCTAATACGCAACCCATGGATTCTTCTAGCACAGTTAAGTACATAATAAGCGGCCTTCCAGGAACTGGTGGTATCAAGATCGGTGGTTCTTGCAAATATTCTTTGATTGCATCAAATGCCCCTTGGCATTCATCATTCCATACAACCGGCTGATCTTTCCTGAGTAACTTAAAAATTGGCTTGCAAGTGGCTGTGAGATGTGAAATAAATCTTGCAATATAATTCAACCTCCCTAGAAATCCACGGACCTCCTTTTCGGTCCTTGGTGCAGGCATGTCCTGAATCGCCCTTACTTTTTCAGGATCTACCTCAATTCCTTTCTGGCTTATGATAAAGCCCAACAACTTCCCAGACCGTACCCCGAACGTACATTTGTTGGGATTAAGTCTCAACTTGAACTTCCTCAGTCTAGCGAACAACGTTTCCAAATTAACCAAATGTTCATCTTCAGTCTGGGACTTAGCAATCATGTCGTCAACGTACACTTCGATCTCTTTATGAATCATATCATGAAAGAGTGTTACCATTGCACGTTGGTACGTTGCCCCAGCGTTCTTCAAACCAAATGGCATTACCTTATAACAGAAGGTGCCCTATGGTGTAATGAACATGGTCTTTTCCATGTCATCTGTATCCATCTTAATTTGATTGTAACCAGAGAATCCATCCATGAAGGAAAAAACGGAGAACTGAGTCGTATTATCTACCAACACATCAATATGAGGCAATGTAAAATCATCTTTAGGACTTGCTCTGTTTAAGTCGCGGTAATCCACACACATACGGACCTTTCCATCCTTCTTCGGCACTGGAACGATATTTGCAACCCATTGCGGATATTTGGCCACTGCTAAGAATCCTGCATCGAATTGTTTTCGGACTTCATCACGGATTTTCAGAGCCATATCAGGACGAGTTCTTCTCAACTTCTGCTTGACGGCATGACACTCTTCTTTGAGTGGCAACTTGTGTACAACGATGCTCGTATCTAGACCAGGCATGTCCTGATACGACCATACGAATACATCAGCATATTCTCGAAGGAGCCCTACCAACTTTACCTTGACAGTATCCTGAAGAGACGCGCCAACCCTTATCTCCCTTTTATTTTCTTCTGAACCTAGGTTGATAATCTCGACATCCTCTTTATGCGCCATAATGACCTTTTCTTCTTGCTGCAGCAACCTCGCCAATTCGTTGGGGAGCTCATCCTCGTCTTCCTCATCCGCTCGGTATATTGGACAATCAAAATCATAAAGGCCTATAGCAGTGTCGATATCAAGGACCTCGGTAGTGTCTCTGCATGTTTATGATTTATGCAGCTTATTTAGGAAAGTGAGTGCGTGAAAGAAATGCCATTAATTATGAAAACGTAGAAAAGAAAATGAGCAAAGGAATTGAATGCAAATCAAAATTTATTCACGTTAAACATGTTTCGAAACATCAGGAGGCCCGATACAAAGCTCCACTACGCCTTGGGCAGAGCGTAGGGTTTTGAAAATTAATTAAAACTTTACTTTTGAAGAGGGAAGAATTGGGGTATTTCGATGGTCTTCCAGTTCTTCAATTCTTCACCAGGTTCAGCCTGTCGGATCCAGCTTGCGGAGGCTCCTTTGTCATCAGCCTCATCTTCAATTACCATGGCGGAGGTATGATCGAAGATATGCCTGGCGCTCTTGAAAACTTCTGCTACAGGAGGAATCTGCCTCTTGTCACGTGCAACCGTCACTGTGTTGGACGAAGGATGGTATCCTAGCCCGAATTTGTCGAACTTCTCAGCCACTTCCACCATCTTGCCCCAGCCTTCGGTGTTCCCTTCATCTACAACCATCTTAGCCTCTCCATAAGAGGCCATTGCTGATCTTGAACTCTGACTATCTGAAGTTCGCTGCACCGCTAATGTATTCACCATTTCGAAAGACTGAAAAGGCGTTTCCACCATTTCCCCTTCAACTTCAATGTACCTGAAGGACGTCAAGTGGCTTACCAAGATATCCTCCCCTCCTCCAATCTGGACTACCTTGTCATTACTGACAAATTTTAGCTTTTGGTGAAGGGTGGAGGTAACAGCTCCTGCATAGTGGATCCAAGGTCTCCCTAAAAGACAGTTGTACCCTGGATAAATATCCATTACTTGGAAAGTAATGGTGAAGACAGTTGGTCCAATTTTTATTGGCAAGTCCACATCGCCAATCACAACACGCCTAGAACCATCAAAAGCTTTGACTACCAGAGCACTTGGCTTCATGCTAACTCCTTTTACTGGAATTCTCTCCAGGGTGATCTTGGGAAGCACATTCAAAGAAGAACCTGTATCCACTAAGACTCGGGATATCAATGTGTCTTGGCACTTGATAGAAATATGGAGAGCTTTATTATGGTTTCTCTTCTCTGCAGTCAGGTCATCATCATTAAACCCAAGAAAGTTTCCAGTTGTTACGCTAGCTATCACATCATCGAACTGGGCTACAGTGATGTCTTTAGCAATATGCGCAGTGCTCAACACCTTCATTAAAGATAACCTGTGGGCCTCTGAACTAAGTAACAACGAGAGCATGGAAATTTTGGCAGGAGTCTGGTTTATTTGATCAATCACTTTATAGTCACTTTTTTTTTATGATCTTCAAAAACTCCTCAGCTTCCTTTGGCGTGACCGCTGCCTTTGGTGATGACACCTCAACAGGTGGCTCAACACTTGGCAGTTCAATTGTAGCTTTTTCTTTATTTCTGGCTGGCACTTCCACTGGTTTGGCGGCAAATAAACGACCGCCACGGGTCACCCACTAGGCCCAACAACTGCATCGCATTTAGCAGCGTCATACTCAATCACTAGTCTCTCTGGCCTCTATTTAAAAACTTTGGGCTCAGATTCATTGACAGAATATTCTATTACCACCGGAGCTGGTCGTGCTACTTTTTGTCTATTAACGTCATCTTCATCATATTGCATAATCACGGGTGCTGGTCGGGCGGGCCTCTGTTGAAAGGCTTTCGAAGGATCATACTGTAAGACTACTGGCGCTGGTCGAAGTCGCCTTGTCGGATAAGCACTTGTTTCGTCATACTGAATATCAATAGCAGACACGTTCGAATCTCTTTGTTTTATTTGTACTATCCCATATTCTATGAACCTTTGTAAATGTCTCTTTACCATTTCGTCAGTCAAATTCTCCATTTCTTCTTGGGGAAACATCCCACTTTTCTTCAATTGTTCTCCAATAACGACCATTAGAGTACGGGCCTCTTCAACATTTGTAATTAGTCTCAAACCACTACTCTCTTCCAAAGCATTGATAGAAGGACCTCCATGTGAGGGAAAACTGTCTCACAACATACGTTCTCAAGTTTCGATGATGACAAAGTACAACCTCGGATGAATCAGAATCGTCATGCAATACTTAACATATTACATCCTTCCTATATCCTTTTAAATCATCATATTTCATTGGCAATATATGTGACTAATGTTTGGTCGTGACAAGATGCACGAAACAACAAACACATCAGGTTTGCAGATTTTGGAGCTATGAGTCGACCATACAGTCCTCATTCTCCACTGGTCAGCACATGCAGACCATGAGTCGACCATACAGTCAGCTCATGCAGACCATGAGTCGACCATACAGTCAGCTCATGTAGTCAGCTCATCAGGATGAGTCGACCATACAGTCAGCTCATGCAGTCAGCTCATCAGGATGAGTCGACCATACAGTCAGCTCATGCAGTCAGCTCATCAGGTCACTTTTCCACGGGTCAGCACAAACACACCATGAGTCGACCATACCACTCAGCGCATGAAGCTGCGTATTCCCCACGGGTCAGTGCACGCCGACCCTATGGTCGACCGTTCGCGCGTTGTGCAACATTTTTTGCTGTGTTTGAAAAACTGTTTAATTGGTTGATCTGCTTGTTACTATAAATAATGTTTTGTTCATTTTTAACAACTAACAATTGAAATCTTGAGTAAATTGTCAGGGCAAGAAACGTGAAATAGGTGCAACATATTTCTTCATCTTCATCCTTCAAACAACACACAAATCCTCAAATACACACAATCATTTTTGCTGTGATTGGTGTCTTGTTCAAGGGTGATAAGGTTCGAACGCGTTGATTGAAGATTCGGTTCAAGTGGAAATTGGGGCAGGTGTTTCTTGCAGAAAACCTTGAAGGTTTTACCCATCAAGACTCGAAGGTTTTGAGGGCTTTTGCTACGGAATAGTTCGTTCAACATTCAAGCAAGTGCGAAGGTAATTGATCAACGGAAGGTTTATCAGTTTAGTAGCTAGGGCGTTGAAGTGTTGAAGACTTTCCGGGTTTGATTTGTTGGTGTCTAAGATCAGCCGAGCCGAAGGTTTGAACAACGGAAGGTTATTCATTAAGGTGGCTGGAATCGGAGATCATTCACAACAAATTGAAGGGCTTGATTCATCTCGAATCAAGGTGCAAGAAGTGATAGCAAGCATCAACATCATTTGAGATTGTTTGTATCATTGTCTATCAACTCTTGTGTAAACTGTTCATTCCAACAGGTGATATATATTCAATATATCTCAATTCTAATTTTAGAATTGAGGGCAGACGTACCCCGAAGCGAGGACGACGGGGAATTGCCTCATCAAATCGTGTGTTCTTTAGTTTCTGTCATTTTCAATTCAGCTTATAAAATAAGTGATTCTAGCTTAAGTGATTATTGTCAAACTGTGATACAAATTGAGTAAGGTGTTGAAACTCTGTTTTTAACTACTAAGTACAATAAAAATAGTGTACTAGGGCATTTCCAATCTCTTACTCAACATAAATATCCTTTGAGGTATTTGTGCACACAAACTGTTCGACAAAAGTCCTGAACTAAAATTGTCTTATTTTGCTTCTAGTTTTTGTGTGTCTTATTAATCATTGGAACTAGGTAACCTTGCAAATTGAAATAAATAATTGATAAGCGTAGTTTGTGTTGTGATTCTATTCTTTCCGAATTATCATAAATCCATAGGCTTACGTATATCCGGTTTTCCAATAACCGTTCGTTTTAGACTATATTTTTCCTCGGCCGCTTCCGCACTTAAAACATTTTTAAAACCAATTTTAAATTGGTAGCGCCGACTCAATTTTTAATTGGGGATCTATTCAACCCCCCCTTCTAGATCTGTGCCATAGTCTAACAAGTGGTATCCAGAGCTCCGGTTATTCGGTGCTTCAAATACAACGAGATAGAAAATGGCAAACGAACCTAAAGGGGCGTATAATAGAGCTCCCGTTTTTAACGGTGAAAATTATAGTTATTGGAAAGACTGTATGCGGGTGCACATAAATTCCATAGACAGAAAAATATGGAACGTTATTCTCAACGGTCCTATTGAAATTACCATGACCAATGAAAATAACGAAGTTGTGCCAAAGCCCGAAGCACAATGGACTGACGACGATGAGCGAAAGTACAATTATGATTGGAAAGCTAAAAACATTCTAATCTCCTCATTAGGTGTAGACGAATACTATCGTGTATCCCATTGTCCTACTGCTAAGACTATATGGGATGCACTACAAATTGCACATGAGGGGACAAACGATGTTAAGTTAGCTAGAATCAACACTCTTATACAAGAGTTTGATCTCTTTTTCATGGAGCAAGGGGAAACCATTGCTGACATGCAAAAGAGATTTACTCATCTCATCAATCGATTACATTCACTAGGTAGGCCTATTTCCAATGATGTTGCTACTAATAAAGTCTTGAGATGTCTTAACAGGGAATGACAGCCAAAAGTGACCGCCATCAAAGAGGCAAATGATCTTACCATATTAGACTTGACAACATTGTTTGGCAAATTGCAAGAGCATGAACAGGTACTCTTGAGCCTAGACCAACATGAAAGAAAAGAAAAGAAGGACAAAACGAAGGTGAGTGAAAAGAAATCTATAGCTCTTAAGGCTTCCTCCTCGAAGTCTCAAGCAAAAGAGCCGAGTGATTATTCATCTAGTGAGGACGAAGAGGATGATCAAAGTGAGGACATGCGGCTGTTCGTAAAACGGTATAACCGTTACGTGAGAAAGAACGGCATTCAACACTCCGAGAAGAACCTAGTGAATTTCCGGAGACAATCAAGGGACTCTAAAGGCGATGATACTAGAAGAAACAAAACTAGAGGATCATGCTATACTTGTGGTAAGCCCGGTCATTACAAACCGGACTGTTCGATGAACAAGAAGACAAAGGAAAAGAAATCATCCAAATCACACAAGAAATCATCAAAGCCAAGGAGAGCATACATAGCTTGGGAAAGCGATAGTGACTCCTCGGATGATGAAAGCTCTAGTGATGAAGATGAAGCTGTCAACGTATGCCTATCTGCTTATCAAAAGAACAAAAAGAAACAGGTACGACATGCTCAATATGAAAAATCCTCTAGTATGTCTCATCATGAATTACAAGTTGCTTTTGACACTTTACACTGTGAAGCTAAAGAGGCTTTTAAAAGGCTTGCCTCAAACAAACAAATTTTTATTCATTTGGAACAAAAAATTCGAGAATCCGAAAGAAAACTTGAGGCACTCAAAGCTTCTATGGTTGAAAGCACAAAAGCAAGTTGTGAGGACCTTAGAAATACGATACTTAACTATGGGTGTGATACTTGTCACATTTGGCAAGGTGAAGTAAGAAACCTAAAGGCCAAACTTGACAAGGCTCTTGAGCCCAAGATTACCTTTGCTATTGATAAATCAAACTTTCGAAAAAGTATGGTTAATCCATATCAAAAATATAATTATGTTATAAAAGATGAAAATAGCAAAGGCAATCAAAGTATTAATTTCTCTTGTCTTTATTGTTGCAAGAAAGGTCACTCTATTGCTAAATGCAGGTTTAGGAGATTTTTAGTTCCTAAAGGCATTTATCAATGGTTGCCCAAATGCAACCCCTTTGTCACTCACGATTTAGGACCCAAAAAGCCTTTGGGTACCTCCTCTTGTTGATTATTTTACACAGGTACAATGTCTCGAGACCACCGAGAGAATATGGGTTCTCGACAGTGGATGCTCAAGGCATATGTCAGGAGACATATCCCTCTTCATTGACTTTGTGGCAAAGAAGAAAGGGTATGTAACTTATGGTGATAACAACCGCGGAGCAATACTCGGTAAAACGATTGCTTGCTGTAGAAGAGTCTGTGCATGTTACTTTTGATGAGTCCTATCCGAGAAATGTCGGAAAGGAAAGTGTTGTTCATGGTGCAGGTACATCCATAGAAGACATACTCAAAGATGGCGAAATGGGGATTGATCAACCCGACAAAGTCAAAGTTGAGGAGGATAAGGATGTACACCATGAAGTAAACGAGGAAGTTCATCCGCCTACAAACGATGATCTCCCTCAAGCTTGGAAGTCTTCTAAAGATCATCCAATCGACAACATTCTCGGAGACATCACAAAGGGAGTCACTACTCGATCAAAGCTAAGTAATTTCTGTTATCACTTTACTTTCGTTTCGCAAATAGAACCTAAAAATCCTAAGGAAGCCCTACTCGATGAACACTGGTTTTTGTCAATGCAGGAGGAACTGAATTAGTTCACTAGAAATGAGGTTTGGGACCTTGTCCCCCCTCCACGAGGTCATCGAGTAATCGGTACCCGATGGGTGTTTAGGAACAAGCTGGACGAAAACGGGGTAATAACCCGTAACAAGGCGCGTTGAGTCGCGCAAGGGTATAACCAAGAGGAGGGCATCGACTATGAGGAAACTTATGCTCCGGTTTCCCGACTCGAGGCTATACGCCTTCTCCTTGCTTTCGCTTGTGTGAAAGATTTTAAGTTATTCCAAATGGATGTTAAGAGTGCGTTCCTTAACGGGTACATAAATGAAGAGGTCTACGTCGCACAACCTCTGGGTTTTGAATCTCATGAGTACCCCGATCATGTTTATAAACTAAAACAGACACTGTATGGTCTCAAACAAGCTCCTAGAGCTTGGTATGAGCGCCTAAGTAAATTCTTACTTGATCAAGGTTACTCAAGAGGAAAGGTTGGCAGGACTCTCTTTATTAAACGTCAAGGAAAGCACTTGATTCTAGTACAAATTTATGTTGACGATATAATCTTTGGATCTACTAACATGAATCTCGTGAGAGAGTTTTCTGATCTTATGCAGGGTGAATTCGAGATGAGTATGATGGGAGAGCTCACATACTTTCTCGGTTTGCAAATTAAACAACTCAAAGAAGGAACATTCGTGAGTCAAACAAAGTACTGTTTGGATCTTATCAAGAGATTTGACATGGCAAAATATAAGGCCATAGACACCCCGATGCCTACATGTGCAAACTTGAATAAAGATGAAAGCGGTAAGGACGTAGAGGTAAAAAGGTATAGAGGTATGATTGGATCACTTCTCTATCTCACTGCGCCGCGTCCTGATATTATGTTTAGCGTGTGTATGTGCGGAAGATACCAATCATGTCCTAAGGAATCCCACCTAAAAGCTGTTAAACGAATACTTCGGTACCTATCCGGTACTCCAAAGTATGGACTGTGGTATTCCAAAGGTAGTGATTGCTCTTTGGTAGGTTACTCCGACTCCGAGTTTGCCGGTTGCAAATCGGATAGGAAAAGCACTAGCGGTACGTGTCATTTGTTTTCAAACTCTTTGGTCAGTTGGCATAGCAAGAAGCAAGTTTCAGTTGCTCTATCAACCGCCGAAGCGGAATACGTTGCCGCCGGTAGTTGTTGTGCTCAAATCCTGTGGATTAAGCAACAATTATTGGACTTTAATCTTAAACTTGAATGTATTCGATTCTATGTGACAATACCAGTGCTATTAATCTTACCAAAAACCGGGTATTGCACTCTCGCACTAAACATATCGAAATTCGACACCATTTTCTTCGGGATCATATAGAGAAAGGTGATGTTGTATTTGAACATGTTGATACTAAGAATCAACTAGCGGATATTTTTACAAAGCCGCTAGCCACTGAACCTTTCTTTCATATTCGCCGAGAACTTGGCATTCTCGACATTTCGGAGCGGGAGTCATAAATTGCTTACTCTATCTTATTTCATTTAAAACCATACTTTTGTACTTCTAACAAATTGACGTTTTTGCAAGTACAAGTATGTTGTTTATCAAGCTACTCCGGCATTAAGGTGATATTGTTCCATTTCTCTCTCTCTCTCTCTAATAACTCTCATGATCAACAATTGTATCATTTGACCTATGTTGCATATGTATGACACTTTTTTCTGTATGATAAATTGTTTGGATGCAAATTGTTTTGTGGCATTTTAGGTAGGCATCAAATATGGCTTGATATGTGACATTAAGTGCAAATCTGCATTTGTGCATCCGAACTGAGCTACACACCAAATCTGAACAGTTCAACTCTTTTTCAACAAGAATGAATGAAAGATTTGTAGCTTTCACAACTGCCCATGGATACCAAGAAACAACCGTCTCTCGCAGCATCAATCGCCTGAATCAAGCAGTGGATTACCTCACTGATATGGCTGATCCATATCGTTATCCGTCTTCCTTTGATATGGGCAAGGGACAAGGATATTAGTCATTTGTTTTTGCATTTGCTCATTCTCCATGTTGTTTTTGTTATCATGTTCTGTTTTATCTCTCCTAAGTGCACACTAATGTTTGTTTTACAGTCTTGATTCCTATAAAATGTTATGACTTATGTGTCCTTAATCTGGTTTAATCTATTTTCAATATTTTGCTCATTGTCAATATTTTGTGTGGATATTGGTATATGATTACTTATAGCCTGTTGAGTATTTTGTTAATAGTTAATATGCCAAAACTTTACCTTTCTCCATCTCTTTTTGATGTTGTCAAAGGGGGAGAAAAGACAAGTAGATTGTAGATCACAACAGCTATGACTGTAAAAGAAAGGGGGAGCTTACTACTATGTTAAAGATATCGCATGTTGTGTTCACCAAGCTTCGCACAGGTTTGTCATCATCAAAAAGGGGGAGAATGTGAGGGAAAACTGTCTCACAACATACGTTCTCAAGTTTCGATGATGACAAAGTACAACCTCGGATGAATTGGAGTCGTTATGCATACTTACGATGATGACAAAGTACAACCTCGGATGAATCAGAATCGTCATGCAATACTTAACATATTACATCCTTCATATATCCTTTTAAATCATCATATTTCATTGGCAATATATGTGACTAATGTTTAGTCGTGACAAGATGCACGAAACAACAAACACATCAGGTTTGCAGATTTTGGAGCTATGAGTCGACCATACAGTCAGCTCATTCTCCACTGGTCAGCACATGCAGACCATGAGTCGACCATACAGTCAGCTCATGCAGACCATGAGTCGACCATACAGTCAGCTCATGTAGTCATCTCATCAGGATGAGTCGACCATACAGTCAGCTCATGCAGTCAGCTCATCAGGATGAGTCGACCATACAGTCAGCTCATGCAGTCAGCTCATCAGGTCACTTTTCCACGGGTCAGCATAAACACACCATGAGTCGACCATACCACTCAGCGCATGAAGCTGCGTATTCCCCACGGGTCAGCGCACGCCGACCCTATGGTCGACCGTTCGTGCGTTGTGCAACATTTTTTGCTGTGTTTGAAAAACTGTTTAATTGGTTGATCTGCTTGTTACTATAAATAATGTTTTGTTCATTTTTAACAACTAACAATTGAAATCTTGAGTAAATTGTCAGGGCAAGAAACGTGAAATAGGTGCAACATATTTCTTCATCTTCATCCTTCAAACAACACACAAATCCTCAAATACACACAATCATTTTTGCTGTGATTGGTGTCTTGTTCAAGGGTGATAAGGTTCGAACGCGTTGATTGAAGATTCGGTTCAAGTGGAAATTGGGGCAGGTGTTTCTTGTAGAAAACCTTGAACGTTTTACCCATCAAGACTCGAAGGTTTTGAGGGCTTTTGCTACGGAATAGTTCGTTCAACATTCAAGCAAGTGCGAAGGTAATTGATCAACGGAAGGTTCATCAGTTTAGTAGCTAGGGCGTTGAAGTGTTGAAGACTTTCCGGGTTTGATTTGTTGGTGTCTAAGATCAGCCGAGCCGAAGGTTTGAACAACGGAAGGTTATTCATTAAGGTGTCTGGAATCAGAGATCATTCACAACAAATTGAAGGGCTTGATTCATCTTGAATCAAGGTGCAAGAAGTGATAGCAAGCATCAACATCATTTGAGATTGTTTGTATCATTGTCTATCAACTCTTGTGTAAACTGTTCATTCCAACAGGTGATATATATTCAATATATCTCAATTCTAATTTTAGAATTGAGGGCAGACGTACCCCGAAGCGAGGATGACGGGGGAACTGCCTCATCAAATCGTGTGTTCTTTAGTTTTTGTCATTTTCAATTCAGCTTATAAAATAAGTGATTCTAGCTTAAGTGATTATTGTCAAACTGTGATACAAATTGAGTAAGGTGTTGAAACTCTGTTTTTAACTACTAAGTACAATAAAAATAGTGTACTAGGGCATTTCCAATCTCTTACTCAACATAAATATCCTTTGAGGTATTTGTGCACACAAACTGTTCGACAAAAGTCCTGAACTAAAATTGTCTTATTTTGCTTCTAGTTTTTGTGTGTCTTATTAATCATTGGAACTAGGTAACCTTGCAAATTGAAGTAAATAATTGATAAGCATAGTTTGTGTTGTGATTCTATTCTTTCCGAATTGTCATAAATCCATAGGCTTACGTATATCCGGTTTTCCAATAACCGTTCGTTTTAGACTATATTTTTCCTCGGCCGCTTCCGCACTTAAAACATTTTTAAAACCAATTTTAAATTGGTAGCGCCGACTCAAATTTTAATTGGGGATCTATTCAACCCCCCCTTCTAGATCCGTGCCATAGTCTAACACTCCATGTTTAGGTAACGGGTCTTTCGTAATATTGGCACCTCTAGGTGTAAAAGTGAGATCTTTGGACTCTATCAAGTCTTGCACCCTGTTCTGAAACGCATAGCAGTTGTCTATGGAGTGTCCAGGGGCTCCCTTATGGAACTCACAATGAGCATTGGCATCGTACCCAGGAGGATATGGAAAAACTGCCGGACGTAAATCTCGCAACGTTAAGTGTCCACTCTGATTTAGCTGAGCAAAAATATGTCCATATGACATAGGCAACGGGTCGAGTTATCTTCTTGGCTGTCTCGGCCTTTGTTGTCTCTGAGCCGGAGCATTCTGATATTGCGGTGGAGGAACTCTCTTATAATTCTGTTGTTGATTCTGTTGTTGAGCTGGTTGTTGGTAGGGAGCTTGGGCTACTGCAGCTACTTGTTGATATTGGATATCCACCGGAGCTCTTCCCCTTTGTCCTCTCATTACGGCATTAGCCTCATCTTCCCTTTTCTTTATAAAAGGCTTTCTTCCTCCATTCATTGGGACTGCAACCTTGTTCTTTTTCAAAGTGCTCTCGATTCTTTCACCTACTGACACCACTTCAGCAAAGTTAGGGAAACTGGATCCAAGCATGCGATCCAAGTAATGAGGTTGTAGAGTTCCCATAAACATGTCAGTTAACTCCTTAGTCAGTAATGGTGGTTGAACACGGACAGCCAATTCCCTCCACCTTTGGGCATATTCTTTAAATGACTCGTTGTTACGTTGAGTCATATCTTGCAACTGCGTGCGATTCGGTGCCAAATCAGTATTATACTGATAATGTTGTGAAAACGCATCTGCTAGATCTCTCCACGTGCTGATTTGTCCTTTTTCTAACTGCATATACCATTCCAACGATACTCCACTGAGGCTATCTTGGAAGTAGTGTATTAAGATCAAGTCGTTATCAATGTGAGCCGCCATCTTGCGACAATACGCTCTTAGATGGGTTTTGGGGCAGCTGACCCCCTTGTATTTCTCAAAGTCTAGGACTTTGAACTTCTTTGGTATCACCAATCCCGGAACTAGGCACATGTCAACAACATCCAACCCTGGAGTCTTTTTTATTTCCAATGATTTGATTTTCTCTTCAACAGTTCGTAGTCTATCTGCAGCAAGGTCATTAGTAACCCCCATACTGTGTTGAGGAGGAAGTGGTGGAGGTTGGTAAAAAGCATCATATTGTTCATCCATGTCTGCTTCAGAGCCCTGACGCGCGGATATGGAACGGTCGACAAGGTCCACATGGGAAGTTTTAACAATCCCAGAAGTTCCTATATTGTCAGCCACCTTCTTGGCATTAGCAAAAGTCTCATCATTGTTTTCTTTTTGAGCTAACGTCAGCATTGTCTCCAGCAGCTGATCCATCTTCATCTTGAGAGCGTCGATGTCACCCCTCATGGTGTTCTGAGTCTCTTCCATTTGTTCAAGCGTCATTTGAAAGTTGCGCCTGGTCTCGTAGCGATGTCGAGTAGTCAGCTTTCAAGTTCTGGAGGTAGAAAGGAAAAGTCCGATGAGTGGTACTGTCGGGTGAAGGTGCAAAAATGCTTATGTTTATGCTTATGATTATGATTGCGTTCTTATATATATATATATATATATATATATATATATATATATATATATATATATATATATATATATATATATATATATATATATATATATATATATATATATATATATATATATATATATATATATATATATATATATATATATATATTTTTTTTTTTTTAGGGAAGCATTTATACCAACGGTTATTTATCAATCATTCAAACAGCACAAGAACAAATAAATTAAAAAGACTACTCCTCATTCATTCAAATTGTTCCAACATAAACAGAGTACAATCCATCCAGGAATATAAATTTGCGAAAAATAATAGAAAAACAAAGAAAACTTCAAGCTTCATTTCTTCTTGCTTCGCGCTCCTTGAGCTCTTCCTTGAATCTTGCCAACATTTCCTTGCACACACATATGAACTCATAAATAGCCGGAGCGGTAGAGTCGTCTATGGCTTCCATAGCATCTCTATGTTTCCATATCAAGTCTTTGGCCAACCAGTTACAAAATTCCACCAACCCATTTAGCTTGTTGCGGTATGCGTCTCGGTTATCCTTCATGATGTGAATGGATTGCTCATATGCTGCAACATCACGAGCTAACTGGTCTCTTGCAGCAGACCAAATTGCTTGGTCTTCCTTGATAGCTCCTATCTGATTCTCCTGATACTTAATAAACTTCTTGAGCCCATCCATGTCAACACATATCTTATGCCAGTCTTCTGGTTTAACCCAAGATGAGTTTAGGGCTTCTTCCTTGAGTTGACGTTCTCTATCCTCGTCAGCTCTTGATTGACGTAGTGCAACACCAAGTGTCTTGATTTCAGCTCCTAATGTCTCCCTGATCTCCTTATTCTGTTTAGTGGCTAGAAGGTACCACTGTTCATTCTCTCGCCATTTTCTATGAGCGTGATCCAGCTGCTCTTTGAGGGATTCTAAACAACTATCAGCCTGGTTGATACATACTTTGGTCCTTTTCCTTTTACCCTTTTCTTCATTAATCTTGCTTCCCATCTCTTCAATTCGCTTATCCTTTGTCTCAATCTCATACCTCATGTGATTCTTTTCATTAGTCACATTTTGAAGCTTGACTTGCAAATCTTCGTTTTATTTCCCAAGCTGGGCTATCTTGACTCTCATCTCTTCCACTTCTTCGACTGATACGGGTACCGGTTGCGGAGTGGTGAGTTTAGGAGGTGACTCAATAGAAAAGGGGAGCTTAACTATTTTGACCCTCTCTAGAACCCACTGCCGAAAAGGCATCCTAGCCACAACATCCCTTCTTCTCAAATCTGATCCTTTAGTATGAACTTTCTGCCAAGATCATACAATCTGACAGAGAAGTGAGGGATCCTTGGCACCTCTCTCATGGAGAATCATTTCTTCTAGTTCTTTGTCTTCAGGTTTCCCTAACATTGGGTACTCAAATTGTCGTATGGCTAGTATAGGGTTATAGCTTATACAACCTTTTGATCCGATCAACGGTACGTTGCAAAAAATACCACAACTCATGATGATTTCACTTACTTCCAACTTGTTCGGGTACCAGGTGATGTTCTTTTCAGAGATAGATACTAAAAATTGAGCCCATTCTCCACTGTTCAAAGTAGGGACGGTGGCGTGACGTTTGAGTATGTGAGAAGTGAGCCATTTGTAGAGAATAGGGAGACAAAATTTCAACACTAAACCCTTTCTTTCATGGCGAAGGTGTAAAGTGTAGAAAACGTCAGCCAAGAGAGGGTGTACCGGACTTTGCTCCTTCTTCCAAACGGCCCAAAATATGCTAACAGCGGCAGAATCAACGAAATCTTCGAAAGTGGGAAATAATACTAGCCCATAGATGAGGAGAGCCAATACATTCACCAAAGCATCCCATTGTTTGTTCTTTAACATCTTAATTGCTTCTTTCTCCAGTACAATGCTTCTAAAGCCAAAGAAATCTTCCCTTTTCTTCCAACCAGCTTTGGCTATTGAAATTGAAATTTTTAGAGCATCGGCCAATTCTTCCACTTCTGGAGTCTACCCTATCATAGTATAAGGTGCCCTACCCTTGACCGGGAAACCTAGGAACCCCTCAAACTCTTCAATAGTAGGTGTTAAGTAGAAATCTTGAAATAAGAAGCTTCTCATTTGCGGATCGTAAAATTGTGCCAAAGCCGTAATAACAGGGACCTGTACTTCAATCATTAGCAGATCGGTCACCTGGCCAAACCTTCCTATCAGAGTCTTCTTGAAGATGGTAGGCATTTCTTTCAAACAGTTCATGACCACACCAACATCAGGTTTGAGTGCCTTAAGCTGAATAGTCTTTCTCTTTTCTGAACTTGCGGCCATTTTGTGAATGTATTTCAACTTGTCAATATAAATGCTTCCCTGAAAATAAAAACTAGTGTAAGTTATGATGCATATGTAAATGTTCATGAATGCAACAGTGCGGGATCCAGGCTATCACAAGTATCTCCCACCCTCCTAATAGGTATAAAGATAGTTTTAGATTCTTTACCCAAAATGACCCACTCACGGGATAGTCTCTACATTGACGGACGGGGTTCTCAAGGTCATAGATACCAATGATACCACCGTCACGCAACAGGCGAGCTGCATTACGATGGTAATGCCAAAGGATCTCTCGAGAGAGGAGTCTTCATGTCAGGCCCACGAGAAGCGAGTCCTCGGGGACCAACAGTACACGACTACCAATATAGAAACTGGTTCTAAGAGCGGTTCCTAGAGTCATGGACCCTTCATGAATCAAATCGTGCAACAGGCTAGCTGCGTTACGATAAGATTTACGAAAAGGTCTATTCTGGAGGAGCTTTCATGCTAGGCACACAAGGAGTGAATCCTCGGGGACTAACATTACTCGACTACCGATTCTAAACTATGTTTTCTCTCTTCTTTCCAAAGCTCGAGTGTAGAGCTTTACTTGTGATATTTTCCCGGAATCCAATAAGCAAATGTAATATATTACACATAATAGAAAGAGAAAGTAATAAATAAACAACAGGAGAACATAAGCATAAAGAAAAAAACATAAGCACACAAAAGACAGTTAAGAAAAGGTCAACACTCTCAAATCGAGTCAAGTTAGGCTTGACTCTCTCTTGCATAGGGCAATGCGATGTCCCCAGCAGAGTCGCCATCTGTCGTTCCTCGAAAAATACGATCCTCGCGATGGACGTGGAAAATACTGTTCGAAACAGAGTCACCACCGAACTTTATTCATTCCAAGGATGGAATAGGAAAATATCGATAAAACCTTTAAGAGAGATAAGAACATAGTCATCGTAACCAATATTCTAGGTTCGGGAGTCGGTTACGCAGAGGGAAGGTATTAGCACCCTCTATGTCCGTTGTACTCAACGGGAACCTCTTGATCGATTCGAGAGTAAAGTTAGCTACGCTTGTTTGTTTTCTTCTAAGGTTTCTCTTATGGGGGGAATGGGTGGTTTTAAGATAGGGTGCTCGCCAAGGATTGGGGCCCTTGTGCCTACGTATCTTCACTTGTAAGAAGTGGAAAATCAGAGCATTCGTAGTTCGTGGGACTACGGGAAAAAGAGGGGATTGTGCTCGCCAAGATTATCATAATCTTGTGCCTACGTATCTTACATTCAGAAGTGAATGAAGAATCAGAGCAGCCGTAGTTCGGCCAACTACGGTAAAAGGTTTGTGAACGAACGAGTGTTTATGTCGCATTCTAACTTCTAAACATTGGCTTATCTGCTCGCTAGGGGAGGCTGAAGCACGAGTTCATATGCGCGGAAGAAAGGAATAAACAATGTTCTTTAGTAAAAGGTATGGGAACCTAAAGGTGGGAAAGAAAGAAAAGTGCTCGCTAGGATCATCGCAATCCTATGCCTACGTATTCTCAATGGATGTGAAAAATCAGAGCAGTCGTAGTTCGGCCGACTATGGTAAAGGGTTTGTGTTTTACGAACGAGTGTTTAGGTCGCATTCTAACTGCTAAACGTTGGCTTGTCTGCTCGCTAGGGGAGGCTGAAGCACGAGTTTGTTATGCGCGGAAGAAGGGACTAAACAATGTTCTTTGGTAAAAAGGTATTTAGGTTGGAGATCACACGAGGGCGAGGGATTAGGTTTATCGTATTGGATGTTTTGGTTTTGGAAAAGGAGGGTAGATTTTAATAGGTTTAAGGTTTTGATCACGCGGGGGCGAGAAAGAGGAGTTTGGTTAGGTAATTTGATGGAGAATGACGACTATTCGATAAACGAGACGTTGGCCTCGCAATCAATTAATCGGGAGCATTATTGGAATGCTAGATTCCAACGACACCTTTTTCATTCGACTAACTTCGAAATTTGCGTTTAAGAAAGTTTCAATCGCACGAGGGCGAGAGAAGAGAGTTGGATTGAATATTTTAAGGGAGAATGACGACTACTCGATAAACGAGATGTCGGCCTCGCAATCAATTAATCGGGATATTATTGGAATGCTAGATCCCAACAACACCTTTTTCATTCAATTAATTATGAAATTGTATTTGAATGGACAATGGCGATATTTGTCCAAATAGTTAGGGCATGTATTTTATAGACGAAAGGTTGGGTAATCCACAACCTAAAGCGTACACCCCAAGAGTGATTACTCAAGAATTCAAGGAGTGCGAGACTCCAAGAACTCAGTTCTTCCGTAATTTAATTAAGAAAATAATTTTACGTATGTTTTAAAAACATACTAGGGTTTAGACTCGATCGCACGAAGGTGAGGAACGAGATTAGATGGTTTGAAAAATTAGGAGGAATGACGACTACTCGATAAACGAGACGTCGGCCTCGTAACCAATTAGTCGGGATATCGTTGGAATGCTAGATCCCAACGATACCTTTTTCGTTCTCTTAATTATAAAATATGTTTGTTGGACAATGAATATACTTATCCAAATAATTACAAGAAATGTTTTAGGAATGAAAGTTTGAACGACGCGCTACTCAAAGCGTACGCCTCAATAGTGGTCATTCTTGAGTTCAAGGAATGCGCGACTCCAAGAACTTGATACTTTCATAATTTAATTTAAGAGAAAAAAATAATAATTTGGATTATTAGTGAAGTTAGATTAACCTAGGGTAGGCATATCGCTCGAATTAGGGTTCGCCTACTTTGAAAGTTTTAGACAAAATTAAGTATTTTTATGGATGAAAGACGAAACGACCGCAACTCAAGGCGTGCACCTCGAGAGCGGTCACTTAAGGATCCAAAGAGTGCTAGACTCCAAGGATCCACCACTTTCATTGATTAATTAAGAAAGTAATAGTTGTTTATATTAAGAAATTAACTATTCTCAAAATTTAATAACAATATTAATTAGGTGCTACAAATTAAATAAAAAAAAAACTAGCCTTACAAATGTTTATTCTAAATAAATAAGATAAATAAATGAATGACAATGAATTTATTAATTATTGGACCAGTTAATCATGTTATTTCCAATATTAATTAATTTATTAGTTTCTAACCTAATTGTAATGTAATTAAATTAAATAAATTATTTAAAAACAACCTTGCATGCCCTCCCAGCCTGCTGCTTGGAGAGGCCTACGATCCACATCCACAATTATCTTTCTATGTGTTTATATATATAAAAAATAGGAAGAAAAATAAAAGGTCATACTTTTGACAGAAAATGACAAAACCTTGATTCCTGCACCTGCTGTACACAGCCGTTGAGGCTCCTAGGGCAGCGCAACAATTTCCCTTTCTCATTCAATTTATTCAAAAATATGAATGATTCTTTTTATGTAGAAGCCATAATAGACGGCCCACACGCATGCCATTTAATCGTATCTTCCCCTCCCTCCGTGTTCTCTCCTCTAAATACCCTTCTCTTTCTAACTCTTTCAACTTACTCTCTCCTGAACCTTCTGATTCTCCACTCTCACATTCACAAGAATTCATCAATAACCCTAAAAAAAAAACTCTCTCCAAATCGTCTCTCATAACACGCTCATAAATCACAAATACCCAAACCCTAAAACGAAAATACAACTTCACTATGATGAAAGTTCAGTTCAACCCAGTATTTATAGAGAAGATGAAAATGTGTACAGAAAACGGAGAAAGTACCTGATCCGAGCAAAGTCCGACGATGACTCTTCCGACGATGTTCGACTGAGTTTTTTCTGTAAGCACCTTCTTTATCTTCTATTTCACTTCCCCTTTTGATTTGATTCTTTTTCTGCTCAGTATTCTATCTGTGTCTTGATGAGAGGGCGTGAGAGCATGGCTGAGCTAACCTCGCTCAGAGTTCTGATGTGAGCTTTGAGGAGGTTTGAATGATGAGCTCCTAAGAGGGGTTAAAGGTAGATTTTTAGCAGAGCTTCTTTAGGGTTTTTTCTCTGTCTTTTGCAAATGATTGGGGGTTATATTTATAGGGGATTTTTTAGGGTTTTCGGTACGTGCGAGAATCAAAATCTGCTGATGAAAAATTGTTTGAATCGTGTGAGGTTTTGTTTTGGACGATGAGGTGCAGTTCTTTGTAGTACAAGTCCGTTATGCGCTACTACCACGATCACTGATCCTATGGGATTTGAACGACAATGACCCCTTCTTTGTCTGTAGTGAACTTTAAAATATCTATTTTTACTGAGTTTTTTTTACTGTGTAAAAAATGGCTTTTCACTGCTTGTCAATTTGCTGATGTGGAAGTCTTTATTTTGACTTAAAATGTTTCTTGTTTTTTTGGTTTCTTCCTACGTGAACTATTTCCTCATAAATGATATACTGTCTTGTTCTCTCTATCATGAATTTTACAATGGAGTGACGACCCCTTACTGGTTTGGGCTGACTCAGCTTTATGACTGTCCTATCATCTTCGTACATTCTGCTGAGGACCTTGTTCTCACTTCTGATAAAACTCCATGACTTATGTTTTTGTTTTGTTGTAAATGTATCCTGTTGTTTTATAATTTATAGCTTCTGCACTGTATAAGACAGTGAATTATCATTGTTTTCATTGCATCGTGAACTAACTGCAACTTGTTTTGTTGAATGCAAGATATACATGGTTGCTGTCAGTTGAAGGATGAGGCTGATAAGAATTTAGGTCCTCGTTCAGACTATCGTCAAATGCAAAAGCACTTCCTGGATGATCATCAGATAAAATTTGGCAGGAATAGAAGTAGATCCAATACTATCATGATTCTCATTCTCAACGGGGATGTCATCAGCGACAAATTCATTTTCATGGTTCTTTAGTCGCCTACTAGCTTCAGCAAAGTTAGATGAGTTTTTGCAATACTCAGAACTTTGACGGGCATCAACATCAGAGGATACATGAACTATTGATTGGTGCTCAATTGAAGGCCACTCATCTTTCTATTGAACATTTGCTTTATTAACATAGCTTTGATCATTACTTGTCTCCATAACATTCAAGTTGTGATGTGAGGTTTCTTTCCTGCTGAGAAGTTTGTATGGATTTTACATTTTGCTTGCTAAAGAACTTGGGGGCACGTGGACGAAGAACAACATCTGCTGAGAACTTGGCATGAAGACATAAGTTAGGAGCTATTTGGAAACTTGCAGAATGAGGTATGGAGATTTGTGTATATTGCATTCTTTATAGATTTAAACCATATGAAGTGCCTTGTGACCATTGATTTTGTTGCCACTTCTTTTTGTATTATGCTCAATCCTCAATTTTTCCTTGAAACATACTTTACTCGTAATACATGCATTACTTCTGGTTTGAGGTTCTAACTGGAGTCTCAATAGATTACAGAGCCAAAATGTTTGGATATTGCTTCGCTGATGTGTCATGGCTAGCAGAAGAAAGATGATGTACAAGGGTATTCTTTCGACTTTCTCTTTGCTTTTGCAACGATGCATCAAGGCAACATAACCTTAAAAGTGAAACCCAATAGCACTTATTCTCCTACGCTCTATTTATCCTTGAGCTTTTCGCAGGTTCTAGCTATAGGATGAGATATCGTTTGGAGGAATGGACAGGATTGTGGATGGCTAGCATTATTCATAAGAAGGACAGTTGGTGAGCTTGTTGTATTGTGCTTTGGTGAGTTTGGCAATAACTACATGCTCAGTTCTTATAACTAGCCCCCTTCTTTTCTTGACATGATGATGGTTTATTTTGATAGTCTGAAGCTGGTATTGGTGCATATAGCATGATATGTTTCAACTTCCATTCTCTTGTGTGAGGTTGATAATTTTCCAATAGTGAAACTGCCTATTGATTCATTGTTAGTTTATATTTTCAGCCATCCATGTCACTTTGAATTCCATCAATTATCTTTGTAATTCATTATGAAAATGATGCAGATTTCGTTACAGCTTGGGGAAATGAGGATTTCACATACAGTTTGAAGGCAAGGTCGTGAACGACCCAGACGTTCTCTTGGCAAGTCTTACTACCTCGTTCTTGTTGTTAATTTCTTAACAGAGACACAGAACTCCTGTTGGCTCTCCTAATGGTCTCCCATCTCTTTTGTTGTGTTTCTTGGCTTGCTAGGAATTTGGACCAAGTCTAGATATATCCAAGGCCAGGGTGCTTGTACCAACATTAAACATAGGTATTCTCGCTTGTTTTTCTCGGTGTTATTATTATACTTCAATGAATCCTTAAAATTCCTCTGATGACAAGCTTCCAAGTTGTTTCTAATTTTCCCATGCTTGATAAATGCTCCTTATTTGCTCTAGTTTGTGCAGTATAGTGGTAGGCTCGTAACTTTGCAATCAAATTTGTGGCATCCTTGGCAACATTGACAGAAAGCACCTTTGGATTGATCAATAGAGACTCAACAAACTTTGCTATAGCCAACTGCTCCTGCGATCATAATGTTGTAGCAAGGTATTCCAAATAAACTGATAATGCCGTTTCAACAGCACCTCCTCCGGCAACCACTGCATTTGACTCGAGCATTCTCTTTGACAATTGATAGCGCATCATGCCGAGCTCTATCCATTTTATCAAGCATATAATCATTTGCATCTCTTATTGTGTTTGTTCTCCCATAACTCAGTCATTTTAAACTGATGCAGGTTTCACTTATAGGATATAGGAGTGGGAAGCTTGAAGGCAGTTAAAGGTATTGGCGAAGTAGTGAATCGGCTTGGACATCTTCTTTTCAAGTCAGAAATTGTATGATACAAGCTGCAGTTTTTTTGACAGATTCTGATAATCACCAGGTACAATTTTGCATGAATCAAAAGTCTTTCCTTCTCTTTACTCCTTGTTATTCATGGTGATAATTGTAGATATTGATTCCTTCTTTGTGCCATATTTGGGCTCTCTGAGCATAACGCCTGCGGTCCATGCTTGCCGTCATTAGTATATACGAATAATCCTCTTCTTTATTATGCTGCCATTAATTTACTCATACTAATACATCTTCATCATTCTTTTTCATGTGCATAATGGGAGTGACCATGATCATTGAGTTTGGGAGTTGTTGCGGATCGGCTGGACTGCTGTAAAAGTGAAGCTCTTATTGTTGTTCATGTGGCGTTTCTTGGAGCTACATGCTTTTAAATTCACGTAGTCACTGCGAAGCTATTGCTTCGGTGTTTAACAGCCAAAGAGTTACAAAGCATTTTTGAAGCCGTTTATCAAGTTGTTCTTAAATAGGAAAGATGTGGCATGAAGGTTGTCGTAAACTCTGTTGTCACAAGTCCATGACTATGTTGTTTCACATGGTTTGCTGTGAGACTTAAAACAATGGCTGGTTTGGCACACGATGCTTTGTGTGTTATGGGAATTTTGTGCACCAACCTTGTATATAATGTTGCCCGTGTACTTGTGATTTTGGCTGTCAAAGGAATGCCTTGTATCAACTTTAAACTTCTAAGTATCCATGCTAATACTTATTTTTTTTTGTCTTTATTGTTTTGAAGGATCAATCAGTGCTTGTAAGGATGAGAATTAATAAGGAAGAATAAGGAACAGAAAAATATCCTTGAAATGTAGGTGGTCATTCAGTCTTACTTGAGCCATTCCTTTAGTAACTCAAGACTCGACAAATTGGATTATGCTACAACATTTAGCCCTTGGTGACATAACGTTTGCTTCTTTGTAATGAATCATAATTAAATAGGACAACACACTTTTATTTCTAGAACTTCTTTAGTATCAATGTTATGCATCATTTAACAACACAATAAACTCTTGGGATTTTAGGTTTGTATTGACTTGAGATAGTATATTTCGTGAATCGTGGCTTATGATGGTTTAGCCATAACTTTGTAATATTTAATCACACGACCTGTCCTTAGATTGGGTAGCAGCACAATGTTTGGTTGTGAAATAGCTCTGTTGGCTTTGGCCTATCCATGGCTTCGGAGAGTCTTGTAATAAATTGGAACAAAAACTTGGTTCGAATTGATCATGAAACATTCTTAAAATAATTCAAACATGGCTTGCAACAAAAGTTGAAGTTGTGTCTTAATAAAATAACGCTCTTATTCTTGGCATGAAGATAAAATCTAATCATGATTCCGAACTGCTTAAATCAATAGCTTAAATCAAAAATTTGGACCCCTTATCAAAACCATGACCCGCACCAAGAATCCTCATCCTCTAATCTTATAGTCCTTTCCCTGCGTCTTAAAACAACTCAGACTAATAACCTGAATGCCAACTTCGATCAAATCATTATTACTTATACTCATCTCCTCATGACGCAAACATTTCCCTCATTACAATGGATGAAATCTTGTAAATGTATTGAGACGAATCGAAATATCTTCTGGACTGGTTGCATCTAGATTTAATTACAACTTGAAATTTGCAAGCTAAATATAAGTTTGTCGCAAACCGATTTAGAATCCAAACATAGCTTGACGCTTGTCATTATGTACTTTAGGCTCATTGACCATATCATGTATGTCTGATCGTGAGAACGAGGACACACATGAGCTTGGGTACAGGGGGCTGGAGGCACGCTCTTCCCACAAGAATGCAACATAAATTGCTAAGGATTATGAGCACCCACAAAGTCTATATAGACGAAGTCTTGGAGAATCATGGCCAGAAGTCATGAAGCAGTAACATTCATTAAATAGCGAAGTAGGACAAATTTGGGGTATGACACACAACCACCAACCTAATCCTATGGTTTTACTCAGACTTGGGTATATAGCCATCTCACAAAGTACCCATAAATCAGAGAAGCGCAGCGATGTCACAGTAAGCAATAGCAACAAAGATAATAATAGGAAAGCACATAAATGAACAAGCGAGAAAAAAACAAATAAGCGAAGCTAATGAGCTCACAATTCGAACTAAGATAAGCTTGACTCTCTCTTGCATGGAGAAATGTTTCCCCAGCAGAGTCGCCAGCAGTCACATCATGAAAAAATAAAAATATGACCCTCGCGTAAAAGGCACAGAAAAATTGGTTCGACAAAGTCGCCACCGAACTTTATTTATCCCAAAAGACGGAAGGGAAAATATTGAAAAAAACCTTTAAAGAAATAAGAACATGTTCATCGCAACCACATTGTGGGTTCGGGAGTCGGTTACATGTGAGAAAGGTATTAACACCCCCTCACATCTGTTGTATTCAACGAGAACCTCTTAATTTGAATTGTGATGAACGTTAGCTAAACTTGTTTGTTTTCTTCTAAGTGAGATAAAGAGAAAAGGTACGATAAAAGGGGATCGATGCTAAGGGGAAATGGGTGGTTTTAGGATAGGGTGCTCATCAAGGATTGGGGCATTTGTGCCTATGTGTGCCCATTCGGATGAGAATGAGGAATATAGGCACTCGTAGTTCGACTACGGGGAAAGTTTTTGACAGAAAAAGAAAGGTTGGCGCAAAATGACGGGAAAAGATGGAAGTGAGCTCGCCAATATTAACGCAATCTTGTGCCTATGTATCTTCATTCAGACGAGAATGAAGAATCATGGCATTCGTAGTTCATGGATACGACCACGAAAGAAAGGGAAGGGTGCTTTACTTGGATGACGATTAGTTGAAGCTTAAGAAAGGCGCCTCGAGCCCAAGTGTTCGGGAGAGTGAATCGAAGACTCAACTCTCTCTCTTTTTCAACCTTAATTGAGACTGTGTTTGAATGTTGTCGCGTTAGAAGTCTTTTAGAGGTGTCAATTTCTCACACACGAGTAAGAGAACTCGCACCCAAACAACAGAAGAAAACGATCGAAGACTCCATCCCCCCCACTTTCACATTGAAGAGAGTTTCGATAGTTGTTATGTGTTTTGAGTTTGATTGCGAAAACTCACTTGATGTTGGATCAAGGGTTTGATTGTACGTGAAGAGATTGATTGCGAGGCAAAATGCACTCGACTTGAAAGTTGATTTGGACATGCCACTTGACGTTGAATCAAGAGTTTGCTAAAAGGTATGAACTGATCCAAGTCCCTAGGGGTGCTCCTAGTAACGAAACCACGATGGAAGGTGTGAGTGTATTCGTTAGGTTGATGGAGATTCTAAAGAGCAATTGACTTACAAGGGTGTTTTGAAAATGGGCTCGACGATGAATCGAGAATAACTTTGAAAATGGTTTAGTCTATGCTAGTCCATAGGGGTGCTCCTAATAAACAAACCAAAATCAAAGAAATGCGAGTAAATTGCGTACATTGGAATGGGAGTGGGGTACATGTAAGTTACATGGGATTGCGAGAAATAAATGGGTTCATTGTAAGGTAGCCCAAGAGGAAGTCGTGTGTGTGTGAGGTGTCCTAAACTAAACCACAAACAAGAGTCGAACAAAAATCTCCATGTTTACGGTTTCTGTACAAATTCCACATTCCATGTCTCAGAATAGTAATCAACAGTCCACCAATTGAATCTTTTAGGGTTTGATATTTTAGTGTATTTTCGAGTAACATGAACAAGGCATGAATATGAATAATATGAACAGATGAATATGGTATGAACAAGATAATATGAACAAGATATATTGACAGAAAAATAAAGCAAGAGTATTGTTGCGGTGAAAATCGTGATGTCAAGCTATTGATTAACTTGAATCTTAATTCATTAAATTCACAACTGGATTTTGATTTATCCAAAGGAAAGGTTAAAGAAAGAAAGACCTTTTGCGCAATGTAACAACAACGCTAAGAGATTCGGGGATCAGGGGTTGGTTATGCTTAGGGTAGGTATTTCACATCCTAAACATATGTAGTACTCTACAGGAACCTTTTGTATGTTTGTATGCTAAGTTGTTTGCTATGGTTTGGGATCTAGGATATGGTGAGGTTCTAGGTAAAAACCTAAGGATTTTTATAAGTTTTCTCGCAAAGATATTGCATCTTTTTCCTACGTATCCTAACTAGGATAGAATCAGAGCAATCGTAGTTCAACTCACTGAGGATGGACGAACACTTGATTATGATCAAGGTTCAAAGGGGAACAAACATAATAATTCTTGTATAGAGTTTAATAAAACTCTCTATTCTAAGCTGTACACTCAAGGGGATTGACTTTGACAAAAGCCAAGGGGAAAGTAAGTAATCATAACAATGATCCTTACATAGAGTTGACAAACTCTATCCTAGGGTTCTAGTTGAAGAACACTCCTAGTAAAGGTGGGTCTTTTAGACTTAAGAAAATTCTAATGGCTAGTAGGTTCTAACTTAACTAGCTAGGGATCAATATGACTTAACAAAGTCAAAGGGAGGGTAATGAGCTATCTATGACCCAGAGGGTCAACAGAGAAACTTCCCTTTGGAACAGGAGAAAGATGAGGCAACTGGATGAGAACTAACAAGTTCCATCACTTGAGGAAGGCTTAAAAAAGTCAAAGAAATAAGCAAGAACATGTAATAACATATGAGAAATAGTCAAGATCAACATAAAGACATAGAGGTAACCACCACCCATGCAAGTAAAGAACATGTGTAACAACAACAACAAGTTCATCTATAACATTCAAACAAGATTGATGCAAACAAGTAAATACTTGAAGCAAGCATGTTATAAGGATCAAATGAGATCAAATGTAACAACATAACACCATCTAAACATGTATTGATAACAATCAAACAAGCAAAAACACAAGAAATGTTACAACAATTCAAGTATTTGTTCATGACTTCATGGGGAAAAGTAAGCATGTTTCATGGTAACAACCAAATCAACAATCAAACACTAGCATGTTATGGTTCTAACAAGACACATAAACATTTGGAATGAGGCATGAAAGACATATTCAAGAGGTTACAACATCAAGAATCATGTTATGAATCACAAAGAAGTCCAAGGTATTCCAATTACATTCAAACATTCACAAATACAAGAAATAAACCTTAAACATATTATGGTTCTAACAAGACACATAAATAATTATAATGTGGCAGGAAAGCATATTTAAGAAGTTACAACATCAAGAATCATGGTATAGGTCACAAATGAAGTTCAACAGGCCATTTCCACATGTATGCATTCACAAAAGCAAGCATGAACTTAGAAAATAAATGAATCAAACAACTTTGAACATTTAAACATGTTAAAAAAGATATATGAATCTTACAAGACAAACCTCACAAGGAAAATCAAGTTACATGTTGAAAAACTTCAAGAACACCATGGAAAAACCCTAAAAAGCATATGCTATTCAAGTGGACCAAAGTATTTCTAGATATGTTTTCCACTGATGGATGGCGTAGTAAATGTCAGCCAGGAGAGTGGGTACTGGGTTCCTGACGATAAACAACTTGATGGCCTCCAGACTGATTAAATTGGGGCTGCTAGGAAACAGATACAAGTCGTAAATCAAGAAGGCTAATATGGCTTCGAAGATTCCCAACTCCCTACGATTGTAATAGAATTCAGCTTTCTCCATGAATGGTCTGGCTTCTATTCTGGAGATTTCAACCCTATTGCTCAACTGAGTCGGGAGATCAGTAGGCTCTAAGTGAAGAGCTTTAGCAATGTCTATTCTCCTTGATCTTCTCTTCATTCCCAAATTAGCTGTGAAAGTCATCGGGATTTTTAGATACCCAAAATATTCTTCCAAAGTTGGCAGTAGTCGGAAGTCTGGGAATGTAAAACAGTGGTGAATGGGGCCGTAGAACTCTACGAGCGCTTGGAACATTTCCTCGTTTACTTGTGTATCAAGTAAAGATAACAAATCTCCGTATTTGGCTATAAACGTCGCAGGATTCCTCACTAGGTTCATTAAAATCCTTAGGTTACCCAACATTAGGCTTGGGAATGCAATCATGTTTCATTGACTCATTATTATGTCTGCAAAAAAAACAAGATTTAATTCCTTGAATGGTTAGCAAAAATGAAAGGTGCAATGCAAGGATGCAACTAGTTTTACAAAACTCAGAAGATAGTTAAAGCAAAAACCCTCGTTTCATTTATGTTGGGAAAAGTTACAAATTTTGAAATGTAACCCAAGAAATGTGAGGCTACATCGGGGGAAAAAACTTAGGCCCTATGGTTAGGAAATCTGACAAGAATCCTATTCGCGTGTCCTCATTAGTCTTTTCAACGTAGTATTCTCCATTACCAACTTGTCCACTATTCCTTTCCAGGCGCCAGAAGTCGGTGGAATGCTTGAATACTCATGAGTGCTCTGTGTAGGTTTGACACTAGAGAAAAATAAATTCTCCTTTGTCACATCTCCATCAGTTAGGCATCTTTCGAGCCACCCAATCAACTCATCCTTGTCTTACAACTCCTTCTGCAGTTCTGTCGTCTTAGCATGCAGAGTATGGTATTTGTCTTCCCATGTGTGCCTCTCAAGTTTTGTTCATTCAAGAACCTCTTGATACTCCTCCATGTTTTCAATGGGAATGGCGGAAGGTGACGCGATGACGATCTACGTATCTTTCTCAGGAAGGTAAGGCATCTTGAGATCACAAGCTCTAGATTGGACCCATTGAGTGAATGGCTCAAAGGCTACAGATTTCCTTTTCCCCAAGTTAGCCTTAGTTTTTCTTTGGATATTCTTCCAAGCATTGAATGTACTATTTCTTAAGCTTTCCTCTGCTTCGGCATTGAGGTAGAAGAAACCGGACAATAGGATGTTGTTGGGCTTATCCTTCATTGGGAATCCGAATTATCGTCTTGCCAAGGCAGTATTGTAATTGATCCCTCCTTGTATCCCTAAGAGTGGTACATTTGGGAAAGAACCACAACTATCAATGTATACTCCTCGGTCATACGTGGGATCGTACCAATGGATGTCTACTTGAGTCAGAGACATGATTCGCTGAGACCATCTTCAACCATTGGGATTTTCCCTAAAGGCATCTGTCCTTGGTAGATGATTGACAAACCATCTGTATAGCAAAGGAGTACAGCAATTGATAGTTCCTTTACCTTGAAGAGTTCTATAATGAATGGAATGATAGGTGTCACCTAACAAAGTGGGAACCGGGTTACCATTCAAGAATATTGTGATGGCATTTGAATTGACGAATTATTCCACCTCCGGGAACAATACCAAACCATAGATCAGGAGAGCCAGAACTGCTTCGAATGCATCCATACTTCCTTCCTCAGCAAGGTAAGTAGCCTTTTTCAACAAGTAAGCAGAGTGAAAACCTTTGGCCCCGTTTTTTGAAGTATGATTGGCTTTAGCCTCAGATACTTCTATATGGAGTGCGTTAGCAATTTCCTTCGGCGAGGGTAGATTTTCCAGACTACTGAAAGGCTTCTTATCTTGCACAGGAATTCCGACGAAGTAAGAATATTCTTCTAGAGTTGGTACCAACTGGTAATCGGGAAAGGTGAAACAGTGGTACAGTGGATCGTAGAATTGAACCAAGGTGTTGAGAACCCCTTCTTCCATCCTAGTCTTCACAATGCTCAGAAGCCTTCTATATGTCTTCCCAAAGTCTTCAGATACCATTGTCCCCAGCTTTCTCAACTCCAATGTGTCACATTTCTTGAAGTTATATTTCTTGGTGTTTTTTTTCAAAGTCCATGTTAACTAGGGTTTTGCAAAAGAATGTGACTGAGTTTTACAAAACCAGTGCACCAAGATAAGATGCTATGATGACATGATGATATGATGCACACATAGCACATAGACAAGTATTCACAAACACGATGCACATGCACACATAAGGCTCACCTAGGTTCAGGGTCAAATCATGAAGTCAAATGGTCTACCCATCCCTTAGGACTTGTACTATAGGTTGTTTGTACCTGTAGATCGGGTTCTAACAAGAGTGCCCAGAATCATAGGTAAATCCCTCGGATATTATCAACCAACGTGACTACTCACGTGGGTCAAAAATATTCTTGCGATAGACTCGTCTGAGTGTAGCATCACGTAATAACTATTTCGGGACTACTCCCTGATAGTTTTCTGCACTACGTCATAGAAAGGCCAAGTGGGGTGAATCGGTAACTAAAAGTCCTCAGTTTCATGGACTCTCAGGTTGAAACAATTAATGAAATGTATGACTACTCATACATCATCAATCATCTCAAGGAGGTCTCAACTGAGCGTGATTACATCATATGTCAAACTTATTGGGAATACTCCCAACAGTCAACTATTGATCATATCACATCCTATCTCATGTACACTCAAGTTCGGGTTAGGACTTATCTCACCACTCATGATACCCAATGTTCATAGCATACCAAACAAATATATTCACAAATATACATGTAAGCAAGTATTCACACAATCAATACAAAATAGGCTAAACCCTCAAGTTTTAAGCTTAGCTTTCCTAGTGAAATCGTCATTTCTATTGCGGTGAGAATCATGATGTCAAGCTATTGATTAACTTGAATCTTAATTCATTAAATTCATAACCGGACTTTGATTTATCCAAAGGAAAGGTTAAAGAAAGAAAGACCTTTTGCGCGATGTAACAACAACGCTAAGAGATTCGGGGATCGGGGGTTGATTATGCTTAGGGTAGGTATTTCACATCCTAAACATCAGTAGTACTCTACAGGAACCTCTTGTATGTTTTTATGCTAATTTTCTTGCTATGGTTTGGGATCTAGGATAGGGTGAGGCTCTAGGTAAGACCTAAGGATTGTTATAAGTTTGCCCTTAAAGATATCGCATCTTTTGCCTACGTATCCTAACTAGGATAGAATCAGAGCAATCGTAGTTCAACTCACTGAGGATGGATGAACACTTGATTATGATTAAGGTTCAAAGGGGAACAAACATAACAATGCTTGTATAGAGTTTAACAAAACTCTCTATTCTAAGTTGTACACTCAAGGGGATTGACTTTGACAAAAGCCAGAGGGAAAGTAAGTAATCATGACAATGATCCTTACATAGAGTTGACAAACTCTACCCTAGGGTTCTGGTTGAAGAAGACTCCTAGTAAAGGTGGGTCTTTTAGACTTAAGTAAAGTCTAATATCTAGTAGGTTCTAACTTAACTAGCTAGGGTTCAAGATGAGTTAACAAAGTCAAAGGGAGGGAAATGAGCTATCTATGACCCTAGGGGTCAACAGAGAAACTTCCTTTTGGAATAGGAGAAAGATGAGGCAACTGGATGAGAATTAACAAGTTCCGTCACTTGGGGAAGGCTTAAAAAATTCAAAGAAATAAGCAAGAACATGTAACAACATATGAATAATAGTCAAGATCAACATAAAGACATAGAGGTAACCACCACCCATGCAAGTAAAGAACGTGTGTAACAACAACAACAAGTTCATCTATTACATTAAAACAAGAATGGTGCAAACAAGTTACAACTTGAAGCAAGCATGTTATAAGGATCAAATGAGATCAAATGTAACAACATAACACCATCTAAACATGTATTGATAACAATCAAACAAGCAAAAACACAAGAAATGTTACAACAATTCAAGTATTTGTTCATGACTTCATGGGGAAAAGTAAGCATGTTTCATGGTAACAACCAAATCAACAATCAAACACTAGCATGTTATGGTTCTAACAAGACACATAAACATTTGGAATGAGGCATGAAAGACATATTCAAGAGGTTACAACATCAAGAATCATGTTATGAATCACAAAGAAGTCCAAGGTATTCCAATTACATTCAAACATTCACAAATACAAGAAATAAACCTTAAACATATTATGGTTCTAACAAGACACATAAATAATTATAATGTGGCAGGAAAGCATATTTAAGAAGTTACAACATCAAGAATCATGGTATAGGTCACAAATGAAGTTCAACAGGCCATTTCCACATGTATGCATTCACAAAAGCAAGCATGAACTTAGAAAATAAATGAATCAAACAACTTTGAACATTTAAACATGTTAAAAAAGATATATGAATCTTACAAGACAAACCTCACAAGGAAAATCAAGTTACATGTTGAAAAACTTCAAGAACACCATGGAAAAACCCTAAAAAGCATATGCTATTCAAGTGGACCAAAGTATTTCTAGGATGAAAATCCTTGAATTATTTATTCAATCAATGAAAATATACATGTTAAGTAATAGTTTTAAAAAATAATGGCATCAATAGCATAAAAAATGAGCAAGTTATGTTCATGGGAAGTTGGTGCACCAAGAGGGCAAAACTAGGTCAAGGCAAGGTAAGGCAACTTAACATCATTTGCATGAAGAAGTGGAACTCAGTCAAAACATAACCAAATAAGTTTTAAAAAGTTCAATTTGTGTGTTTTTGAACAAGGAATTCAATGGTACAACTTTTTTCCATACCATGAACCCACAAGAAAACCCGATAGCATCAATGGTAAGGCAAATTTGGTTACAACCAAATGCAAGAACCCATGAACAACATTGTGTAGTGGTGTGATTTGTGAAACAAGTGTACAAACATTACATATACATTATATATAGAGGTTGGAACAAGAGAAATCAATAAATGCACAAGTGGTTTGGCAGATTGGAATCAACATGCAAAATGTGACTAGGTTGGACCTAGTTTGTGACCTGAATTTCGACAATTCAAAAAATGCATATTTTTCTGCAAGAAATGGTTCATATATGACACATAACATACATAAAACATGTCTAAGCAATGTTCAAATCAAAACCATGGCTAGAACTCAAAGTAGCATGAGAAATTCAAGTTTTAGGCTTACCTCTTGTAGCCTTATGAAGCAAGCTTTTGAACAAGAAAACCAGAGGTCCTACAAGCTCTTTGATGTTCTGAAAATGCTCCAAGGATGATGAGAAGATTCTCAAAGTAACCTCCAAGAAAGCTAGTGGACAGAATGCCTTGATAGGGAAGAAAACACCAAAAAATCCAAAGATTTCCAAAGCAAACTTGCTCAAATCTTGTTACAGAAGTGTGAATCACTAGTGGATGGTTTATATATGTCAAATGTGAGGTGTGAGTGGTCTTGGAACTCAAGGAAATGCAGTGGTTTGATGGATGCCTTCTAAAATGCAGAAAAGGCAACAAATGAGGTTTTGGAAGTTGACTTTTGGCTTGGATGGTTTTCTGGATAAAGTGAGGTTTTGGACAGCTCTAACACATCATTTGTGATGTCTTTGAAGTGTTGTTTGAGTTGGAAAGTGTTTGGAAATGGTTTTGGAAGTGAAAATTCAAGACAGATTTGGAAATGGTTTAAAACTTGGTTCAAACTTGCAAGAACTTGGTGATTGAGTGAGGGAGAGAGTTCTAGCTGGTTTCTAGAAAGGAATTAATGTTTTGGGATGTGAGAATGAAGTTTAATTTATAGGAAAAGGTCTTGAGGGAGAGGCATGGGCAGAATGTTGCAAAATGCCAACTATGGCCTTGTAACTTTGAAATCCTTATGCCAACCAATGCAAATCTCCATTTCTGACCTTGAGCCATCCTAACAAGAGCTTATACATACCCTATAGGTCATTTTCATCATGCTTGAGGGGATAGGAGGTGACTGGTTCTAGCATAGTTGGTGGTTTGATGATGATAGCCATCATTTTTCTCTTTCTTCACTATTCACTTCTGCAACTTACATTAAACAATGAATTTCTTCATTTCTTGTGAAAAACTCGTGGGATATGATGCTAAACACTTTCATTAGCACATGAAGATCAGAAATGAGGCTTAATCCTTGATTATAGTTGATTTGGGAAGCTTTGGAATCAAGACATCCATGCTGAGCTGGTTTTGCAACAGTGAGTTTTTGCCAAATGTGAGCTTTGGTTCTCCATAACCACGAAGAGTTATGGAACCCACTTGTACTTTTTAGAAAGCCCTCACTAGGTACTACAACATTGATGTTTGAGTTAGAAGCTCATTCCACTTGAAACTAGGTCAAAAACCCTTGTGAAAATGCTGAATTCTTAGGTTGGTAGAACACTTTTGTAAGGCTTCTTAAGACCTTTACAACAAGCTTTGAACCACTCCATTTGGATGTGTGGTTAGGAAGTTATGACTATTTGAAGTTTAATCAAAATTAGGGTTTTTTTTCACTTACCCTTGTTTCTTGATTTGTAAGTTATCTATCAATTCTTGATTAAATCTCCACCAAACTTCTTAGATGTGAAATGATGTTGTAAACAAAGTTGGCTTGAATTTAGGGTAAAAACCATGTTGGTCAATGAGTTGATTTTTCTGATAGACGAACCGAACAGTTGAAAATCTCTTAATCGATTGTTGATGTTTAGGGTTTCTTGAGGCCTTGAAACTTCTTGGGTAGACTTCATTGGGTCATATGAGCTTCATGGACCATAATTCCCTCATTGGAAAACCTTTTATACCAGAAGTCAAACTACATCTGACTTTTCCAACAAGAAACCCTGATTAGGATTATTGCACTGCACTGCTTCCATTCTCTTAGTGACAACCTCAAATGGGACTCATTCTTGATCACATGTGATACCCTTGATGATATAGAGACTTGTTATGTGGAGGATCAATCCAAAACCTTGACTGGTCAATCCCTAGAAACCCTGATTTCTTGACTGTATGAAACTCTAATTCATCTGCATCTTGACAAAGACAAACTTGAAATAGGTTAAGGTTAGATAATCAATGTTTTATGCTCCTAGAATGAAGATGGAATCTAAGGGGGAAATTTTGGGTATGACAAGTATATTGAACGAAAATTAAAGTTAGTTGTTAGTGATTAATCATTAATTATCATTGATCAGATGAATCAAGTCCACTTCATCGCTAAGCCATCTTAGCATGACCTATGAAAAAGATCATGCTATAGAAGGTCGTACAAGCAACGATATTTGTTCTAAAACACGATAGAGAAATGATATTATGAATCATTCTCTAAGAATCGTGCCACACGAAATAGAAAAGGTGACTGTCATACCCCAAAGTTTGCCCTGAGTTTATTAGGTTCATTCTGTATGGCATTTTAACTAACCGCTAACCGGTTTGTTCAGTCTGTTGGTTTTGCAAGATAATGGATTCTCTACTTATCTGTTCAAGGCCATATTCACTGACTTTATTATCGGCTACGAATTAATTTACAAAGGGATTTGTTTGAACTCAACAGGTGGATTCAGTTGGACAATTGAAGCAGATGAATTTATTGGTATGGATTTAAGCGGGTGGACTTAGTTGGACGAATTTATTCGTATGAATTCATATGGAGGAATTTAATTAGATAAATTCAATTAAATGGATGTATTTGGTTGAGCTTAATCGGATGAATTATCTGGTGAATCCAATCTAATAAATTTAGTCTGATGAAGTTGTTCAGTTGAGTTAATCAGGAGAATTATTCGGATGGATTTGTTGCGAGAAATTCAAGTTAATAGAAAAGATAGAATTTTATTTATTCTATTATTTTTTATTACAATATTACAAGAGAATTACAAATTAAAAAATAAATTATTAAAAAGGTCCTATTTTTTCTAAATTTGTCTTCTTGGCCGATTCTTCGATCTCGACTTTTCGAACCTGCAAAGAAAAATCCACAACAAGCCAAACAATTTTAGAAGCCAACTCTCGACTTATTTTTCTAAGATCGGCACAAGACCAGCATAATCTGTTCTAATTCCAGCCAGGAGAGAGAAAAAGTGATTTTAGAAAAAGTGCTTTTGGAAAAAGCACTTATTTCTGAAAATGGTTTTCGCCAAACAAGCCACTAACAAGATTTCCCAAGAATTTATGAAGCCAACGGATTAAACAACAGGCCAACAAAATTCCTGGAAAAGCTAACAGTAACAAGTTCATCAAAAAACCAAGTGCAACTTCCAGCAACAAACAAAGCATGAAATCCATAACCGTCAAATTCACCACAACAACCAATTTCCGGAAAAATGCCAAAATAACAGCAACAAATTCTGGGAAAAACCATCGTCAAAATTGCAACAAAACAGCCACCAAAATTTCCTGAAAAATAGTAACAAATTCAGCAGGAAAATCATGAATTCAGGCCCAAGGTATCAAGAAAAGAATATTATAAGAACATCATAAAGAGTCATCAGAAGGGGGAGCGAAATCAACCGAGAGGATCCGAAGACCATCAAGATCAACGGCGGCCGTAAACCACCACCAACAACCACGGACGGGCCGGACTCAGAGGGAGGAGTTATTCCTCACCACCATCATTGTCTGTTAATCATCAAAAGCAAATCGAAAACGGCCTCCGTATAGAACAGAAGAAAACCGTAATCACCAACATCACCATCTGTAACTCGCGGCTGAGAACCGTCAAAAGCCCGGACAACAGTGAAACCCACCAAGCCTCAAACGGTTATCATCATCGACGATTTTCCAAACATCATCCGTCAACACTCATCACAAAATCGCTTCCAACCCAAATAGGGTGAGCAAATTTTTCTAATTGGAGATGTTATTCTTTTACAGGTTACTAAAGTGAAGAAGGGGATCGATCAGAAGAAGAAAAGTGAACAAACGAAGAAAGTTCTGCATGGCCATGGGAGAGAGCCACCACATGCAAGAAGAAGAGGATGGGTTTTCAAACCCTAACAATTGCTCAGCCCTTTTATTTGACCATTTCCCTCTTATATTTTATTTTTATTTTTATGACTTTTAGTTCTTATTAGTTTTAATTTATTAATTTAAAAATTCTGTCTAAGTAACACAACTTATATTATTTTTTCTAATTTAAACCATTTTTCTAAAATTGCCAAATACGTTATAATTTTGACTTTTAGACAAACTTTTTTTGAAAATAAGATTCTATTCATTATTGAAAACAAATACTTTTTAAAAAAAAAAACCTTTTTTTTAAGACTTAATTTAACGTTTTTAAAACCAATTTTAAAATTAAACAAAACTTAAAATTAGAACTTCTTCTTTTCATAACTAAACTTATTTAAAATATTTTCTAAAACTTAATAAAAACTTATTTTTCAAACTTAAAACTTATTTTTTTTTTAAATAAAAACTTAAGCTTAAAACCATTTTTTTTAAAAAGGAAAAAACTTAGAATTAAGATTAAACTTTTAGCACTTAGTTAAGAAAAAACTTAATTTGTAAATCTAACTTAATTATTTTTCTTTTCTAATTAAAATCCAAAATTTTGTAATATTAATTTCTAACAATTTCTCAAACTTTTAAAAATTTAACTTGTGAAATTAAAACTCTTGGTGTAAATTCTTCAATCAATTTTAACCCTTTTCTAGGCTGTACAGTTGCTAATTTCATATCCTTTTCGCATTTCATTGTTTTTATGGTTGTAATTTATGCGAGGACATTGTCGCTTTTACTCTTGCACTTTCCCATATTTCACTCCCGTTGCTTAATTATTTTTCATTGCATCATGTACCGTTACTTCCCCTCCGAAGGAATAGGTCTAGCCGTTTGACCTTCGTGTCGATAGTCCTCACCTTTGACTTTTTCAAACCCTAATTGCATAGGCATCCCACCGTGGACCGAATTACCCTTTACCCTAGCATTAGGTTAAGGAGTCGCTGCACTCCGTTTTAGGTTTCCCGCCGTGGAATACCTATTTTACCCTTTTTTTAATTCAATTCAACTTTACAACCTAGAGAATTCGAGTCGCCGTACTCATATTTTTAGGCGTATGGCCGTGGACCAAATTACCCTTTACCCTAGCATTAGGTTAAGGAGTCGCCGCACTCCGTTTTAGGTTTCCCCGTCGTGGAATACCTAGTTTATCTCTTTTCATTTCAATTCAATTAAAACGTAGAAATAGGAGTCCCCGCACTCCATGTAAGTGCTTCCTTATGAACGTTTATTCCCCATTGAAACCTTGACCGCAGTCAAGAAGTTTCTAACCTCCCTTTCGAGGGGAACTACGATTGTAAGTTATATATATGCCTAAGAGGGGGGTGAATTAGGTTCTTAGACACTTTTTCCGGTTTTTATGATTCTTGGATTTTCTTCTTTAATTTCTTCTAGGTGATGAAAAGTAGTAAAGTGCAGAAGGTAAAAAGACACAGCGATTTATAGTGGTTCCCCTCACAATCCGAGAGTACTCCACTCCCCTTTCAACATGAAAGAGAATTTTACTATCAATGTTAGATTTCTACACAAGACAATCCTAACAACCAAGAACACCCTTCTTGGATTTACACAATATTTAAGTCCTACCGAGAATGAATATCTCACACAAGGACCTCTTGTATCCACAATTCGGATCACAAGGAAAACCCTACAAACTTATCTTTTATAATTCTAAGAATAAGTTGTAGTCAATTCTGAATTTTGTATATAATTGACAATTGAATGTATATCAATATGAAATATTGATCTTCTTCTCGAAACAAAGATTACTCAGAAATTATACGAGTGTTCTTTATGTGAAAGCAAGCTGTAAAGATGTGAAAGTGTATTTCAATGGCTTGTTTCAAAATTCTGATTTGAACACTTTTGAAAATTCAAAAAGGTTGAAGACAAAGAGTAATTTTTGAAATTTGTTTCTTGAAGGTTAATTTGATTTTGAAAACTGAAATCAATTTATAAGAGTGAAAAACCTTTTCAAAAAGGTATGATTATGGGACAGAAAAATAGCCAGTAAGAAAATTATAGAGCAATGCAATTCTCCATGAATAGTTGTTATTTTTGGCTGTTGTTTCAGTGTTAATCGGTTAACCAAATAGGTTAATCGGTTAACACCTTTACAACATTCAAAATATTCAAATTTTACAAGTGTTAATTGGTTAACATATATGGTTAATCGGTTAACACTGTAATAAATTCCCAAAATCATAATTTTAACTTGTGTTAATCGGTTAACCCCGCAGGTTAATCGGTTAACACTGAAAGTTTTTTCAAAATTACTTAATTTAAAATATCAATAGTATTTTAAAAGAATTTTAAAAAGGTTTGTGTTAGTGGTGTAGTGAGGTGAGATTAAAGAATAGTTGTATACATAATTCTAAGTAAACAATGTTATACCGTGTCTTGAATCTCCAACACCACTTGAAACTTGATAGATGAAACTTGATCCATATTGATAAATGACTTTGCCTTGATCTTGATAATGTATTCTTGATGATATGCTTGCACCTCTTGCTTTTTGTGAAGAGTTCAGAATAGAGATGCTTCAGATTTTATCTTCAGTGTATATACCCGCACGGGTATATAGTATCTTGCAAGCTAAGCTGATATGAGTTGTCTTCATCAAAATAATAGAGGCTTTTGAATCTTGATTCTACAATCTCCCCCTTTTTGATGATGACAACCATTTCTTTGAAAATCTTGCTTGATACTTGATTCATAGCATTTCTCCCCCTAAGTTGAATCTCCCCCTAAATTCAAGAGAGATAACACTTTTTATTCATAGGAAAATGTTAGAACCACAATCCTTCTCCCCCTTTGTCATTAGCAAAAAGGAAGAGGGGCATTTAAAGATAATAGCAAATAATCATGCATAGCAAACATAACAAGCATAAACAATTATCATAGGAAAAGTCATAACTTGAATGAAAATAAGCAAACCATTGTACGAGTACATAAAAGAAAATGAAACTGAATTTAAAGCTTAAACAGAATCATAGTCTAGAAACAAAAACATAGTAGAAAGTATTTTCTAAATATCCTCAGCCGACATATCCTCGTCTTCACCTTCCTCTTCTTCATCCTCTTCTTCAATGTTTCCCGAGTTTGAATGTTGAGAATTAAGCACAAGGTTACGGAGAGAGGTAATGGCTCGAGAGGTTTCGCGGTGAAGGTTCATGACCTCTCGGTGTTGGTTCATCATTGTTAGGTAGAGAAACTCTTTTGTAATTCCTCCTTCTGGAATGGGATAGGATTGGTTGGAAGCTGAGGAGCCTTCGTCGGTGTACTTGTAGATACCGTCGATGTATTTGATGATTTTGATGTTCTTGACAATGGTGATCTTATTTATTTCATTTGTGGTTGGTTTCATTTTGGTAGAAGGTTCACGGTTGAGGTCCAATTCCGTTAACTCAAGTATTCTTGAAATCAACCGTGCAAACGGAAGCCTTGTTGACAGAGACAGTTATTGTTACAAATGATACATAATAGTGAGAATCCAATTTACTTTTATCTTGTTCTTGATTGCAAACAGAAGTTGCATCTCCAAATCATTAATCTGAGAATGATTTGAGTCTTTTGGAATCAGAACATAACAGATAACATAGTGAAGCATTCGATCATTTACCGTCAGATTTTTCGCATAGCATAGTGTGCGAGCAGTCCTCTGGTTTGCAATAACAGACTCTTTTGGGAACCTGTAAATACGATAGTAATACTCCATCTTGTCGTAATTTTCCCATGGCCCATCCACATGGTTTACCCCTTTTCTCAGAAAACAACCTCTGGATGGTATCTCTGATCTTGCAGCAATGTCAGACAGATTTTCCTTCAATGCATAGTCCCGAACAGAAGTTTCCATAATATGCTCATCATCAGCATTCAAGTACACAGATAGCTTATTCATAAAAGTTTTGACCAAATCGGGGTAGCATTTCCCAGTATCAGACACAAACTTATGAATTCTTTGAAATTTTAGCAGTGCTGGAAAATCAAACGAAGAAGCCGGAAAAGCTTTGAGGTTAACGTACTTTACTGGTAGAAGATGACGTACCCAGACCTTGAAGTCCATTATGCGCTTCTTAGTGGTTTCCAATGGAGTATTGTCTTCATCAGATGCCGAGTTGTGTTTTGGTAATTTTCCCTTTCCTCTGTTGATTGAAGCCATGGATGAAATCTGAGAATCTGAAGGTTTGAGGTGCTTTGAAGGTTTTAGGGTTTGAAAGATATGAAGAGGTTAAATGATACTAATATAGTGAGAGGGTTTTAAGTGGGTTTTTAAGTTGGAAGAGAGAAGCTCTTGTAGTCAAAGAAGAAGAAGAAGAGTTCTAAGGATAATAGTGGGATATTTAAACGATATATTGACCATACATAAAACACATTAAACACACATTTAACTAAAATTTTAATTAATTTTTCGTTTCTGATTTTTGAAAATTTTAACAGTGTTAATCGGTTAACCCTGGGGGTTAATCGGTTAACACATTAAAAAATTAACTCAGAATTGAAAAATTAACAGTGTTAATCGGTTAACCCTATAGGTTAATCGGTTAACACACGCGAATTTTAGAAAAATGCTTAAAAGACAGAATGCAATCAGGTTTAAAACCATACATCACTCACACATTAATTAAAGAAGAGATTAGATATCACCTTCATCGAGAATCCCGAGTTCTCGTCGAATCTTGAAGAAAGGTTCCTTAGCCAATGGTTTAGTGAATATGTCGGTGAGTTGATTGTGTGTATCCATGAAAGTAACATCTACATCTCCATTAAGTACGTGATCTCGAAGGAAGTGATGTCGGATGTCTATGTGCTTGGTCCTTGAATGCATGACCGGGTTCTTTGTGATATTGATGGCACTTGTGTTGTCGCATCGAAGAGGAATGCAACCGAGATCTACACCATAATCGAGGAGTTGTTGCTTAAGCCACAAAATTTGTGCACAATAACTTCCTGCTGCAATATATTCCGCTTCGGCCATGCTAAGTGCAACACATGCTTGCTTGTTGCATGCCCATGATACTAGTGCATTCCCGAGAATGTGACACGTACCACTTGTGCTTTTTCTATCGGTCTTACATCCTGCATAATCAGCGTCAGAATAACCAATTAAAGAATAAGTACTACCTTTTAGATACCATAATCTGACGTTCGTTGTTCCTTTGAGATACTTCATAATCCTCTTTATGGCGGTGAGATGCAATTCCTTCGGATTTGCTTGAAAGTGTGCACACAAGAAAATGCTAAACATAATGTCAGGACGGCTTGCAGTCAAATATAATAATGAACCGATCATACCTCGATACTTTGTGATATCAATTGGAGTACCGGATTCATCTTGATCAACGTACGTTCCGGATCCCATAGGAGGGGACATCACCTTGAAACTATCCATATCGAATCTTTTCAACAATTCCTTGCAATACTTGGATTAGTTGATGAAGATGCCATCCTTTGTTTGCTTGATTTGTAGTCCAAGGAAATAGTTCATCTTTCCCATCATAGACCTTTCAAACTCGCCTTGCATCACCGAAGCAAATTCTTCACATAGATCTTTGTTTGTTGATCCGAAGATGATGTCGTCCATATAGACTTGAACAAGTAAGGTATTATCCTTTATCTTTTTAATGAATAAAGTCTTGTCTACCTTTCCTTTTTCAAAACCCTTATCACATAGGAAAGTGCTGAGACGATCATACCATGCCCTTGGTGGTTGCTTTAGACCATAGAGACCCTTCTTCAATTTGTATACATGTGAAGGATGCTTGAAGTCTTCAAATCCCGGGAGTTGTTTGACATAGACTTCTTCGTTGATGTATCCGTTCAAAAATGCGCTTTTGACGTCCATTTGGAAAAGTTGAAAATTCATTGAACAAGCATAAGCAAGTAATAATCTAATTGCTTCTAACCTTGCTACCGGAGCGAACGTTTCATCAAAATCAATTCCTTCTTCTTGGTTGTAGCCTTGTGCGACCAATATTGCTTTGTTACGAACTATAATCCCATTCTCGTCAAGTTTGTTCTTGAACACCCATCTTGTTCCTATGATGTGCTTGTGGTCCGGTCTTGGTACAAGACTCCAAACTTGATTCCTTTCGAATTGGTTGAGTTCTTCTTGCATCGCTACAATCCATTGGTCGTTATTGCGGTTAGAATATGACATCAAATTATTAATTAATTCGAATCGCATCTTTAGTTCACAACCGCTCTTTGATTTATCCGAAAGAAAAGGTCAAAAGAGGAAAACCTAATTTTGCATCATAAAGACAATGCGGGGAGAGATCTAAGTAAGGGGTTGGTTAAGCTTAGGGAAGGTACTAGCATCCTAAACTTCTGTAGTACTCTACAGGAACCTTTTGTTTATTGTATGCTTTTTTTATTTTATTATCTGTTTGAAATATATTGCTAAGGGATAGAGTGACCTAAAAGACCTAAGGGTTAGTCCTAAGTTTACTCGGCAAGACATCGCATCTTGTGCCTACATATCCTGACGGGAATGGAATCAGAGTAATTGTAGTTCCCCTCGAAAGGGATGTTAGAAACTTTTTGAATGTGGTCAAGGTTTCAATGGGGAATAAACGTATCTTAAGGACACGCTTACGTGGAGTCTTGAAACTCCTATTTCTATGTTGAAAAGTTGAATTAAAATTAGGGTTGAAATTATGGATTCCACGACGGGAAACCCTAAAGCAGAGTACGGCGACTCTTTGACCTAAAGCTAGGGTAAAGGGTATTTTCATCCACGGCAGGACACCTAGGCTCTTAGGGTTTGGAAATGGTCAAAGGTTAGGGTTATTGACTCGGCGGTCAAACGACTAGACCTAATTCCTTCGGAGATGAACATAACGGTAAATCATGCAAAACATGGCAGATTATTATATGGTGGAAATTAAAGTGCGGAAAGTAAAGAAAGCGGAAAAAGCGTCGCGACGATCACTCGCGTAAATTACAAACCCCCAAAAAATACGAAATAAAAAATAAACCGCGACCATGGCCTCGCGTAAATTACATCCATGGAAAATGCAAGAATAATAATGAAATAAGAGCGACGATTGCCTCGCGTAAATTACAACTATAAAATGGAGTGCAAAAAAAAATAAAGGATCAACAAACTATACAACTGAGAAAAAAAATGTTAGGAACGTCATAAATTAGAAATCTAAATATTTTTTATTTATTACAATTTATTAAAAACTAAATTAACTATAAATCATAAAACTGTTACTAACTATAAATTATAAAATAAAAAAAAAGAAATACTAACTATAAGCTATTAAAATATTTTTAATTATTAGTCATCAGAAAAAAAAAATATATAATTTCAAGTTATTAAAAAAAAATAAACTAATTATAAGTTATAAAAAATAGTTTTTAATTATAAGTTATATATATATATATATATATATATATATATATATATATATATATATATATATATATATATATATATATATATATATATATATATATATATATATATATATATATATATATATATATATATATATATATATATATATATATATATATATATATATATATATATATATATATATATATATATATATATATATATATATATATATATATATATATATATATATATATATATATATATATATATATATATATATATATATATATATATATATATATATATTTAAAAAGGTTTGTAGTAACTTTAACTAAATAATGGTTTTAATTTACAAAATTTTAAAAAGGTGGTTTAAATTTGGAAAAAAAAAGTTTTAGTTTTAAGAAAATATTTTAAGAAAATTCATTTTAATATTAACTAAATCTAAAAAGTTAGGAAAAACTTACGGTAACGGCGACGGATTCTTGAGATGGGATTTGAAGCAGTTCCGGAAGGAGGACAATGATGAGAGCTTGAGCTTCTCTGAGTCGTGATGATGATGATTAACGAAGGGAGCTCCGTATTCTTCTTCGAAGAACCGTCCCTTTCTTCTCCTTCTGGGTTCTTGGGTTCCTCCTTTTTTTGATAAGTTGTGAGAACGGTCGTCGTTTTTTCTTGTCTCCTTCTCCCCTTTTCTCAAATGCAACTCATGTTTATATATGTAACAAATTAGGGTTAACTCTAACCTAATATCCACTTTAAAGCACAACTAGGGCTGGAAATGAGTCGAGTCGAGTCGAACTCACCTCAGCTCGGCTCGACTCGTTAAGAATTGTTCGAATTCGAGTTCGAGTTCGAGTTTGACACGAACTTTTTTTTAAGCTCAAACTCGACTCGTTATAAGTTCACGAACAGTTCGGTTCGACTCGTTAGGTTCATCTCATTAGGTTCAGCTCACATGGTTCACGAACTTAAAAACTATTTTTTTAAATATATATATTTTTTAGTATATTTGACATTTTAAATAAATATATATATATTAAATAAAATATTAAAATAAAATAAAAGTTATCATATTGAAATTTAACTTTATCTTCGAAATCTACTAATTCAAAACCTACACAACTTTCAAGAGATACATTTGAGAGTCTAATTCAAAAACTACTAAATTGAAGATTAAATTTGTCTAAGATTTGAAGTAAATATTTAAACCTAATCTTAAAGACAGTATAATTCTTTTCATATGTAATCGAGTTGACTCATGAACCTAACGAGTCGAACTATGTATAGTTCAAGTTCAGCTCATTTAGTTAACGAACTTAATTTTTCGCTCATACTCAACTCATTTGGTTCATGAACCTAGTTCAACGATTTAATTGTCGAGTCGAATTCCGAACTATCTTCGAGTTGGTTTGGTTCATTGCCAGCCCTAAGCACAACTTAAAGAATTAGTCAAAACTAAAACAAATTAAAACAAACTTAAAACCCTATTTATTTACTAAACATTAAAAATATTATAAAAAGAATAAAATCTTTTCTAATATTTTTAATTTTATAATTTTTGGATGTTTTTATGAATAATATGAAAAAAAGTGAAAAAATAATATTTTTTAAAAAATAATTTAAATAAAATACGAAAATAATAATTAAATAATAAAAAAAACTATTTTTGTTATTTTTTTTATGAAAATAGAAAAGTTAGAATAAAAATAAAAGAAACAAAACAAAAAGTGAAGAAGGTGGGATTCGAACTCTCGACCTCTCACACTCACAACTCCTTACACACGGTCTATTGCCAATTGTGCCATTTTATTCATTCAAAATAATGTGGCACTAGAAACTATGTAAAGGTAGGACAAATTTGGGGTACAACAGATGCCCCTATTTAAATAGCTTCACCGGATGATTTGAGCAGCGGAGACTCGAGAAATCGCGGTGAAAGGGATTTAAATACAGATAACCGAAAATTTGGCCCCTAGATGCAGTGATATGCAATGATATGGACAAAATAACACGAACAATAATGCTGACAATGCCATGAATCTAATATGATGCGTATGATGAAATGATGAATGCAAGGATGCAGACGATACGATGACATAGGGGACAGACGCGACGAGTAACTACACTGGGGAATACGACGCACTGGTGGAATAGCGAGACAATTGTCACTTTAGAACGAACAGTAACACAGGATCCACACGGCGGTATGATCAGGTAAACGACAAGTACTGGAATTTCTGCGTCATTCCTTTAAGCGAAGAGATCGAGCGGGATCTTCAGGAATCATCGGAAATTATACAGAGAGAAACAAACACCAGAGATACTCGGCAAAACCATCGAATAACCTCGGGGTCAAAGAAACAAATTTCAGGGACATCCAGAAGAACATCGAATGAACTCTAAAACATACCAGAGATACTCGGAAAAACATCGAATAATCCCTGGGCTATATCTAGAAACAAAAGGACGACATCTATAGGAGCATGAGATGAAGACAAGTTTCTGAAGGTAAATCCGAAACATTTAGGAAAGCAATAAATGTACGGGGCAAGTTTTGAAGACCTATCTGGAAGAACATCAGATAAGCAACAAGGGGGTTCTGGAAGAATGTCAGAACAAAAACTCAGTCTGGAAAAACCTCAGAAAGAGAACAGATCCGGAAAACCATCGGATAAGATTCTGGAAAACCATCAGAATCACAGGGGTATCTGGAAAATCGTCAGATAGAGTTCTGGAAGAACATCAGAACAAAGACTCGATCTGAAAAACCATCAGAAGGAGGAATTTATCTGGAAAACCATCGGAAAGATTCTGGAAAACCGTCAGAATCGTAAAAGAATATCTGGAAAACCATCCGATAAGAAATACTCAATCTGGAAAGCCGTCAGAAAGAGAAATAGATCCGAAAAACCATCGAATAGATCTTGGAAAATCATCAGAATCGAAGGAAAATATTTGGGAAACCATCAGATAAAAGATACTCAATCTGGAAAACCGTCAGAAAGAGAAACAAATCCGGAAAACCATCGGATAGATCCTGGAAAACCATCAGAATCGAAGGAAAATATCTGGGAAACCATCAGATAAAAGATACTCAATCTGAAAAACCATCAGAAAGAGAAATATATCCGGAAAACCATCAGATAGATTCTGGAAAACCATCAGATAAAAGATACTCAATCCGAAAAACCGTCAGAAAGAGAAACAGATCCGGAAAACCATCAGATACGAAGGAAAATATCTGGAAAACCATCAGAATCGAAGGAAAATATCTGGGAAACCATCAGATACGTAACAACGAAGTTCTGGAAGAACATCAGAACAACGAGACTCAATCTGGAAAACTATCAGAAAGAGACATTAAAATCAAGGTACCAGACATCCAATAATGGCTTTGAATGAAAGGTATAAACACAATATATGAGGATAGTATTGGACGTAAAAGGAACAGGCATATCCGGAAAACCATCGGATAAGAAAAACGTCTTATCTGGAAGAACATCAGATGGACACTACACAAAGTTGTTTGGTAGGTGCCAAGTAAGTTGGACTTTGACCACAAGTAAGACCTGGATAAAACACGACCTCGGGAGAAATGCAAATGAGGATGAAACACCCATGTTATGCATAGGTATGAAATGTATATGTATATGAATTATGTTATGAGATATGATCAAATGCAAATGCAGATGTCGACGACAACGCTCGACTCTTCTGGTAAGATGACAAGACTGGAAAGCTGATTCCTCAACCTGGAGATCACTGCCACTTGCTAAATTGTAATCAGGTTGATGGTCCTCATAGAAAGGATGGAAAGCCGCTTAGAGATCTTTCAAATAAACTGCCCCAGATTAAATTATCCATTACAGATGAACTGATAATTGCTTCAGCTTGTCTGATTCTGAAAATGACTGCTTTACTGTACCCTCGGAAGGTTTGCCCCAGTCCGAGTCTTGAAAATCTCATGGATAAACCAGATCTGAGAAGACTTTGCCCCTGATAGGATCACTTGACCAAGTTTCTCGATTGTTTGAAAATTCCTTAGAGGAAAGCCAGTTTGCAAACAAAAATATTCATACAAACATGGTAATGCAAAGTTCATGCAACTTTTGAAATCAAAATTATTTTTGAAAGATGAAAACTAAATGAGTCATCGGTTAGAACGCGGCGGTCCAGGACGCTCAAAGTTTAATACAGGTATACAGCCAAAATAAATGATTCACAAAGATCTTTAGGAGTCAGCTTACGCAACCTTGCTGTAGCATGCTTTCAAAATATCCTTGTTTCAATTAGGTCTTTTGAGGGTTGTAACGTGGCCTGGTTCACGGTTTATGAAACAAAGGATAAAGGCTCAAAATTTGTTTGTTCCCACTGTTGCACCCTAAAATTTGCTCAACCTATTTCATTTGGTTTATGTTTCAATTGCATTATCATTTGCATAGTCACATCATGTACATGGTCACATCATTTGCATATCATAGCATAGCAAGTCATCTAACAAGGGATCAAGTGCCATTTTTATCTAAAGAAGCACATCAAGGGGCCTTATTCAAGTTGAAGAGCATCCAAGTCATCAAGGAATGGGTTGAAGCTTTGAGGAGATTTGAGTGTCAACCAGTGGACTTCTCTGAGGTGTATTGAGGGTCATCAATGGGGGTATGAGCTATGAATTGAGGGTATGGAATGTGTACAAAGCTTACGAAATGCCTAGAGAGTCATATTGAAGATGAGACAATTCATTGATTCAAGTACAAGAGCCACAGTTGAAGTGTAGTCAACTAGGGTTTCATCTGGGTCAACCCTAGGTCAAGTGAGTGATTGAAGAGCATCAAGGCTTAATTGGAGGTTGTGGGATTCATGAATTGATATGTTGATACATGTGTGGTGTTGTGCCAAGGATAAATCAAAGAGAATCAATAGTGGGAGGAGTTGCCAAATTAGGGTTTCAGTGTAAAATCCCCTAATTTAGGCCTAACTTCTAAGCCAGATAAGTCAAAATGCAAGTTTCAAATGGATTCTTGGCCAACATGAAACTTGTAGAGATTCTCAATAGATTTAATTTGAGTACTAGAAGTCTTCAATAAGATTTGTATAACTCAAGTTATGGTTCTTGCAAGTTATGGGTCATCAGAGGACACTGAAATTTATCTGTGAAAGTCACTTGACTTCCAAGCAACTTTTTCCCATCAAGGAGTTTTCAAATGGATTCTTGGCCAACATAATAATTGTAGGGCTTGATCTTAGCTTTAATTTGAGTACTAGAAGTCCTCAAGAAGATTTGTGGAACTCAAGTTATGATCTTGGCAATCCAGGGGTATTTTGGGAAAGTTGAATTATAGGTCATTTTCCAACATAGGTCAAAATCTCTATCTTCCACTCCTCAAATGGAAAAATGTTCAACATGAGATGTGCTTAAAATGATGTTTTTGGGCTAAGTAAGAAGTCATGGGAGCTTGGAAGGGCTTTTATCACAAAATTGCAAAAATGGCCTAAAATAAGGATGGATTTTAAATGAACCAAAGAGGAAAATTGAGATTTTTGAGCCATAGGTCCAAACCAAGCCATATGACATTCCAAATTGATTGGAAAACACATTTTGTAAACAATGACATTTACAAATTTTTGAGTTGAGGGTTAATTTCATGACTTCCTTTGTAAAGTGGTTTCTTACACCATAAGTAACATATGCAAAACCACTCTTTAGAGCATGAACAAGGCCTTAACCCTTGCTAATCCCTTCAATATGTCATCTAAGGAGAAATTGGATCAGAATGAGGTGCAAATACAAGCTTAGAACTCAGCTTCCATGTATGAACTTCTCATGACATTTTCAAATGCAAGAGATATTGAACTTCTCATTGGATCAATCCAGAAGGTTCTAGAGCTTTCATACATGCTCTATATAAGTATTAGAAGAGGTTCAAGGCATTGGTTGGTGCAGATTGAGAGAGATTGGAGAGATTGAGTTTTGAGTTTTCATCTTGCAAAATAGAATCGGTTACATCATTTTGATCCATTTCAATCCATTCTTTTGTATTCAATAGCTTGATCTTGTGTTGGTGAGTGATTCCAGATAGAATTCTAGCCAAGAACACTGAAGAATCGTGAGATAGCATTTGGAGTTCATAGCTTGCAGCTCAGAATCGTATCTGGTGGTTCAAGAAGATTCAATTCAATTTGATGCATACAGAAGCTTGATCATACATCATTGAAGCAATCTGGAGATTCTTAAAGCATAATTTGAAGGATTGCTTGGTCTGTTCACTCGATTTTTGCAGGTATGTAAACTTCATTCTATAGCTTGATGCAGGTATAATTGTTAGGTTTTAGATAGTTAGATGTGATGTAGATCATGGCTAGGTGCTTTCTGGTAACTAAATTCAATGTTTAGAGACAAAATTAGGTTGAGCACATTTTCTGGTGAGGCTCGTATCTGATGATTCTTGATGATATAGACCTAGTTAGATAGTGGATTTTACTCAGGATGAAGTGGTGATGAATCTAGGCTATTCCATTTTGAGTTTAGGGAGAATTTATATTTGAGCCCTTTCTGAATATTTCTTCGTGTTTTGAGGAAGAAGATGATTCAATGATAATGGAGGTTAGGGTTGAATTCAGTGTGGAAAAACGAACCCGATGATGTTATTAGGGTTGAGTTTTGGTGAGGATTAGTGGAGTTGTGTTTGGAGAAGATGAAGGTAACAAGCTCTGTTCATCCATGGCATTTGTTCCCTCCCAATTTCAAAAGGTTGAAGACGACACCATCACCATTAGATCCTACTGAGACCTTTGACTAAATCCTGATATAACGGCCGATATGCGTGGAAAATTTGTGAGGAGTCTGAGTCTAAACCAAAACACACCGTTTAACTAAACATTCTTGGGTGGGCTTAAGTAGAACATGCTATGTACACCCCTTGTCCAAGGCCCAATGGAATTTACACGTAAAAGACTTGCTATTCATACCAAGACCTTTCCATTTTCATTTGTTTTTTCATTTTATTTTCTGAAGTGAATTGGGCTTAAGGCGCGCTTGCTATTAACACCCCACCCTGGGCCCATCCTGGAATTTGTATTGGATATCATTGCTATTCTGCACGCCTCTTTTCTATTTTCCTTTATTTTCCCTTTATTTTCACATTTCATTTAGGTTAATTAGAAAATTCATAACTAATTGAAAAATAAACATTTTTGGATGGGAATTTTTTCTATGTTTTCCTTAGGGTTTCTAGAATTTAATAAAACAATAAAAACATTAATTCATGCATTTTTCATTTTCTTGCATATTTTACATTTTAATTGCTTTTATTTTGCATTTATTTGATACTCCCACTTTCTGATTTTTGTATGAGCATTTCATTTTGAATTTTAAGGTGATTCTTGTTGCTCAAGTTAGAGTAGAGACACATGCTCCCTTAGTGATTTTTCTCATATTTTTATGATGAAATTTAGGTTAGTTTTGAATAATGAACTTTAGGGTGCTAGGATTAGGGTTTTGCAACACTTAGGTGTAGTTTAGGGCACAGTTTGGAGACTTAGGGTTTGCTTTAGGCCTTGGGGTTTATGTGGGGTATAGGGTATATAGTTAGGTTCCCTTAGAAATTAATCTAGGATTTTATGATGAGTATTACTATTTTATTTGATTTTTGCAACTTGTATGATGTTTGTGTGTTTCCCCCTTGGGCATTTGGCTTGTTTGCTTGGTTTGGGCTATTCTCATTGGGGCTTGGTGCTTGAGTTTTGATTGTTGGATCTCATGAAGACATTAGAGATGATTGGAGACAAAGGATGGAGCTTGGAGCATGAAGGTTCTTATCCTTGAAGGTTGCTTTTGAAGACTTAGGAGATAGGAGATATAGGGAGAGCTTTAGATTAGACTGATTTCTTCTCTCAAACATAGAGAGCTTCTTGTGCCTTTATTCTATCCTATGACACAAGGTCCCCCAAAGAAGTTCCATCTCTCCTTATGAGGGATGTAGATCATGCTTTGGTTGGGTAGAACCTTGAGGATACCTTTCACTTGCTATGTTAATATCTTAGTGATGTCCTTGGGTTATCATTAAGCCTCTTAACATTTCAACTCCATCTATCATTAGTTGATTCTTCTTCTGGAGTGGTGGCATTGAAGAGGGGAACCTCTTGAAGAATGAAGTTCATTGAAGATTGGTGAAGATAAAGCCTGTGCCTGTCAAAGCTGGGTATCTGTTGAAGACTAGGGTTTTGCTGTTGTTTGAAGCTGCTTATTTGTTAGGGTTCAGTGCTTGCAAGAGCTTGGAGATTTTTTGAAGACAGGAGCTTATCTAAAGCTTGGGGATCATTGAAGAGTGAAGATGGGGTCTTACTTGAAAGGGTTATTGTCAACTTTTAGCTGTTAATCAATTGTAGTTGTAGGAGCTGGTATTGCTGTCAGAGCTGGTGTTGGGTTTTATTTCTTTTTATGTATTGTCTGTTGGCTTGTTCAGCATGCCTCTTAGGTTTGAAGTGAAGCTGTTTCACTTTGCCTATTATTTTCCCAGGTTTGAGGATGAGTGGGACTCCCTTGCCTCGCTTGTACTGCTGCATCTCATGCATGTTTACTGCTTACTGTATATATCTGTTTCTTTTCAGTTTATCCCCTAGGATCTCTGATTTCCTCTGTGCAGGAGGGAATTATGACAGACATTAGGTTTTAACCCATGCATGACAACATTAGGTTAGTTTGATTCCCTTTTCAAACCCTAGGTTTTTTAGAATTTCTTTTCTCATCTCAAAACAATTCAAAATACAGTAATAAGGATAATCGATGTCGTACGCTACGAGCCTTAAGCTATTTGAGAGAGGGCTGCTGGAGGGTCACTCTTCAGTAATCTGACTGCTTAGTGTGTTATCCCTAGGGTGACATACGACGTAGTCACTCTCAAATCACAGTCTCTAGTGCGTCAGAGATTGCAAACATCATAAAAAAACAGTTCTTGCGTAAAAGACTGAAAACAAACATCAAAGTGTCATTTTTGTCCGCTTGGACTTCTAATCAGAAGAAACCTCTTTTCAGAAAGATAAAAAACAGTCAGACAAATTTGTGTCTTCCGTGGCCCGAACTACGTTTGCTCTGATCTTTCATGTTGTATGAAAGTACGTAGGCATAGGATGTTGTATCCTAGCGAGCAACCTTCCCCTCCTTTCCCGTAGGTAGGCGAACTACGTTGACTCTGATTTCTCGTTCCAGACGGGAATACGTAGGCATAAAGTGTGATACTTTGCCGAGTCATTTTATTTTCTTTTAACCCCAGACCTATAGAGTAGATAGAGTAATAATCCGTACTAGAAAACAAGCGTGGATCCCGTCGAGTACGACGGACGTGAGGGGTGCTAATACCTTCCCCTTGCGTAACCGACCATTCCTTTCCCGTTTTGCGTTAGGTTTACTTTGAGCGTTTCCTTTCCCTCCCTTGGGATAAATAACGCACGGTGGCGACTCTTCTGTCATAGTCGGCGCCGATTTTCACAGTAGCGACACCCACCCAATCTACATGATAATCTTCAGTCCTACGCTCAGTTAACTAATATTATGCATTCAGGTTCCTATAGGTTAGGAATTGCACTGATGGTAGCAGGGATGGTTCAAAAGTCAAGGGACCTACGAAAAGGCAGCCACTGCTGTTGCACCCTAAAATTTGACCAACCGGGTCTCGTATCTGGTCCTATGTTTCGACGCATGACCGCACTCGCATCTGCATATCGCATACAGTATCGGGATCACAGCCCTCGTCTCGCGTTTCAGGTGTTTTTAATCAGTTCAGATAGGTAGAATCGTATTTTTTTTGGAAGTCGTGCTATTCCCGGTGTTTGCAGTTCGCGCTGTTATTTTTAGGGATATTTCGGTGCCCGTTTATTTTTACCGGCTATTTTGGTGCGCTCTCGCAGTGTTATTTGCCGTTTGGTGCTATTTTTGTTCCTTCGGGAATTATTGTGAATTTTCTAGATTTTATTAGCTATTATTAGCATTTTCTAGACTTAAATAGATTCTTTTAATATTTTTAATAGTTTTTTCTTTTTAGAATATTAGGGTTTTAATAGAGTTTTAATCACTTTAGAATATATTAGATAGAATATAGAATATTAATAGCTTTTTAATATTTTTAATAGTTTTAATCTTTTTTAGAATATATTAGGTATTAAATAGATTTTTATGATTTTCTTAATAGAGTAATAAGATTTTTCTTTTATTCATAATAGATTTTCTTTTATAGAATTTAATATAGGGTTATTAGGGATTTAATAGAAATTTAATAGATTTTAGATTAGTGGAAGTATTAGAGTTTTATTGGTTTAGAGTTTAATTAGAGTTAACAGAGTTTTTTCTCTTTTTAGATTTAATTAGAAATTAATTAGAATTAATAGAGTTTTAGGTTAATTCTCTTAATTAGGTTTAATCATTAGTTAGTTGGTTAATCATTTCCATTAATCTTGTTTATCCATTTCATTCAGGTTTTTTCTGGTTTTTTTGTAATCATTTTCGTATTGGGCCTCATTATAGCCAAAGCCCAATTCAGCCAGGGTCCAGAATCAGTCAAAGTCCACTATATAAGTCCGCGTACACGTGTAATTCGGGGGGGACCCCACATATCATCACTCATACGCTGCCACCTCACATTCCACACTTTCCCTCTCTCTGCCACGCTACCCCTACGTGGCACACATGCATTCACTCACTCCACTTCCCCCAGCCACTTGTCTTCGTCTCCTCTCACCGGAACCCTCACCGGTTGCATGGCCGGCGGCCATGCAACCACCGCCTCTAACCTATTCCGGCAGCCCTAACTACCCCTAACTTACTCCGGCCACCGCCTAACTCGCCGGAGAACGTCAAATCCCCAGAAATCTTCCAATCTTCATCCTCCTCCAACTTTCCTTCTCAACAACTTTCACCAATCATCATCATCTTCTCCGATCGCCCTTCATCCAACATCCATCAAGTTCATCATCATTTTTCCAGAAATTCCAGAAAACCTTCTCATCGTTCATCCAATCTTCATCATCGATCATCATTTTTCTGGAAAACGTTCATAGAACTCAAGAACATTCATCAATGATTTTCCAGATCCCTTTGAATCTTCATCCACAACCATCAAAGTTCTTCCAGAAAGTCCAGAAAATCTCCAGTTCTCGTCCGAATCTTCATCTTCCTCCTCCTTCAATCTTCATCTCATTCTCCAGATTCGTCAGATCAACAAGATTCCTCCAAACGCACATCATCAAGATCGTCACATGCATGTTTGTAGAACTCCAGAAGATCTCCCTGTGATTCATCGAATATCGTTCCTGAGTTTGTTTAAACCTTCAAGAAAATCCCCCAGATTCCTTCAACATTGTTCATCGGAAGATCCATCATCTTCATTCTTTCCAGAAGAACATCAACTACAATCTTCAGTACGTCATCAAGAACCATTCTCCAGAAAGAAGCTTAAGTCATCAAACGCGTTCATCATTCATCAGAGAACACGCCTTGAGTCTTCACGAGTCTTCTTTATTTTTCTTCAACGAGCAGATTCCTCAACCTTCAAGATCTTCAACATCCAGGAATCATCAAATTTGCATGCAAGTTGTAAAAAGGTTGGGACCAGAGAGTGAAAAAGAAGATTGAGGTGACAAAGAAAGGAATGTGTGTGTGGTAAGTCTGATTTCGAGATAGAGATGAGAGGCTGGATATTGGACGGCGGCGGTGAACAGTAGAAGGAGAGGGTTAGGGAATTAGGGTTTCTTCAGAAATGAGAAGGTGAAAGGGAAGAGGGTTGGGACTCGTTGGATCGTGTGGGCTTAGGCCCAATTGAGGTTCGCTGATTGTACACCCCCCTTTCCTCTTTCCCCCGTTTTTTGTTTATTGTTTTTGTTTGCTGATGGGCTAAGCCCAATGCTATCCCAGCACCACACCTCCGTTTACTTCCCAACCCCCCCCCCCCCCCTGTTTTTTTTTCTTTTACGTTTTTGTTGGGCTGGACCCAATTCCAGGGTTTTTTTGTTACTGCTGGATACACCCCCTGTATCCATCTGCACCCCCCTCCCTTTATATTTTCTTTTATTTTCTTTTACATTTTTTTTCTCTATAGTTTTAAAAAAAATGATGAAAAAAGAAAAGTGAAAAAAGAAATACAATAAAGAAATAAAAAAATATTGAAAAATATTTGAAAAGAGGAGAAAAGAATTATTGAAAAAAAAAGAAGAGTAAAAAAGGAAATATGGAGGAAAATATATAGAAAAAATATAGAAAAATATTGAAAAAGAAAAGGAGAAAGAATGTGAAAAATATTAAAAAAGAAAAAAGAAAGACATGAAAAAAGAAGAAAATAGAAGTATGAAAAAGAGAAAAAATATTAGATGTAATATTTTTTTAGAGTGTATTTTTTCATAGAGTTTATTTTACCTTTTTAGGGATAGTTTAGAAGTCCACTTGTTAGGGGACTATTTTCCACTTGATTTTTTCATAGGATAGGATAGTATTTCCTAGGAGTTTATTTTCAGTGTTCACTCATTGTAACCATTTTTCAGAATGTTAATAAAACGAGATTTAAGTTGTGGTCCCGAAGTAGCCGAACTACAGCTGCTCTGATTTCTCGTACCAGACGAGAATATGTAGGCATAGGATGCGATATCCTAGCGAGCACACTAACAACTAATTCTTTTTGTTCTCTCGCTGCTGTGCGATCGAGACTTTCCCGCTGACGACTGATGTTATCCCTTTTTCTCTCTTGCCCGAGTGCATTTGAGACCAGACCGTAGTTTTTTCCATAGGTTCCCGTACCTTTGAAACCAGTTTGATTTCTCACTGCTGTGTGAGAACACCCCTGTTTAGCCGTAGTTAGCCTGAACTACGTCAGCTCTGATCTTCTATGCAGTGTGGAAGTACGTAGGCACAAGACGCGAAGTCTTGACGAGCCAATTTCCCCGTAGTCCCAAACTACGTTGACTCTGACTTTCTCTCTTGAGAATACGTAGGCGTAGAGTGCGACGCTCTATCGAGTCAATTCCTTTCCGTTTAGATTTAGCAGCCGTAGATAGATTGTTTTGCATCCTATAGACAACCCAAGCAAGCGTGGATCCCGTCGAGTACGATGGACGTGAGGGGTGCTAATACCTTCCCCTTGCGTAACCGACTCCCGAACCCAGGTTTTGGTTGCGATGACCATACCTTTTCCCCGTTTTTACGAGGTTTACTTCGAGCGTTTCCTTTCCCACTGTTGGGATAAATAACGCACGGTGGCGACTCTTCTATCAGCCGGCGCCGATTTTCGCAATAGCTGTCGCTACTGCGAAAATCGGCGCCGGCTGACAGGAGAGTCGCCACCGTGCGTTATTTATCCCTCAGAGCGGGAAAGGAAACGCTCGAAGTAAACCTCGCAAAAAACGGGGAAAAGGTATGGTCATCGCAACCAAAACCTAGGTTCGGGAGTCGGTTACGCAAGGGGAAGGTATTAGCACCCCTCACGTCCGTCGTACTCGACGGGATCCACGCTTGCTTGGGTTGTCTAAAGGATGCAAAACAATCTATCTACGGCTGCTAAATCTAAACGGAAGGGAATTGACTCGATAGAGCGTCGCACTCTATGCCTACGTATTCTCGAGAGAGAAAGTCAGAGTCAACGTAGTTCGGGACTACAGGGAAAATTGGCTCGCCAAGACCTCGCGTCTTGTGCCTACGTACTTCCACACTGCATGGAAGATCAGAGCTTTACGTAGTTCAGACTAACTACGGCTAAACAAAACATTCTCACACAGCCGTGAGAAAAACAACTGGTTTCACAGGGTCGGGAACCTATGGGCAAAATTATGGCTTGGTCTCAAATGCACACGGGCAAGAGAGAAAAAGGGTTACGATTAGTCGTCAGCGGGAAAGTCTCGATCGCACAGCCGCGAGAGAACAAAAGGTTAGTCGTTAGTGTGCTCGCTAGGATATCGCATCCTATGCCTACATATTCTCGTCTGGTACGAGAAATCAGAGCAGCTGTAGTTCGGCTACTTCGGGACCACAGCTCAAATCTCGTTTTATTAATCTCTGAAAAGTGATTACAATGCTTGCATACTGAAAAATAAATCTCCTAGGAAATACTATCCTATCCTATGCTGAAAAATCGAATGGAAAATAGCCCCCTAACAAGTGGGCTTCTAAACTATCCTAAAATCGAAACAAGTAAATTCTATGGAAAAACTATATCCTAAAAGAAAATGTACTTTAAAAAATATTAAGTCTATACTAATATTTTTTCTCTTTTTCCTTCTTTTCTTTCCAACTATTTTTCCATATTTTTCTATATTTTTCTATGTTTTTTCAATATATTTTTCTCCATAATATTTCTTTTCTTTTCTTTTTCAAATATTTCTTTTTTTCACTATTTTTTCATATTCTTTTCTTTTCTTATTTCTTTCTTTTTTTCAAATATATTTTTCCTATTTATTTTTTCATATGAAATAATACATACAAAAATATAAAAGAAAAGAAAAATAAAGGGAGGGGGGGTACCCAACCCAGCTGGGGATTGTACAAGCAGAATAAAAAAACAGATAAGTTGGGCCCAGCCCATTCTCTTTCAAAAAGACACGGAGGGGGGTGCGATGCTGAACTGGGAGTGTGTTGGCAAGAAAAATATTGGGCTCAGGCCCATTCTCATCAGAAAAAAAAACGTGAGGGGAGTGTTTGCAAAAAAAATGGAGGTGTATCCACGATTGGGCCTGGATCCAGCCCAATCTCTTCCTCTCCTTCCTTCTCTCCATCTCCATTCTGAAAACAACCAAAAACCCTAGCCTCTTCTCCGCCGCTCATGGCGCCGCCGTTCCCTTCTCCGTCTCCCTGAACCCATTCTCTCTCATTCTATCTCAACCCTAACAGAAACTCTCATCTCATAATTTCCACTCAACCTCCCTCAACCTCATCGTTTACATCCCAAACCAACAAAACCCTAAGTGTCTTGAAGAATTGCTGATGGAAACCTGAAGCGACCTCGTAACCTGAAGATCTCAACGATGTTGTTGAAGAACGACGCAACCTGGAGACTCATGTTGAATGTGAAGAATATTGATGATGTTCGTATGTTGAAGGCCTTGGTGTCGTCGAGGCGATGAAGACTTGATACAAAATCTGGAAAAATAATTTCGACGGCTAACCTTGCATGTGGATCTGGAGAAGGTTCAATGAGTCTTGGTGAAGAAAATCTGGAGAAGGTTCATGCGAACATTGATTGGAAGCTATTAACGAAAGCTCTTGATCTGGAGATCTGTTCTTGAGAACGAACGAAGTTGCAATCTGTTGAAGAATGGAAGTTTATTGAAGGATGATGAAGATGCATGAACTTGTGGCGATGAAGATCTGGAAAGCGATTATTACTGAGTTTTGATGAATCTTGAAGCGATTTCGAGTTGACAAATCTGATGATGAATGATGAAGATCTATGCTGATCATTCACTGAAGATGCATGTTCTTCGCGGATCTTTGATGAACCGTTGAAGATCTGGAAGAATTCTATGAAGACCGATCAAGATTGATGAAGATGTTTGGAGTAATTTCTGGAAAAAAAACGTGGATGATTATTTGGTTCTTGACGACAAACGGTGGAGTTGGATAAACGATGAATTTGGTGGAATTCGTTGAATCATCAAGATCTGAACACTATGAATGACGATCTGAGGAACTTGTGATGATTATTGATGATGAACACACGATGTGTTCTTGACGATCTGGAAAAAAGGTGACAAAGTGATGAATGTTTGTTGGAGGTTTCGGAGTTCTGGGTTTCTGGGCGTTCTCCGGCGAGATTGATGGCGGCCGGAGTACAGTTACGGTGGTGATGAGAGGAGGACGGAGGTAGGAGATGAAGGATAATCGGAGTCTGGAGATTTGAGGTTCTCCGGCGAAGCTCTGGTGGTCGCCGGCCATGCAGGCCGGCCGGTGGGTTTTCAGGCGGGAGGCTGTGGTGTACCGGTGTGGGGACACGTGGGTGGAGTAGTGGTGAGGAGAGATGCATGTGGGACGCGTGTCCCCATGCGTGGCAGAGAGAGAGGAAAGATGGAGAGATGGCGTGGCAGTGTGTGGAGCATGTAACGTGGGGCCAGCCCCTGTGCTACACGTGGCGAGCTGCATTTATAAGACTGAGAATTCTCTGGAATGTTCTGGAATGTGCTGGAGAGTGCTGGAAAAATCTGGACGAAAATGACCTTTGCTGGACTGATCCAATAACTGAACAAAACCCTAAACTGGGCCTTCCCCAATTGGGCCCAGCGAAAATGAATTAAAAAACTCTAAAAACTGTAAATGAAATGGATTAGCCTAATTACACTAACCAGACCTAATTAACTATTAAAACTCAATTAATCCTAAAAATTCTAATTAACTCCTAACTAATAAAATCCTAATAAATCTCTAATAAAACTATATTACCTATTTAAACTCTATAAAAGAAAATAAAAGAAAAATCTATTCATTTATTAAAAAATGAAAAATCTATTCTATATTATTTCTATGAAAGAAAAACAAAACTATATTCTTTATATCTAAAATTAAATTCAAAAACTCAATTAATATTCTAGAAAAATCTATATTATTCTAAAAAATCTATTAAATCCTAAAATGATTTAAAAGCTATTAAAAATATTAAAAATCCTATTAAATCCTAAAAATGGCCAATAAAATCCACAAAAATCACAATAATTCCCAGAGGAACAAAAATAGCACCGAATGACACATAAAACCGCGAGAGCGCACTAAAATAGCCGGTAAAAATAAATGGGCACCGAAATATCCCAAAAATACGATTCTACCTATCTAAACTGACTAAAGACACCTGAAACACGAGACGAGAGCTGTGAACCCAATCAAAACACATGAACAATGCAATGTATGCAATATGCAGATGCGAATGCGGTCATGCGTCGAAACATCGAGCCAGATACGAGACCCGGTTGGTCAAATTTTGGGGTGCAACAGCTGCCCCTATTCAAGCGGCTTGGACCTGACTGGGTGAGAAGCGAACGGCTCTCAACCAGTCGAGGTGCGAGACGGTTGAATACCGGTAAACCCGAAAATTTGCCAACTGCTCAACTTATGATACTGGAATAATAGCTGCACGGCAACTATCTAGAGAAATACTGATCTGCCATCGCCGTTAGTCATCCACATTAACTTCTTCTGATATTGCCCTCAGACACCAAAGACCCAACATCGCTGCTGGAAGACTAAACCTGATATCGCCGTCGAATCAATCACAATACCCCGCATCGCCGCTGGAGAACTTACAACACTGAACAACTCTGACCTGAGGTTCGCCCCTGGTAAATGGAACTTGCGTATTTGGAGCTACTCTGCTGGGAATGAGACTTAACCGAGCACACTCTGATCTGGGGTTCACCCTCAGAACCATAACGAACATCGGAATACTGCTGCACACTGCCCGCCGTAGAACTTCAACACTAAAGATATATGAAACCCTGGCCCCTGGCCACTCCAGATCCGTTGGAGAATCTTCAAGTATTTCTGAAGATAGATGAAACCCTGCCCGTCGGCTATTCCAGCTTCAGCTAGAAAGAACATCCTTGGCCTTCAAGGATGTAAACTTTGCCCGTCGGCAACTCTGCAGGAGGTATCTTCGACTTCAGTCTGAAGAAATGGTCCTTGGCCTTCAAGGATACATGGATATGCCTTCAGGCAACTCCGCCTCTGCTATAGAGCATCCGAGACTTCAGTCATGGATATACTTCGGCCTTCAGTCCGAAAAATGAATCCTAGGTCACTCATGACCTTGGGGATAACCTTGCCCTTAGGCACCTTCGCTTCAGCTTGGGAAATCTATGACTTCAGTCAAAGAAATGGTATCCAGAGCCATTCATGACTCTTACGGGGATTCAACACTTTGCCTTCAGGCAAAACTCCGCTTCAGCTGGAGAAACATCTTCGACTTCAGTCAGAAGAAAAACTATCCACTTGATCGCAATCAATCATCACCTCAGGACAACTGACTTGGTCTTCAGGCCAACACGGATCACTTTGCTATGTCTACAAGCTTTGGAACCTTATCTTCAGCCACACGTTGATTCATCAACAAGGAAGTCTGAACTCACAGGAACTTTCTGATATCGCCTTCAGGCTTTTACGAAGTCCATCTTCAGATTAGACATCATTGTTGGAGCAGACATATCACGCTGCTAAGGACTTCAAGAATCATCTTGAACAAACAAATCTGTCGGGCACCTTCAAGAATCATCCTGAACCGATAACCATTATGGAGACTTCATTCTGCTGGGTATTCCAGGAATCTTCCTGGGCAACTCTTGCTGAGGACGCTACCGGGGAACTCAAGAATCATACTAGGCGAACAACTCGGGAAGCTGTACTGAGGTCTTAAGAATCATCTTAAGCAAACGGCTCTGCTGAGGAATTCCAGAATCTTTTTGAACTGAAGACTTCGCTGGGGATCTCAAAAATCATCTTGAGCGAGCGACTGTGGGGATTACACCGGGGTCTTTAAGAATCGTCTCAAGGAAGCGACCTTGTTGGAGAGGAATATCAGGAATCATCCTGAGCACCTGGTCTTTCGGCTGAACACCTGTAAGACAAGCATAATAGTAACCTGGATCATGCTTATGATGCGTATGCTTCTGCGCTATGCCCCACACGGTGGGAATGATATGCGTTTATGCTAAATGCTGTGCAATCATGCACAATGCTATGCAGTGTTAAATGCTATGCAGTGTTAAATGCTATGCAGTGTTAAATGCTATGCGTTTTGCTTGAAAGCGCGATGCCCAGATGGCATGGAAATACTATATGTTTGTATAAATGCAATGACTATATATGCGAATGCTAATGCAGGCTCGAGCTGCCAGAGATCACCAGGTCTGAAAACTGCTTGGCAAAATAAATGCCGAAGGCAATGCCAACTCTACTGGGGATGAACTGAAGTCACAGGATTATCTCAGCAAAATAAATGCTGGAAACAGGAAATCAAATCCGCTGGGGATAACTGCCCTGCTGGAGAAGTGGAAAAGGCAACCCTGCTTGGTGACTTCACTGGGGAAGGAAAGAACTCTGCTTGGGGATGCTTCCTTCAAACCATTGACAACTGATTGTACTCTGTGGGGACTGACCCAAACTGGGGTTGATTGCGCGCGGCACACTGCTGGAAATGCCCCTACTATTAAGGATGTCGATCTTAATCTGCTGAGGATCCTTCTGATCCTACTCTGATACGGGGTAAAATGCGATCTCGACTCTTCAGGGGATAATAAGCAACTTTCATCTGCTGAAGAGTGGCAATTCTGATTTAACAACATCCACAAGGAATTCAAACATTGCTCAGAGCGCTGGCATCCGTCGAGCTTCGTATCGGGGAACATGACAACATGCGGGTCATTGGGAAATACCGTGTCAGATACCTTTAGGTTTTTTTGTTTTTCTCTGGTTTAGAATAGACATGGACTATGTACACAATGGAAGATATGGGGAATACTAGACGAGAACTAGCATTCAAAGGTAGACTACCAAACGAGAACTGATAGGTTAGGAAAATTGAACAAACATTGTTTTTTGTGTTTTTGAACATCAGACGGGGCTGACTGGATAACAGACTGAGGTATAGACAATCAGGCGAGAACTGATTGAAAGCTGACGCACACCAGACGAAAACTGGCATAACACATAGGTTAAAACACACGATGATCAGACGAGAACTGGTTACGCGACGACATGTACCAGGCGAGAACTGATACAACAACTTGAAGAAACGGTGACCAGGCGAGAACTGGTTACAATAAACTGCACCAGACGGGAACTGCTGCTTACAATAAACTGCACCAGACGAGAACTGATGCTTACGGAAGGGTGGGCCAGACGAGAACTGGTTACCGACTTGCCAGGCGAGAACTGGACTTTGGAAACGACTGGTTACTGACACGCAACAGGTTTAACTGTAGGATAATGATCCAACGACAGCACGGCCTTTTCGAAATGCTAAGGTTTTTGATAAGGGTATTGACATGATTCCCCGATACTCAACTCCGGCTGGGGATAAACAGGCTGGTTTGAACAACTTTCCCCAATACACTCAGCTGGGGATAAAAAGACTGACTTGCACAACTTGCCCCAGTACAATTCAACTTGCCCCAATCTAGCTCTTGGGAATACTGCTCTGAACAGCTTGCTACGAAAAGACTTCGAGAATATCTGCCCCGGTATCTGTATGACAACAGAATTCAATCTCCATTAACCTCTATCAACCCAGTTGGTTTCAACATTCTCTGCAGTGACTTGCCCCTGAATGAGCGTTCTAGCAACTTAACCCGATCTGATTATCCACTGGAAGTATCTGCTTTCCACGTTCTGCATAGCTGCCCCTGATTGGCTCTCGAGAAGACTCACTTCTGATCAACTGCTCCTCAAATAACCTGCCCCTGCTCAACTGAAGCTTCGGGACTTGTCCTCAGACTAACTGATACCGAACTTACTGGAATATAATGCCCTTGATTCATTGGGCTTCACAACACACACCATTCTGGTTCAGACTGCTGAATTACTCAGTCCTGCTTGATTATTCCTGCTGGAATTTCTTTCATGCCAACTACTAACCTGCAATTAGAATCGTCTGTCTACGAATGGTAATCTTAATGCAGTGGTTATGCAGATTTTGAAAAAATTTTGAGCTGTCACTCATTTACATGCTATGATTGTGAGTGACGAATGAACCAAAGTTCAAACGTAGTGCTTACGTGGTCAGTGAAAAATACAACAAGGATGTGACTAGCAAGTCAAGAAGGAGTCAGGTTACTCAACCTTATCGTAATGCGCTTCAGACTAACCCTACCTCAATTAGGTCTTTTAAGGGTTGTATCGTGGTCGGGTTCACGGTTCGTGAAACAAAGGATATTTGGCTCAAACTTTGATTTGTACCCACCCCTTCTACGTGATGATCTCCGATCCTAAGGTTCAGTTAACCTGGCACAAGCGCTCGCCTCTTCGAGAGGTATGTTGAATGGTAAGAACCACAAGTAAGGAATTCACAAGGATTTCTTCCGGAGTGACAGCTACTCCTTCTTCGTTTTCGGTGTCTGTGTACACGACTTTGTGATTTGTTGGGGAAAAATTTCTATTTAATCCCTTCTTTTTCATTCTTTTGATTCCCTAATTTTTGCCTGGACTGACTCCTTTTGAGTTCTTTTCGATTTTTTCGATTTCTTTTGAAGTCCAGCGGGATGCCCTGATTTTTGCCTAAGTATTAGCTTTCTCAGCTTTTCTTTCTTTTTACTTAGCGGGCTTTCTTTCTTCTTTCTTTTGGAACAAAGTCGTGTGACACCAGTTGTCTTGATTGCTCCGAAAGGATTGTAACTGTCTCACTCCTGATTGGTGAGGTTTGACCCCTTGAAAGGTGTAAACTGATTGGTCCTCGAAAGACAACACTCCTCTGTAAGACTTGAATGCTCGGTCAAGCTAACTGACAACTACCCTGCCCCGGGTTAAGATGTGAGGGTTTAACAGTCCGAAAAAACTTCTACTTCCTGGCTCGAAGTGGTTAACAATGGACTAACTCCTTATATCTCTAGTGTTTGGGGAATTTGAAACAATGCCTTGTACGTCATCGGTAAGGTCTTATCCGAAAGCATACGATCATTGGTTATGAGTTTCAGTTTCGTCATCCTCCCTCCAATCTTTGCTAGTCACGGTGATAAAGTGGAGTGAATAAAATGCAAGTGTCAGTGCAATGCAGTAAATGAGCGACAGCGACATGATTAATTCAGAAAAATGCATAGTCACTTTATTATTATCACCATTCGAAACATACAATGTTTAAAAGCAGGTAGTAACTAACAGAAAAAGAAACTACAAATGCAAATGATATAAAGGTCCGAAGACTGCCAATGCTGAGGCGCCTGCCTGTCTGAACCACTGGCTTTTTTTTTGCTGGAGAATACTTTCCGAATCTACGAGCTTAGACAGCTGAGCGGTTGGGATGAACAAACAGAAATCCTTCTCGAAAGGAAATGCGATCCTGATCAATCAACTGCTGTACCTTCGCCTGAAATGCTTTACAATCTTCCGTCGAATGCCCCGGTGAGCCACCATGATAACCACACTGAACATGGGGGTTATACCCAGGAGGGTAAGGCTCTGGTACGGGCTTGAGAGCTTTTGGTTCCACCAAAGACTTCTGGATCAAAGATGGTAGCAACTGGCTATACGGCATAGGCACTGGGTGAAAAGGAGCTTTCCTTCGTTCCAAATTGTTGCGAGGTCTGTTCTGATTCTGACGCTGACTCTGATAACCTCGGCCACGAGTTCGCTGATTTGCAATGGAAGCGACATAAGGTTCCTGATAGGGTGCCCCAGGCACAGTTATCTGTCCAGAATAACGAGACACAGAAGATACTGACCGCTGAGAAGACGGAGAACCAACAGATTTCACCGATTCGACTTGAGGATATCCAACGTTTGTCAGGACCGCATTGATCATAGTTTCATCTTCAGATTGAGAGCTATAGAGAGATTCAGTTTCACTGGCCTGACCTCTTGAAACATTCGGGATTCTTCCAGTCTTTACACCATACTCGATGCGCTCTCCCGTCCTTACCAACTCATAGAAATTTGGTGCGGTTCCAAGCATTCTTTCGAAGTACGGGCTCTGCAAGGAGTTTACGAACATGCCTTTCAGCTCTTGGTCTAGGAGCGGTGGTTGCACTCTACCAGCAAATTCTCTCCATCTCTGAACATACTTTCTGAAAGATTCATTGTTCCCTTGAGACAATTCTTGCAGCTGCATGCGAATAGGAGCTTCGTCAAGATTATAGTCGTACTGCTTCAGAAAGGCATTGGCTAAGTCCATCCACGATCGGATCTGATCACGCTCTAACTGCATATACCAACTCAGAGGTGCCCTAGTCAGACTATCTTGAAAGCAATGAATCATCAGCTTGTCATTGTGCACAAATGAAGTCATTCTTCGGCAGAACATCACCAAATGTTGCTTCGGGCAACTATCTCCTTTGTACCTTTCAAACCTCGGCATTCTGAACTTCGGAGGTAACACTAGGCCAGGAACCAGACACATATCTGCCGCAATAGGAGTAACAGCGTCTTTACCTTTCAAGGCTTTGAATCTCTCCTCTAATGCACGAAACCTTTCAGCATACACGGGAGCTAATGGGTCTTCATTCTTTGCTGTCGGGACCTCTCTTCGGGGCTTTGGCACAGGGAAGGCAAAACCCTGGTAGTCTGAGACGTCAACAGAAGGAGAACGTTCACCTCGGGCAACAAACTGCTCACGCAGACCTTGGTCTTCAGCAGATGGCTGCACAAGCTGAGCTGCAGTAAGGTTGTTTACTTGCGGAAAGTCTTCGTCGTGCGGAGATCCATATAGAGGATTGGACGTCACGGTGAAACCTGACAAGGTATCAACAAATTGGAAGCTGCTCTCTGACATAGCTACCAATAATTGTCAGCTGACTCCACTGTTTGACTCTGCTCAAATCTACTTCAACCTCTTGGTCGTCTTCAACACTCACCTTCAGAATCACAATAACGGTTGGATAAGAGCTCTGACTAGCTGGCGAATGGTATGCAATATGATGCGAAGATGCCTATGCAAATGCAATGCAATGCAACAAACACGGGATCACAGCCCCCACACAATCTAAATACTGCTGCACTGCTGACGGAGACGTTCTCTGAAGAGGATACCAGAATAACGGGTAGGTTGGAAGTCAAGTTTCCTGCACAAACCCCCCCCCCCCCCCACTCACAGGTATGGACCTATCTCTGACAAGGTACGGCATCCTATGCGGTCGTCAGCGTCACAAACTTTCATGAGGAATGATACGATTCCCAGAAGGAGTGGCATCGTCATCTAATGAAGAGGCCTCACTTAGCTGACTTCCAATTGATCGGTTCCCAGAGTCGACAATCCTCACGTCTGGACTCCCCTCAGATCCTCAGGACCGGAAAGGAGCACCTCTGCGAGAACCTCGTCTGAGCGCAGATTTTCGTAGGGAACTGCACCTGCTCAGCAGACAGGTTCGTCTACTACTTCTCCGCAACTATATCTAGGTGCATACTCGAGCCCGGGTCCGGCTTCTCACAATCATAGAACACCCGTAACACCCCAACAACAACAGATAATATAAATAAATAAGCCCCAAATAGACAAGCAAACAAGCGCTAGGATTGACTCTCTCTAGGGGACGTTGAATCCCAAAATTGACTCGCTTTCGGGACGTTGGATCCCTAGGAAACTATCAAGTCCCCAGCAGAGTCGCCAGCTGTCGCTACTGCGAAAATCGGCGCCGGCTGACAGGAGAGTCGCCACCGTGCGTTATTTATCCCTCAGAGCGGGAAAGGAAACGCTCGAAGTAAACCTCGCAAAAAACGGGGAAAAGGTATGGTCATCGCAACCAAAACCTAGGTTCGGGAGTCGGTTACGCAAGGGGAAGGTATTAGCACCCCTCACGTCCGTCGTACTCGACGGGATCCACGCTTGCTTGGGTTGTCTAAAGGATGCAAAACAATCTATCTACGGCTGCTAAATCTAAACGGAAAGGAATTGACTCGATAGAGCGTCGCACTCTATGCCTACGTATTCTCGAGAGAGAAAGTCAGAGTCAACGTAGTTCGGGACTACAGGGAAAATTGGCTCGCCAAGACCTCGCGTCTTGTGCCTACGTACTTCCACACTGCATGGAAGATCAGAGCTTTACGTAGTTCAGACTAACTACGGCTAAACAAAACATTCTCACACAGCCGTGAGAAAAACAACTGGTTTCACAGGGTCGGGAACCTATGGGCAAAATTATGGCTTGGTCTCAAATGCACACGGGCAAGAGAGAAAAAGGGTTACGATTAGTCGTCAGCGGGAAAGTCTCGATCGCACAGCCGCGAGAGAACAAAAGGTTAGTCGTTAGTGTGCTCGCTAGGATATCGCATCCTATGCCTACATATTCTCGTCTGGTACGAGAAATCAGAGCAGCTGTAGTTCGGCTACTTCGGGACCACAGCTCAAATCTCGTTTTATTAATCTCTGAAAAGTGATTACAATGCTTGCATACTGAAAAATAAATCTCCTAGGAAATACTATCCTATCCTATCCTGAAAAATCGAATGGAAAATAGCCCCCTAACAAGTGGGCTTCTAAACTATCCTAAAATCGAAACAAGTAAATTCTATGGAAAAACTATATCCTAAAAGAAAATGTACTTTAAAAAATATTAAGTCTATACTAATATTTTTTCTCTTTTTCCTTCTTTTCTTTACAACTATTTTTCCATATTTTTCTATATTTTTCTATGTTTTTTCAATATATTTTTCTCCATAATATTTCTTTTCTTTTCTTTTTCAAATATTTCTTTTTTTCACTATTTTTTCATATTCTTTTCTTTTCTTATTTCTTTCTTTTTTTCAAATATATTTTTCCTATTTATTTTTTCATATGAAATAATACATACAAAAATATAAAAGAAAAGAAAAATAAAGGGAGGGGTACCCAGCCCAGCTGGGGATTGTACAAGCAGAATAAAAAAACAGATAAGTTGGGCCCAGCCCATTCTCTTTCAAAAAGACACGGAGGGGGGTGCGATGCTGAACTGGGAGTGTGTTGGCAAAAAAAATATTGGGCTCAGGCCCATTCTCATCAGGAAAAAAAAACGTGAGGGGAGTGTTTGCAAAAAAAACGGAGGTGTATCCACGATTGGGCCTGGATCCAGCCCAATCTCTTCCTCTCCTTCCTTCTCTCCATCTCCATTCTGAAAACAACCAAAAACCCTAGCCTCTTCTCCGCCGCTCATGGCGCCGCCGTTCCCTTCTCCGTCTCCCTGAACCCATTCTCTCTCATTCTATCTCAACCCTAACAGAAACTCTCATCTCAGAATTTCCACTCAACCTCCCTCAACCTCATCGTTTACATCCCAAACCAACAAAACCCTAGGTGTCTTGAAGAATTGCTGATGGAAACCTGAAGCGACCTCGTAACTTGAAGATCTCAACGATGTTGTTGAAGAACGACGCAACCTGGAGACTCATGTTGAATGTGAAGAATATTGATGATGTTCGTATGTTGAAGACCTTGGTGTCGTCGAGGCGATGAAGACTTGATACAAAATCTGGAAAAATAATTTCGACGGCTAACCTTGCATGTGGATCTGGAGAAGGTTCAATGAGTCTTGGTGAAGAAAATTTGGAGAAGGTTCATGCGAACATTGATTGGAAGCTATTAACGAAAGCTCTTGATCTGGAGATCTGTTCTTGAGAACGAACGAAGTTGCAATCTGTTGAAGAACGGAAGTTTATTGAAGGATGATGAAGATGCATGAACTTGTGGCGATGAAGATCTGGAAAGCGATTATTACTGAGTTTTGATGAATCTTGAAGCGATGTCGAGTTGACAAATCTGATGATGAATGATGAAGATCTATGCTGATCATTCACTGAAGATGCATGTTCTTCGCGGATCTTTGACGAACCGTTGAAGATCTGGAAGAATTCTATGAAGACCGATCAAGATTGATGAAGATGTTTGGAGTAATTTCTGGAAAAAAAACGTGGATGATTATTTGGTTCTTGACGACAAACGGTGGAGTTGGATAAACGATGAATTTGGTGGAATTCGTTGAATCATCAAGATCTGAACACTATGAATGACGATCTGAGGAACTTGTGATGATTATTGATGATGAACACACGATGTGTTCTTGACGATCTGGAAAAAAGGTGACAAAGTGATGAATGTTTGTTGGAGGTTTCGGAGTTCTGGGTTTCTGGGCGTTCTCCGGCGAGATTGATGGCGGCCGGAGTACAGTTACGGTGGTGATGAGAGGAGGACGGAGGTAGGAGATGAAGGATAATCAGAGTCTGGAGATTTGAGGTTCTCCGGCGAAGCTCTGGTGGTCGCCGGCCATGCAGGCCGGCCGGTGGGTTTTCAGGCGGGAGGCTGTGGTGTACCGGTGTGGGGACACGTGGGTGGAGTAGTGGTGAGGAGAGATGCATGTGGGACGCGTGTCCCCATGCGTGGCAGAGAGAGAGGAAAGATGGAGAGATGGCGTGGCAGTGTGTGGAGCATGTAACGTGGGGCCAACCCCTGTGCTACACGTGGCGAGCTGCATTTATAAGACTGAGAATTCTCTGGAATGTTTTGGAATGTGCTGGAGAGTGCTGGAAAAATCTGGACGAAAATGACCTTTGCTGGACTGATCCAATAACTGAACAAAAACCTAAACTGGGCCTTCCCCAATTGGGCCCAGCGAAAATGAATTAAAAAACTCTAAAAACTGTAAATGAAATGGATTAGCCTAATTACACTAACTAGACCTAATTAACTATTAAAACTCAATTAATCCTAAAAATTCTAATTAACTCCTAACTAATAAAATCCTAATAAATCTCTAATAAAACTATATTACCTATTTAAACTCTATAAAAGAAAATAAAAGAAAAATCTATTCATTTATTAAAAAATGAAAAATCTATTCTATATTATTTCTATGAAAGAAAAACAAAACTATATTCTTTATATCTAAAATTAAATTCAAAAACTCAATTAATATTCTAGAAAAATCTATATTATTCTAAAAAATCTATTAAATCCTAAAATGATTTAAAAGCTATTAAAAATATTAAAAATCCTATTAAATCCTAAAAATGGCCAATAAAATCCACAAAAATCACAATAATTCCCAGAGGAACAAAAATAGCACCGAATGACACATAAAACCGCGAGAGCGCACTAAAATAGCCGGTAAAAATAAATGGGCACCGAAATATCTCAAAAATACGATTCTACCTATCTAAACTGACTAAAGACACCTGAAACACGAGACGAGAGCTGTGAACCCAATCAAAACACATGAACAATGCAATGTATGCAATATGCAGATGCGAATGCGGTCATGCGTCGAAACATCGAGCCAGATACGAGACCCGGTTGGTCAAATTTTGGGGTGCAACAGTAGCGACAGCTGGCGACTCTGCTGGAGATCCAACGTCCCCTGGCTGCTAAGGACTGCGATAGTTCCTTATGCATGTGGGATCCAACGTCCCCTAAGAGAGAGTCAATCCTAGCGCTTGTTTGCTTGTCTATGGGGGTTTATTTATTGATATTATCTGTTGCTGTTGGGGTGTGACGGGTGTTCTATGATTGAGAGATAAGCCGGACCTGGGCTTGAGTGCACCTTAGACTTAGAGTAGAGATTAGTGGGCGCGTACATGCTTTGCATGTCCTAGTATCCCGCGAAATCTACACTCAGACGAGGTTCTTCTGGTTGGCCTCTTGTCCCACCCTTTGGGTGGCTCGGGTTGCTGGTTAGTTGGATTGTCGACTCTGGGAACCGATCATTTGGAAGTTAGCTAAGTGAGGCCTCTTCAAGACTTGATGATGCCACTCCTTCTAGGAATCGTATCGTCAGTTTCGAAAGTCTGTGACGCTGACGACCGCATAGGATGTCGTACCTTGTCAGATATAGGTCCATACCTGTGAGTGGGGGGGTTTTTGCAGGAAACTTGACTTCCAACCTACCCGTTATTCTGGTCTTCTCTTCAGAGAGAACGTACTCCGTCAGCAGCGCAGCAGTATTCAGATTTGTGTGGGGGCTGTGATCCCGTTGTTTGCTGCATCTTGCATATCATGTGCATATCAGTGTTGCATCATATTGCATATCATCCTCCAGTTAGCCAGAGTTCTGATCCAGCCTTTGTTTCCTGAAGGTGATTACCCGGAGTTTGGATTGAGCAACTGTTGATTGTCAGAAGACCTACCTAGGGGTTGAGTGGATTTGAGCAGAATCAAGCATTGAAGTCAGCTGAAGATCATTGGTAGCTATGTCTGAAGGCAATTTCCAGTATCCTAACACCTTGACGGGGTTCACTATGACGTCCAACCCTCTGTATGATTCTATGGAAGACTTCTCGCAAGTGAACAACGTTACTGCAGACCAAGTTGTACAGCCTTCTGTCGAGAACCGAGGTCGACATGAGCAGTTTGTTGCCCGAAATGGACATCCTCCTCCTGTTAACAATCAAGGTGTTGTTGTCCCTGTGATGAATTACCGAAGAGATATTCCCATAGCCAGGACCGTAGATCCAAGAGCTCTTGAGACGGATAGAAAACTCCGAGCGCTGGAAGAAGGAATGAAAGCTTTGAAAATGAAAGATGCTGTTAACCTGGATGCTGTAGACATGTGTTTGGTTCCTGACCTGGTGTTGCCTTATAAGTTCAAAGTGCCGAAATTTGAGAAGTACACAGGAGATAGCTGTCCGAAGCAACATTTGATGATGTTCTGTCGAAGAATGACTTTGTTTGTGCGAGATGACAAGTTGATGATCCATTGCTTTCAAGATAGTCTGACTGGGGCATCTTTGAGGTGGTATATGCAGTTAGAGAGAAATCAGATTCAATCATGGATGGATTTAGCCAGAGCTTTTCTGAAGCAGTACGATTATAATCTAGACATAGCTCCCCATCGCATGCAGTTGCAAGAACTGTCTCAAGAGAATAATGAACCTATCAGGAAGTATGCTCAGAGATGGAGAGAATTTGCTGCTAGAGTGCATCCACCGCTGTTGGACCGAGAGTTGACGAGCATGTTTGTAGATTCCCTACAAGATCCGTACTTCGAAAGATTGCTCGGACTTCCGTTAAGTTTCTCTGACGTGGTAGCATTAGGAGAACGCCTTGAGTATGCCATAAGAATTGGGAAAATTCAGATTACTTCAAATGATCAAGCTGGTGAAACTGAATATCCTTGTGACTATCAGAGTGAAGAAGGATTTGTGATCAATGCAGTCATGCCAAATGGTGAATATCCTCGAATCGAATCAGTGAATTTTGTTGGTTCTTCATTTTATCAGAGATCAGTACCTCCTGTGGCTTGTTACACTGAATAGACAGCCTTGCCTGGGGCACCATATCAGGGACCTTATGTCGCTTCCCTTGCAAAGCAGCAAACTCGTGGCCGAGGTTATCAGAATCAGCGTCAGAATCAGAACAGGCCTTGCAACAATTTGGAACGAAGGAGTGATCCTTCTCATCCAGTTCCTATGCCGTATAGCCAGCTGTTACCATCTTTGATCCAGAGTTCTTTGGTGGAACCTAAAGCTCTGAAGCCAGTTCCAGAACCTTACCCTCCTGGGTACAATCCCCACGTTCAGTGTGGTTATCATGGCGGCTCTCCGGGGCATTCGACGGAAGATTGTAAAGCATTTCAGGCGAAGGTACAGCAGTTGATCGACCAAGATCGCATTTCCTTTCGAGAAGGACTTCTGTTTGTTCATACCGACCGCTCAGCTGTCTAAGCTCGTAGACTCGGAAAGTATTCCCCAGCAAAAGCCAATGGTCTAGACAGGCAGGCGCCCTCAGCATTGACAGTCCTCAGACCTTTATATCATTTGCATTTGTAGTTTCTTTTCTGTTAGTTACTACCTGCTTTTAAACATTGTATGTTTCGAATGGTGATAACAATAAAGTGACTATGCATTTTTCTGAATTAATCATGTCGCTGTCGCTCATTTACTGCATTGCACTGACACTTGCATTTTATTCACTCCACTTTATCACTGTGACTAGCAAAGATTGGAGGGAGGATGATGAAACTGAAACTCATGACCGATGATCGTATGCTTTCAGATAAGACCGTACCAATGACGTACAAGGCATTGTTTCAAATCCCCTAAACACTGGAGATATAAGGAGTTAGTCCCTTGTTAACCACTTCGAGCCAGGAAATAGAAGTTTTTTCGGACTTTTTTTAAACCCTCACATCTTAACCCGGGGCAGGGTAGTTGTCAGTTAGCTTGACCGAGCATTCAAGTCTTACAGAGGAGTGTTGTCTTTCGAGGACCAATTGCAGTTTATACCTTTCAAGAGGTCATACCTCACCAATCAGGAGTGAGACAGTTACAATCCTTTCGGAGCAATCGAGACAACCAGTGTCACACGACTTTGGTCCAAAAGAAAGAAATAAGAAAGCCCGCTAAGTAAAAAGAAAGAAAAAGCTGGAAAGCTAATACTTAGGCAAAAATCAGGGCATCCCGCTGGACTTCAAAACGAAAAAACGAAAAGAACTCAAAAGGAGTTAGTCCAGGCAAAAGTTAGGGAATTAAAAGAACGAAAAGAAGGGATAAAAATTTTCCCCAGCGAGTCACAAAGTCGTGTACACAGACACCGAAAACGAAGGAGTGACTGTCACTCCGAAATCCATGTGAGTTCCTTAATTGTGGTTCTTACCATTCAACATACCTCTCGAAGAGGCGAGTACTTGTGCCAGGTTAACTGAACCTTAGGATCGGAGATCATCACGTAGAAGGGGAGGGTACAAATCAAAATTTGAGCCAAATATCCTTTGTTTCATGAACCGTGAACCCGACCACGATACAACCCTCAAAAGACCTAATTGAGGTAGGGTTTATTCTAAAAGCGCATTACGATAAGGTTGAGTAACCTGACTCCTTCTTGACTTGCTAGTCACATCCTTGTTGTATTTTTTCATTGACCACGTAAGCACTACGTTTGAACTTTGGTTCATTCGTCACTCACAATCATGGCATGTAAATGAGTGACAGCTCAAATTTTTTCAAAATCTGCATGAGCACTGCATTAAGATTACCATTCGTGAATATCCAATTTTAATTACAGGTTAGTAGTTGGCATGAAAGAAATTCCAGCAGGGAATAATAGAAAGGGACTGAGTAATTCAGTAGTCTGAACCAGAATGGTGTATGTTGTGAAGACCTGTAAATCCGGGGCATCGACTTCCAGTGAGTTCAGTATCAGCTAGTCTGAGGACAAGTCCCGAAGCATCAGTTGATTATGGGGCAGTTTGTTTGAGAAGCAGTTGATCAGAAGTGAGTCTCCTCGAGAACCAATCAGGGGCAATTATGCAGAGCGTGGAGATTTGAAAGCAGATACTTCCAGTGGATAATCAGATCGGGTTAAGTCGCTAGAACGCTCATTCAGGGGCAAGTCAATGCAGAGGGTGTTGAAACCAGCTGGGTTGATAGGGGTTTTAATGGAGATTGAATTCTGTTGTCGTATAGATGCCGGGGCAAGTAGTCTCGGGGTCGTCTCATAGCAAGATGTTCAGAGCGGTACTCTCAGGAGTTAGACTGGAGCAAGTTGTTCAAGCCAGTCTTTTATCCCCAGCTGAGTGTACTGGGGCAAGTTGTTCAAGCCAGTCTTTTATCCCCAGCTGAGTGTACTGGGGCAAGTTGTTCAAGCCAGTCTTTTATCCCCAGCTGAGTGTACTAGGGCAAGTTATTCAAGCCAGTTTGTTTATCCCCAGCCAGAGTTGAGTATCGGGGAATCGTGTCATTACCCTTATCAAAAACCTTAAAGGGCCTTCCTGTCGTTGGATCATTATCCTGCAGTTTAAACCTGTTGCATGTCAGTAACCAGTCGTTTCCAAAGTCCAGTTCTCGCCTGGCAAACCGGTAACCAGTTCTCGTCTGGCCCACCCTTCCGTAAGCATCAGTTCCCGTCTGGTGTAGTTTATTGTAAGCATCAGTTCCCGTCTGGTGTAGTTTATTGTAACCAGTTCTCGTCTGGTCACCGTTTCTTCCAGTGTTGTATCAGTTCTCGTCTGGTACATGTCATTGTGTAATCAGTTCTCGTCTGCTCATCGTGTGTTTTAACCTATGTGTTATACCAATTCTCGTCTGGTATTTGTCAGCTTTCAATCAGTTCTCGTCTGGTTGTCTATGCCTCAGTCTGTTATCCAGTCAGCCCCGTCTGATGTCCAAACCAAATCAATTCTCGTCCGATAACCTATTTTCCTATCAGTTCTCGTCTGGTAGTCTACCTTTGAATGCTAGTTCTCGTCTAGTATTTTCCATATCTTCCACTGTGTACATAGTCCATGTTTTTCCTAAACCAGTAAAAACAAAAACCTAAAGGTATCTGACACAGTAATTCCCAATGACTCGCATGTTGTCAGGTTCCCCGATACGAAGCTCGACGGATACCGGTGCTCCGATTAATGTTTGAATTCCTTGTGGATGTTGTTAAATCAGAATTGTTACTCTTCAGCAGATGAAAGTTGCGTATTGTCCCCAGAAGAGTCGAGATTATATTTTACCCCGCATCAGAGTAGGATCAAGAGTATCCTCAGCAGATTAAGATTGATATCCTTGATAGTAGGGGCATTTCCAGCAGAGTGCTACGCGCAATCAACCCCAGTTTGGGTCAATCCCCGCAGAGCGCAATCAGTTGTCAATGGTTTGAAGGGAGCATCCCCAAGCAGAGTTGTTCTTTCTTTCTCCCCAAGCAGGGTTGCCTTTCCATTTCTTCAGCAGGACGGTTATCCCCAGCGGATTTGGTTTCCCGTTTCCAGCATTTATTTTGCTGAGCTGATTTTGTGACTTCGGTTCATCCCCAGTAGAGTTGATGTTGCCTTCGGCATTTATTTTGCCAAGCGGTGTTCAGACCGTGTGTTCTCTGGCAGCTCGAGCCTGCATTAGCATTTGCATATATCGTCATAGCAGTTATACAAACATATAGCATTTCCATGCCGTCTGGGCCTCGCATTTTCAAACAGAATGCATAGCATTTACATGCCATATAGGGAATTGCATCATCTTCAAGCATACGCATCTCGAAACATGGACCAGGTTGGTTACCTATTGGATTTCGAATTTGTTCACCCGCAGAGTTGTGTGGTTAAGCTTCTCTTCTCCCCCGGCGGAGTGATTTCTTCACATTTGGTTGTCACGTCAGCATCTGAAAACAAAGATTGACATATATCAGATCTCTGAAGCCGCCTCCTGTTGACAGAATGGGTGCCGAGCAGTCGATTCAAAAGTTCCCCAGGAGAATTGTCCTCAAGTTCGATGTGAACTGTGAGATGACAGGATTTGATCCCATAAGAGAGATGGGAATCAAGTCGTTTGCTTTTCGAAGCATTATTCCAATACTTGTGGCGTCGCACAGGTGATTGTTGAAAAGGAGAAGAAAAATTTATCAGATAATTGACCAGTTGTTGCCGTGACAACCGAACTTCAGTTCATTGGAGGCTATTCCTCAAGCAGTTTTGCAGTATATTCCCGCGGTTGGCAAATTTCAGGGTTTCATTTGTATTCAACCGTCATCTACCTTTGAATGTTTGAAGGTTGCGCGCTCTTCAACCATTCAGGTCCAAGTCGCTTGAATAGGGGCAGCTGTTGCACCCTAAAATTTGACCAACCGGGTCTCGTATCTGGTCCTATGTTTCGACGCATGACCGCACTCGCATCTGCATATCGCATACAGTATTGGGATCACAGCCCTCGTCTCGTGTTTCAGGTGTTTTTAATCAGTTCAGATAGGTAGAATCGTATTTTTTTGGAAGTCGTGCTATTCCCGGTGTTTGCAGTTCGCGCTGTTATTTTTAGGGATATTTCGGTGCCCGTTTATTTTTACCGGCTATTTTGGTGCGCTCTCGCAGTGTTATTTGTCGTTCGGTGCTATTTTTGTTCCTTCGGGAATTATTGTGAATTTTCTAGATTTTATTAGCTATTATTAGCATTTTCTAGACTTAAATAGATTCTTTTAATATTTTTAATAGTTTTTTCTTTTTAGAATATTAGGGTTTTAATAGAGTTTTAATCACTTTAGAATATATTAGATAGAATATAGAATATTAATAGCTTTTTAATATTTTTAATAGTTTTAATCTTTTTTAGAATATATTAGGTATTAAATAGATTTTTATCATTTTCTTAATAGAGTAATAAGATTTTTCTTTTATTCATAATAGATTTTCTTTTATAGAATTTAATATAGGGTTATTAGGGATTTAATAGAAATTTAATAGATTTTAGATTAGTGGAAGTATTAGAGTTTTATTGGTTTAGAGTTTAATTAGAGTTAACAGAGTTTTTTCTCTTTTTAGATTTAATTAGAAATTAATTAGAATTAATAGAGTTTTAGGTTAATTCTCTTAATTAGGTTTAATCATTAGTTAGTTGGTTAATCATTTCCATTAATCTTGTTTATCCATTTCATTCAGGTTTTTTCTGGTTTTTTTTGTAATCATTTTCGTATTGGGCCTCATTATAGCCAAAGCCCAATTCAGCCAGGGTCCAGAATCAGTCAAAGTCCACTATATAAGTCCGCGTACACGTGTAATTCGGGGGGGACCCCACATATCATCACTCATACGCTGCCACCTCACATTCCACACTTTCCCTCTCTCTGCCACGCTACCCCTACGTGGCACACATGCATTCACTCACTCCACTTCCCCCAGCCACTTGTCTTCGTCTCCTCTCACCGGAACCCTCACCGGTTGCATGGCCGGCGGCCATGCAACCACCGCCTCTAACCTATTCCGGCAGCCCTAACTACCCCTAACTTACTCCGGCCACCGCCTAACTCGCCGGAGAACGTCAAATCCCCAGAAATCTTCCAATCTTCATCCTCCTCCAACTTTCCTTCTCAACAACTTTCACCAATCATCATCATCTTCTCCGATCGCCCTTCATCCAACATCCATCAAGTTCATCATCATTTTTCCAGAAATTCCAGAAAACCTTCTCATCGTTCATCCAATCTTCATCATCGATCATCATTTTTCTGGAAAACGTTCATAGAACTCAAGAACATTCATCAATGATTTTCCAGATCCCTTTGAATCTTCATCCACAACCATCAAAGTTCTTCCAGAAAGTCCAGAAAATCTCCAGTTCTCGTCCGAATCTTCATCTTCCTCCTCCTTCAATCTTCATCTCATTCTCCAGATTCGTCAGATCAACAAGATTCCTCCAAACGCACATCATCAAGATCGTCACATGCATGTTTGTAGAACTCCAGAAGATCTCCCTGTGATTCATCGAATATCGTTCCTGAGTTTGTTTAAACCTTCAAGAAAATCCCCCAGATTCCTTCAACATTGTTCATCGGAAGATCCATCATCTTCATTCTTTCCAGAAGAACATCAACTACAATCTTCAGTACGTCATCAAGAACCATTCTCCAGAAAGAAGCTTAAGTCATCAAACGCGTTCATCATTCATCAGAGAACACGCCTTGAGTCTTCACGAGTCTTCTTTATTTTTCTTCAACGAGCAGATTCCTCAACCTTCAAGATCTTCAACATCCAGGAATCATCAAATTCGCATGCAAGTTGTAAAAAGGTTGGGACCAGAGAGTGAAAAAGAAGATTGAGGTGACAAAGAAAGGAATGTGTGTGTGGTAAGTCTGATTTCGAGATAGAGATGAGAGGTTGGATATTGGACGGCGGCGGTGAACAGTAGAAGGAGAGGGTTAGGGAATTAGGGTTTCTTCAGAAATGAGAAGGTGAAAGGGAAGAGGGTTGGGACTCGTTGGATCGTGTGGGCTTAGGCCCAATTGGGGTTTGCTGATTGTACACCCCCCTTTCCTCTTTCCCCCGTTTTTTGTTTATTGTTTTTGTTTGCTGATGGGCTAAGCCCAATGCAATCCCAGCACCACACCTCCGTTTACTTCCCAAACCCCCCCCCCCCCCTGTTTTTTTTTCTTTTACGTTTTTGTTGGGCTGGGCCCAATTCCAGGGTTTTTTTGTTACTGCTGGATACACCCCCTGTATCCATCTGCACCCCCCTCCCTTTATATTTTCTTTTATTTTCTTTTACATTTTTTTTTCTCTATAGTTTTTAAAAAAAATGATGAAAAAAGAAAAGTGAAAAAAGAAATACAATAAAGAAATAAAAAAATATTGAAAAATATTTGAAAAGAGGAGAAAAGAATTATTGAAAAAAAAAGAAGAGTAAAAAAGGAAATATGAAGGAAAATATATAGAAAAAATATAGAAAAATATTGAAAAAGAAAAGGAGAAAGAATGTGAAAAATATTAAAAAAGAAAAAAGAAAGACATGAAAAAAGAAGAAAATAGAAGTATGAAAAAGAGAAAAAATATTAGATGTAATATTTTTTTAGAGTGTATTTTTTCATAGAGTTTATTTTACCTTTTTAGGGATAGTTTAGAAGTCCACTTGTTAGGGGACTATTTTCCACTTGATTTTTTCATAGGATAGGATAGTATTTCCTAGGAGTTTATTTTCAGTGTTCACTCATTGTAACCATTTTTCAGAATGTTAATAAAACGAGATTTAAGCTGTGGTCCCGAAGTAGCCGAACTACAGCTGCTCTGATTTCTCGTACCAGACGAGAATATGTAGGCATAGGATGTGATATCCTAGCGAGCACACTAACAACTAATTCTTTTTGTTCTCTCGCTGCTGTGCGATCGAGACTTTCCCGCTAACGACTGATGTTATCCCTTTTTCTCTCTTGCCCGAGTGCATTTGAGACCAGACCGTAGTTTTTTCCATAGGTTCCCGTACCTTTGAAACCAGTTTGATTTCTCACTGTTGTGTGAGAACACCCCTGTTTAGCCGTAGTTAGCCTGAACTACGTCAGCTCTGATCTTCCATGCAGTGTGGAAGTACGTAGGCACAAGACGAAAGTCTTGACGAGCCAATTTCCCCGTAGTCCCGAACTACGTTGACTCTGACTTTCTCTCTTGAGAATACGTAGGCGTAGAGTGCGACGCTCTATCGAGTCAATTCCTTTCCGTTTAGATTTAGCAGCCGTAGATAGATTGTTTTGCATCCTATAGACAACCCAAGCAAGCGTGGATCCCGTCGAGTACGACGGACGTGAGGGGTGCTAATACCTTCCCCTTGCGTAACCGACTCCCGAACCCAGGTTTTGGTTGCGATGACCATACCTTTTCCCCGTTTTTGCGAGGTTTACTTCAAGCGTTTCCTTTCCCTCTGTTGGGATAAATAACGCACGGTGGCGACTCTTCTGTCAGCCGGCGCCGATTTTCGCAGTAGCGACAACTGCTTCTTTACAACATATGATTCTTTTGACATTGAGGATTTTCAGGGTAAGGATTTAAAGATCTCCTCTTTTTATTATCCCTAACTTTTGCCTGAACTGTTTCTTATGAAGATTACAGTCAACGGGATGCCCCAATTTTGCCTAAGTATCCTTCATAGGTTTTGACTTAGCGGGCTTTTTATATCTTATTTTATTTTTTCCGAAAGAAAGAGACTGCCTATCTTAAATGATTACGGTGAACCATCATTGGCGTTTAGGCTTAAAAAAAAGCATCTTCAACACTTGCTATGTACGAAGGAAAATTGTGAGTGCGACCTTTATATGAAAGGTGTATTGTATGAATACACAACCAAGTTAACTGAGAACTACCCATGCCCCAGGTTAAGATTGCGGGTTTTTTTTGTAAAGAAAGAAACTCCAACTTCTAGGCTCGAAGGGGGTGACAAGGGAATAACTTCCTTATTTCTCCAGTGTTTGGGAGTTGAAACAATGTCTTACATCGTCAACAAAGTTTGATTGAAGCATACTAACAGTAGTTATGGGTATAACGTTTTCGTCATCCTCCCTCCAATCTTTGCATATCAAGAATTTGGACAAGAAGTAAACATTTGAAAGATAAAGTGTAAAGATGCAAATAATAGATAAAATAAATTAAATCAAAAGTTGCAATGCTCAGTTCATTAATGTAAAAGTACAAACATAATTCGAAAGCAAACAGTTAATGTAACAATAAGGAAAGTACAAACAACGAGAAACAAAGGTCTAATGACTAAATCCATGAGCCGTCCTGTCTGAAACACAAACAATCCGCTGGGAAGCTTAACTTTTGATGCACTAGCAAAGGATTCTTCTGGACATTTGGAGGATTATCCGCAAAATCAAGTATTCCTTCTCTGATCAATTCGCGTACTCTAGCCTTTAGTGCAAAACAATGCTCCAAGTCGTGGCCTAAGGCACCCTCATGAAAAGCGCACTGGAAATCAGCCCTAAATCCAGCTGGAGGAGGATTAGGAGGAGGTGGTAAAGCCCTTGTAGTGATCAGCCCTCGTTGAACCAGGTAAGGATAAAGTTTTGTGTAAGTCATGGGAATAGGATCAAATTGATTCCTATTTCGATACTGGTCTTGTCTAATAACTAGACGTTGAGGATTCTGAGCTAGCTGCGGAGCAACAACAGGTTGAGATCCCTGGCGAGGCTTTCTTGATTCAGTCATGACAGCATTGGTGACAGGAATTTTAGCACCAGGAGGCACTATCATTTGAATACCCTTAACTAATAAGTCAAAAATTTCATCACATTTGGTGACGTCGAAGGTGTAAGTTCTCTTGAGGAACCTATCATTCTTATCTGGTTCGAGTGGGTTCTTCCCGTTTGAGGGGGCTAAGACCTTACAAGAATAAGGGGGCCCTTGCTTTAATTCAGTGAGACCGATCTCACTTTCATTGAAGTTTGAAAGCTCATTATATTGTCCTTCATCATCTTCATTAAATTCGACATAGGCCACCCACTTGTTTTTATTTGCTCTAGCCTTTTCCTCCTTTAAGCGTTCTAATTGTCGAACCCTGTCATCTAGTTGGGTCATATCTCTTAGGTACTAGGTATCTAGTTTCTTCCTAATAGAATAGTCTAGACCTCCAGCGGCCATTTCGACCAATTCGTGCTCTGGCACTTGTGTAAAACACCAGGCCTTAAGTAAACAAAATCTATTTAAGTAATCATCTATTGGCTCAGTAAAATTTCGTTTGATACTGGCCAATTCCTTTAAGCTAATCTTGGTTTGTCCCATATAAAACTGTTCATGGAACAACCTTTCTAACTGAGTCCAGTTATGGATCAAATTTGATGGCAAAGTTGTGAACCACGTAAAAGCATTTTTGGTGAGAGAACTTGGGAAATATTTTATCTTAAGATTTCATTATTCGAAACCTCTCCAGCCTCTATCAAATATCTAGCCACGTGTTTTATAGTGGATTCAGTGGTATACCCGGAAAACTTAGTGAACTTAGGAACTTTCTATCTAGGGGGAAGGTCTGATTGTAAAATTCACTCTGATAACGGCGTAGTATAGTTTGGTTTCTGAAGACCAAAGTTTACCCTATTTCACGCCATTACCCTTTCGACCATGGTTGCTAGATTATCTGCGGTCATATCATCACGTTGAATCTGTTGTACAACATTATCAACATTTTGGTCCCTATTCACCATTACTAGCCTAGGTCTCTCCTCGATGGGAATTTGAGGTTGGGCTCTGGGAAGTTCAACTCTAGGTTGTTCGAGTTCAACTCATCCATCAGCTAGATTTGCATGTGGCGGATCTCTTTGGTTTTGTTGAACCTGATTAATTGTGGGATCTTCTTCGAGGGCTATTCCCTGATTTGCCAATATCTATTCTCTCTGTGGATGTCGAGGAGGTTGTGGTACTCTAAAAAAATATGCAAGGCATGTCATCTATGTCTCCACTTATTAGTTGGATTGAGTGGTGCTTTGTATTAGGGGATTAAGAATCGTCCCCATTGTTTGGGCCAACATTTGGACCATTTCGTGGTTACTCTCATCCATTTGTTTCCAAATGACTGTTGCATAATTATTGGTCAAGTTTGGCATCTGGGTGGAATAACCAATTCCTAAGGGTTGGCTATTTCGACCTATGTTTATCCCAAATCCTGATCCTTGCAATGGCGAAGTAACATTCACCACAGGTTCAGAGAATGTTGAGACGTTGTTATGCAAATTTGCCATCATGGATGTTGACATTCCATAAGGTTGATATCGACTTCCAAAAGACATAGAGAAATCTAGGGGCATGAAGGGCCTATTCGAAGCGTTCCCCGTTGGTGGAGGGATTACTGGAGAGCCCCTTGGCCTATTATAATTTAGAATCGGCTCACTATGGGTAATCGAATGCGTGGGCATCGAACTTGCCATGGATGGCATTGGTTCTGATACAGTCGTTGGGACCATTATTCCCTTAATCGAAGATACTTGGGGCAGTTCTCAATTGTTACTCGATGAACTTTGAGGAGTTGAAACATTTGGCTGGTTTGAATTCTCCATTCTCCTAGTATATCTTCTCATTGGTCTATCCTCGTTACTGGTGGCTACTTTTCCACTTTTTAATAACATACAACGAAATTTTCAAAGAGAAAAGATAACAAGACGAAATTGCAACAAGAACATTACTAGCACTGTCCCACTGGGCGTGCCAATTTGTTTACTGTAAAAATTAGTATACAACCGTTGTTCTTTCCAATTGAAAAAGAATTGGGTTACGTATAGGATCGGTCATACAAATCCTAAGACATGTGCTAGTAAATCTTAAGTTAAAGTTAAAAAAATGGTGAATATTTCGATAATACTCATGATCTAACAATTATCAACTTCGAAATTTAAAGGAAGTAAAGTTCAAAAACTTAATCAAAAGCAATTAAATGCATTGAAAAATAACTTGAACAATAAAAAGATAAATTATGTGGTGAAAAGATGAAATTTGTATTAAAGTGTAAAAAGTATGGTGTTTGTCAAATTTACATTTTCTTCGACACACTCTTTTCTCTACACATGGATACATTGAGTAATTTTAGAAACTTTGTACAATTTTGAACACACCCCAATCCTAACACTAGGACCTTCTATTTATAATGATAAAAAATAACCAATGTTAACGGTCTTCCTACAAACAAATGACAAGTGGCGTTCGACATGTCTTCTTTCCTTAGAAAAGCTCTATGTGTCTCCTTCACAAATCTTGATAAGAACAAAAGTTGCCTCCTTTATTTGAATTCAAATCACATGTCAAAACAACATCATCATCATCTTTTTTCGAACCAACTTCTAAGACTTTAAGATATTTTTTCTCTTCACATCTTATTCAGCATATCCTCCTTACGCGAAAAGGTAGCTTCGACTAAAAATAAGTGTCCTACTTTGTCGAAACCTCTCACTATTTTATGCAACTCTCTCTATTGTTTCCATTAATTAAAACTAAGAGTCGAATTTGGGAGCTAACACTTCGTCTCCTTCGAAACCTGACTAAGAACCTTATCACCAAGACTCAGAACAATTGCACTGCGGGCTTTCTCGAGCATCGTTGTCTTATCCTTCTCCATCAATGCAGCAATCATGGCATCTCCTCCCTTTAACGTTTCTAGAAAACCATGTTGAACAAGAAGGACTTGCATATTCAAACGCCATAAACCAAAATCATTAACTTCGGTGAACTTCTCAATTTCAAACTTTGTTGACGACATCTTCTCCATGCTCACCGCACCAATTTGTTGTGATCACAAACGATACCTTTCAACACTTTCTTGAATGAGAAACGAAGTTTCTTGATGAACAATGAGACAGTTAGGTTTCTAAAGAGAGAAAGAAGAAAAGATAAAGAAGAAAGATGGAAGAAGGATTTGGACAAACTGTTTTCTATTCACTTACTCAATGTTACAAATGATTACAAGTGAATAATACAATTGGTCTCACTCAACAACCTGAGTGATCTAGCCTATTTATAGATTACAAGGTAATTTAAATAACAAGTTAACCTAAACATTCGGATCCTTAACACAAGGCATAACTCCACATAATAATTTGACACTACATACCTGAACTGACTTCGACTACAGTATGTAAACACTTCGACATCAGCATGTGAACAATCTTCGACTTCATGTTTGTCTCCTATCGAATCATGAAAGCCATCTCAGCCGACAACACTAGAGTTTTATCTAATATCTCACATTGTTTTTCAATTTGCTAACCTTGTGTTTCATAGTTTCTTGATTTAGCACAACTTCATCCATAATTTAAGAATGAGTTCGCTACAAACACAAATAGAACACTCGAGGATGCGACTTATGTACAACGAGAATAAAAAGGGTGTTTTTCTAGTTAATCTAATTTTTATTTTATTTTATTTATAAAGAAAAATACATTTAATAATTTAATTTAATCCAATTGTATTAGTAAAGGATATTCACTTTTACATTTACTAACCAGTTTAACAATTATTTCATTTTCTACTTTCTTTCATATTTTTAAAATTTTCTTTTCTTTTATTTACTTTTCTTTAATTTTCTCTAAGCATCCAATCAAAACATAAGAATTCATGTTAACATTTTCTTTATGAAGTTATTAAAACATAAAATGCAAACATACTAGCTAGATAGATTCTCCCCATGGAAATTCTCCAATGTGAATTGTGAATCAATTATTGAAGAGATATTAAAAAACCAAAACATAAAGGGTTGGTTGGATTTTGATGGTGCAGATTTGCACTGTGAAAATGCACAAGAATCCTTGTCCCCTTGTATACTATGGTTTACTCGTCTCTAATCAAAGTTCTTGGTTTTTGAGTCAAGTGGTGACAGACTGGTGCGAGGTATCTATCAATATAAATTGAGCAGGTGTGTAAATTTGATCACTCAACCCAATGTCAGGATCTCTCTATTGATTCTACCTGTGCATTGCACTACACGAGTGTCCTTTGACAAGTGCTGGTGTTCTTTACTGCTTTGGAATGGTTGCACACAGTTGCAATGGGCCCAACTTTAATTAAAGATGATGTGGGCTTTTCCTTTGTCGGTGCTCAGTTCAAAACTATATTGTTTTCGAGACTTTGAGAGTCATACAATTTTGGCAAATGTTCATTATTCCATCCTAGGTGCATTCCACCGAAAATTAAAAAATATTTATAATGTATCTGAAAATGCATCAAAAAACGCATCTAAAAGCGTATCTAAAATCACACCAATTTTTTAGAATTAAGCTATATATTTTTATTTTTGTCAAAATTTAATTTGAAGATACATTTCCGAATATTATTTTGAATGTATTCAGAAATGCATATCCGGAAATTTTCATAAATTCATTTTAAGTTATTGAAAGCGTATAACAAGAGATATTTTGGAGATGTATTTTTGGAAACTTCTTGAATGCTTTCTAAAGAGCAACATTGTTCTAATTTTGACATTTTTTGAAATCAACTTATATTTTATGTCATTTTAGGACATATATTAGAAAACACATACGTTAATTGATTCAAACATACTATACATACATCAAAAAAGTCGTACATTAATTAACATAAATTCAAAATGTATCAACCATACATACTTTGTTTCGAAAATATAAAAAATAATAATACAACCAAATATAAACTATTGTATATGTCTAATCCCTAAGTTGTTTCGCCTTTACTACAAGGCATTCCAGACCTTGAGAATAATGCTCTATACGAAGTCAACTAGGAACTGCTTTCTTCAAAAAGTCTTGTCTCTATGCCCAATCTCGCCATATCCACAATACATTAACAAACATTGTGTATGTCCTAGTTGTGGTCATCTTTATCTTCTAGTATCTCCTAATTAGATGACTAAGTGGTCTTCCAAGAGTGTCTGGTACCATGATAGAATGTGACATCCTATAAAATCATGTGATAGTCGTTACATACTAAAATGCAGTCAGACCAAATTCGAAGATACATCTTTAAAATTCATTTCAGAAATATCTAGGGATGTATCTCTAGAAGAACTCGCGAGTTGAAGAAATGACAGAAAGGGGTGACTTGAAGAAACTTGTTCAAATGAGTTTTGAAAATGACTTTGCAAAAAAGAGCTTAAGAGATTTTTGCGGTGACTTTGCAGAAAATGAAGAAGAAAGAGAGAAGTGTATGGTGCGAATCTCTAAAATAAACGCATCTGAATATGTATTTCCATAAAACTCTCTAAATTTTAAATTAAAATTTTTTTATGTATATATATCTTTAAACTCATCCTTATTTTAATACGGAGATACTTCGTTAAATAAAATTTTGACAAAATAAAGATTGATTGTTGAGTGTGAAAAAAAGTGTATCCAACTATACAACTTTGGACGCTAGAGGCACGGAAAGTAATTCCCTACAATATTTCGGTATATTTGGTTATGCATGGTTTAAGGTATAGGTCTAGTTTTGTATTCTCTCATTCAAAAAATTACACATATTTAAGTGAAAAAGAACGTACTATTCTTATGATGATTTGATGATTAGAGATATTCCTGAGTTGCATGTCTTATTTCTCAATTAAATAGATCTGTCAAATATATAGGTCATGTTTCATATATTACCTTGTAATATATATATATATATATATATATATATATATATATATATATATATATATATATATATATATATATATATATATATATATATATATATATATATATATATATATATATATATATATATATATATATATATATATATATATATATATATATATATATATATATATATATATATATATATATATATATATATATATATATATATATATATATATATATATATATATATATATATATATATATATATATATATATATATATATATATAGTTTTAATGGATATGTGATGACAGAGTAAAATAATTTATTTTATTCTCGAATAAAAAATTAATCGTCTATCATTAAATAAATTTTAAAATTTAAGCGTGATGTGGTAGTATATATAATATAGATTAATAATATAAAATTAATTTATACGGTTATTGTAAAATTAATTGATATATGAAATTATAAGTTATTGGTAAAAACTGAATGTTTAAATGCATGTAATAATGTAAATGAGAAAAGTTTAGTTATATAATAAAGTTCTAATGAGATCAATTTATTTTATGACTAATTCTGCACTGAATTTGAATTACACTGCTTCAAAATTTAATTTAAATATTAAATTTTACTAATTTGATCATTAAATTCAAAGTTGTTATAAGAAGAACATATGGTCAAAAATTTAAAAGATTTCAAAATAATCTGATACTTCGTCTAATAAGTTTAATTATAGTATATGATTTTTGTTTTTAATATATTATATATATTTTTTAAAAACTAGTAAATGTCGACTATTCGATTGCATAATTGTAATTGTTGAAAAATATTTACTAGAGAGAGAGGCCAAAATTTATATTAGTTCGACAATTATTTATATTTTTTTGATCTGCTTTAATCTGCACATATCTCATAGAGCTTGTTGTTCAAACACACTTCTTTATTCTAAGTGAACCATTGTCAAACCTTCAAGATATTGAAGTTTATTTTCAGCAGCAGACCTTCAAACTTTATTTGAAATCACTTAGGATATGTTTGGCAAGGAAGAGAAAGTAAGAAGAGAGAAAATATGAGAAAGAGTATGAAATGAAAGAAGTATAAGAAAAATAGAGTAGATTTGATATATTGATTGGTAGAAGAGAAAGAAGTGGGAAATAGAATAGAAAAAGGTGTGTTTAATTTATAAAAAGACAAAAATACCCTTCATTAATTTTATGTTATTTAAATGTTATTTTTTATTTTAATTTAATCAATATATATATATATATATATATATATATATATATATATATATATATATATATATATATATATATATATATATATATATATATATATATATATCAATTTGATTTTGTTAAATTATAATTTTAATATAAATAAAATTTAGTATTTAAAATTGTAATACAACTCTTTTACTTTAAATTGTATTTTAATATTTATAAAATAGCACGTTACATTAGTTGTTATTGTTATAGTATTATAATAAAAAAGTTACAATTAAATAAATATGTGTACTAGTCATATAAATGAAAAACATTCAGTGTACAGTTTTGGTGGCATACTCTAGAATATATTTAGTTTTTCTCCATTAATTAAAAGGTTATAAATGGAAGATCCTATATTTATACTCCTTTCTTCGCATTTTGGAAAGAACTTGAAAATGGATGGACCCACATGATTTTATTCTCTCTGCACTAAATATGTGCTACTCTAAACAGAAGAAATGCTTCACCTCTCCTCTATTTCTCTCTTCCTTATTTCTCTCGCTTGAATTTCTCTCATTCCAAACAGACCATTAAGGAGGATCCTTGTGTAACACCCTAAATCACCTGCGCGTAAATTATAAAAATTATTAGAGTAAAATAAAACATAAGACATTTAGGATGTTACTTTCAACCAACACATGCTCATATAATTAGATATGCAACACCTATTACCATTAAAAGTTATTAACAGTAATAATTATAATGAAAGTTGTCTGAAAATTCAACTTTATTTAAGCAGTAGAAAACATCATCAACCATTTGTGTTAATAATTCAAGATATAACATAACTGGTAGTAACTCAGGAAAATAACAGTCATAAGAAATAAATATTGTATTTATCCACCAACATAATAAAACACAAAATCTTCCATATTTCCGGTGTTACACAGCAGAGCAGACACCGACACAAAAATAAAAAGGGAAGACTCAATCTTCCACTCACATCAACTCCTTTATTGTGAGTTATCTGCACGATACCCATGTAAAGACAACATTCAAACAGAAGGGGTGAGATATCATAATTATATAAAGGAAAATATGATAATAAGCAAACATCATATTATTACATGCATAATCACTTATTCGACAACACACATCCACACAATCAACACAGCTACTATCCAAACACAACAACTAATGCAACCAAGATGCAATGCAATGAGACTCTCAACTCGACTCAATGCATGTGGTACATTCGGTTCAATTCAAAACCCGATTCCTATTTCAGAATCACCATTCCCTGCGGAATTTCCATAACATCACTCACACCCCATCGGGCACACGACCTTCATTATTGCTCACACCCCATCGGGCACACGATCCATCTAACAAACACACAATTCTACAACTAGAATTTGGATAAGACGCTCACACCGCATCGAGCACACAACTTATCTCACAACTTGATATCATGAATGCGTGCAACATATTATACATGCAACAACAACATCAAGTATGATGACCAACACCTCCATAGTCAATGTACTCTATCAATATTGGCCACCATGCACTAACACATGCTATAACAACTCAGCAACATTAACGCACAACATAGCAAACAACAATAATGCATTTAAAGTCCTGTCACACCACCACATAAATAACACAACATTTCACATCATCACACAAAAATTTATTCATCTTTTGGTACTGAAGCCAATTTTAGAATAAAGCTCATCGCTTCAGCTTCCTGACGCTTTGAATGACACTCGAAACTAAAGTTATGAATTTTCAAAGATCTTCAAAAACTGCTCTCAGTGTAACCGGTTAAACCCTTTGAGGTAACCGGATACACCCCTTTTAGCTAGTTATTGGACAAAAATCAATCGAGTAGCTACCTGCGATTTTGTGAGATTTTAACACCTTGGTCATCATCGTGGGACCTCTATTTTTTATTTTACTTTTAGTCTTAAAAGAGGTTGTATGAGAGGTGTTGGTCGAATCGTCCATCTCTGATTAAACAAGAAATATACTACTCAATAACAACACTAATCAAAGAATTTCTGCTAAGGCACCTAATACATATAAACTATACTACTCATGGTACATATGGTACATTTTATTTAACATAATATCAACACTTTCTAAGAACATTTAACTTGAAACAAAACCAACAACAACATTTTTACTATACTAATCATGGTACAAATGGACTTCTGTCAATAACAACACTAAATAGGAAAACCCATTTTTATAAAAATAATCAGAATAACTTCTCTCAACATAATATATAAGCAATAAGCAATTCACAACAACAAAAAATAACATTTCTAAGTTACGTGCATGTATAAAGTGAGTTACGTACCGAAAACATGATGATGAATCTTTGTTTGAGTTTGTTTGGAAGAGTTGATGGTCGAACGCGTTCGTATGTTTGAAGAGATAATGGAATTTGATTTTAGGGTGTTTTAATTAAGATGAAAATCACCTATGGTTTTCTTTAAGAGAATGAAGATGAAACGAGTGTTGAAAGGTAAAATTAAAAGTTAGAGCCTACATATGGAGTTTGAATAGATTTTTATAGAATTACAGAAGAAGTTAACTACTACTCCCATCTTGATAATTTCGGATCCTAATAAGTCGACGCACCTAGAAAATATACCTCGGTTATTAGATATACTAACTGATAACTTTACTCGTGTGGAGTCTGCCAAAGCCAGAAATATTATTTTTAGTGTATGTTGTCTTTCGTCTTTGATGGTTAGTTTATATATGATCTCATATAATCAATGTCCATAAGATCAATTGTTGATCAATAAGATATTGTCTCCCTGTTTGTCGGAGGTCAATTAATGTGAATCCAGCCCCTTACTTCTCTGGCTTAAACCAGTCATTTACGACTATTAATATGTCTTAAATACTCTCTCCGCGTATTAAAATGCAGTGGTATGCATTAAGATATGTTAGCCCTGGGTCAAATTTTTGTTTTGGCCCATGTTTATTTGATATAACTCGGTCTTGTCCCATGGGATACCTTAAAGTTATGGCGGGGTCTTCTAGTCCAAGTTTAAATCCGACCTAAACTTCCGAAAATATACCCAGTCCCTCAAGCATGAGGCTTGTAAAGGTGAGATGTTTTGCAACGAAAAACGAATTATGCACAATCTCTCAAGTATGGGGCCTGTAAGAGCAAGATATTTTGCGAAGAAGTCGTTTTATAGACAATCCTTCAAGCATGAGGCTTGTAAGGGGAGAAATGCTTTATGGAAGAGATTTTGTTAAGCATAATCTTTTCATGGTTGTTTCCCAACTATGATGGTGAGATGTTTTTTCTCCAATAAGGGTAAAATGATTTATCTCTAACAAAGGCGAAATATTTAATCACTTGATGTTCTTACCTGAAGTCGCAACTGATTTTTTCGTTGCTACCTAGCCTATACACCTTTAGTGGTTATTTCTTGTCATCCACTTACGTTCTTAAATAGATGATACCCTTTCCCATTCAAAATTATTACCACTTATACTTTTTAACAGAACTCTTCTTCACTCCCTACTCAACCGTCTTCCTCATTTAGTGTTATCCATTTTCTAACAATCATAGGTGTAGTGATATATTTGTAAGGACCCACATGAGGTGATGGGATCATGTCACCCCAAGGGGATGACATCACCATGATGCGTATCACATGCCCATAAAAGGAAAACATGGGAGTGGTGTGTCTTGGTCAAAATATTAAAGTTCTACTTAAGGAATTTGAAAATAAAAAATTAAACTTCAACTCTTGTACTACATCAACTGAGGTAAGAAAGGTAAGTCGGCAAAAAAATAATCACAGTATTATCAACTTTTTCTATCACCTATTATCTTGATACATTGTTCAATATATTTTTGTTCTCTAACTAATTTCTTAAACCTTGGTATACATATCTCATCATATAAATAAAAGTATGCATTATTAATTTTATTTTCAAGTATGTTAATTATTATTTTCAAATAATCCTTGTCACATCGCTGCAAAGAGGGGCCAACAATGACAGAAGAGTCGCCACCGTTCGTTATTTATACCAAAAAAGGGAAAGAAAACGATCAGAGAAAACCTAACGAAAACGGGAAAAGACAGGTCATTGCAACCATATATCGGGTTCGGGAGTCGGTTACGCAAGGGGAAGGTGTTAGCACCCCTCACGTCCGTCGTACTCGATGGGATCCACACTTTGTTGTCTATCTAAAAGGGTGTTTACTATTTAAGTTATGGCTCAGGGACAAAAGAAAAGAAAAGAGACTCGATAAAGCATTACCGCTCTATGCCTACGTATTCCCTCGTGCAATGGGAAAGTCAGAGTCAACGTAGTTCGGAAAACTACGGGTGAAGGTGGGGGGAAGGTTGCTCGCCAAGAAATCGCCGTCTTGTGCCTACGTATCCTCGTCTGGTATAAGAAATCAGAGCAAACGTAGTTCGGGCTAAAAAGAACACTGGTTGGTTCAAAATGTTTTAGGCCCGAGTAGGGTTAAAACTTAGTTCTAGTTTAGGTGTATGCAGCTCGACCATTGAAGACTTAGGCGTTACCTGTTTGCGGTAGAACCAAGAGTTAACAAAACTCTCCTTATGAAAAAGATTTTCCAAATTAAGATCCTGAAGGATAAAAATATTTGGAGTTTGTTTTTTGTGTTTTTTAGAGAAGAAGTGCATTGACTATTGTTTGTAATTCATGTTGCACTAAAGACTATGACTTAGGAGCAAATGCGTCGCATATCGTCCTAAGGACGTACACTAAACACTCTAAGCAATTGAGAGGAAGCCCCTCAATCACAATTTCCCAAGTACTTAAGGCTTGTAGCGTACAACACAAATTAGTCTTTATTAGATGTTTTAAGATGTTTGAAGATGAGAAGAGAGAGACACACTCTAAAGGGAGACTAAGACTCAACCTAATGTTCTCATGCAAAGTGTACCTATAGTTGGGATAAAAGGGAATGCTACCTAATGTTATCATGCATGGGTTCAAGCCTAAGGTCTATCATAATCTTTAAGTGCTTTTGATTGGCTGCATTTTATGGCAAAACATTAATGTATGAGTAAATGTCATAACTGATGTTAGGATATACATGAAGAGTGTTATACAAGGAAAGCTATGAGTAAGTAAAGTTGAATGTCATACTGAATGTCATGACACTGATTGTATGACATCAGTCGTGTAGAGTTTGTTTTTCTGGTATTCAGAATGAGGAAGCTCAGGCTAGAATTCAGGAAACTTTATAGAAGCTCAAGCTGGAAGTCAAGAAACAATTGAGAAGCCCTGGAAAAATTAAATATACCTGACTTAAGTGGTAAGTGCAGCTTTTTGAAGAGAGGTTTGGGTAAACCTAATTGCTGCACCAAGGCCCAAAGTAGGTTTGCTATTATAAATAGCAGAAGGATCATTCCAATTGATAGACACACAGAGGAGAGAGCATCTAGTGAGAGATCATAAAGTGTGTTTGTGAGTGAAGAACCTTGTTCTTCACGTGATTCTAGGAGTCTTAGGATTCCTTGTGTGCCAAGCAATTGTATGCTATAGAATTGTTGTGGTTATTGTGTCTGAACATGTGTGTTTATTGAAGTCACTCAAAGCTGTTAAGCAAGAGTGTGTGTCCCTTGATCAAAGCTATGAAGCAAGATCAAGGTGTGTGGGTGAAGTGTATCTTCATAACTTGTCTGTAATTGTGTATTAATATCACTGTTGTGTGATTGAGAGGGAGTGAGTGGGCATACTCAGGTCTAGAGTGTCTCTAGGTTGAAGTGTCATTGGGTAGGTTTTAAGTGAGGAGTGCAAACTGGGTTGTTTGACTCTGAATTAATTCTGCTGATAGTGAATTTCCTCCCTGACTTGGTAGCCCTTAGATGTAAGTGTTGTGACACTGAACTGGGTGAACAATTACTGTGTTATTTACTACTTTCCTTTACAGCTTTTTAATTACTCCAATAGTCTGTGTTATAGTGGATGTTATAACATTCGTGATAACATCCATCGCGTGCTAGCCAGAATTTCATAATCAACCTTGAATAAGGAAGATTAGAGGTCCTAAGGGAACATAGCAAAGAAAGACAAAAGAAGAAGAAAGCATGAAAAAATGCAATATGCAAACATGTAATGCACAATTAGAATGAAAGTGAGGGAGGAACAAAGTGTTGGGTAGTAGCCTCCACAAGCACATCTCAACCTCAAGCATGCATATGAGAGATGCAAAGAAGAAGGAGGAAAGAAGGCAAGCAAACATGAACATGCAAGCACATGATCACCTTGAACAACAACTATGAAAGTGTGTATTCAAGTGGAAAACGGACACGCGTGTCGATAAAATCATGATTAAAAAATCAAGAACAGCGACATATATCCAAAACAACTCACTCCTAATGCATCATATTGATCTATGAAGATTTAAAGTGAAACGATATCAAACCAAGCATGAAAAACAGCAAAACAGGCTTGTTGGCACAGTGTTAATCGATTAACACCAGGGGTTAATCGATTAACCAGTCAAAAATGCCTGAAAATTTGAAAATTCATGTTGGTTAATCGGTTAAGCAATTGGTTAATCGGTTAACACTGTGCCAGAAGCAGAAAAACAGCAGCAGAACAACATTTTCAGCACAAAAGCACTTATCCAATGATTCAGATTATCACATAATCAAGTATGCACGAATTTAAACCAGAACACAGTGATCCGATCAACATGTAAACACATTAAACCAGCAAGATCACAGATCATATGAATCAAATTAGAAAAATCAATCGAAAATGAAGATCCACATGATACTTATGCAAATAAGCTCAAAAACAGAATCGGATCGAGAATTGCCAACCTACAAAGCGGAGGATTGCTTCGGTTAGTGTTGATTCGCTGGAAATGAAAACCCGAAGATTCTTCAAGATCAAAGTGTGTTCTTGTTGTAGGAATGAAGACCCACCACAATTAAGCTAAAATAGTCCAAATAAGCTCCTTCAAGGCAACTTCAAAGTTCAGATCCAAACTTGCACAAAAATTGGATGAAGAAATTGATTCAATGAGGATGACGGATGAAGGTTTAGCTCTTAGAAATCAATGATTCCAATGGAGAATAAATGAATTCAAACAAAGAAGAGCTTTGGTGAAGGTTTGAGAATGGAGAAGTTGAGAGCAATATTGAGAGAATGAGAATGAATTCTGAAGTGAGAATGAAATTATGAGGATTAGATGTGTGAGGTTTGGAGTAAATCAATTAAATACCCCTTAGGTTTGGATCCAAATGAGGTTTGGAATATGGTTTGTGAAAACATGGAATGGGATTAGGAATGAGAATTTGGAGGGAAAATGAAATTAACCAAAATTTGAAGTGGTTTTAGATCCTTCCTAAGTGTAAAATCAGTTCACAGGTGATCAAATTTGGACCCCAAAATGATTTCTCTTAAAAACTCAGGTGCAGAGCTGAAATTTGCACTGGTTAATCGATTAAACATATGGGTTAACCGATTAACACCATCAAAACTTCAAATTTGGCCTGATTTTGCTTTGGTTAATCAGTTAACCAATTGGTTAATCGATTAACACCTTCAAAATTTGAATTTTGGCGCCTTTTGGAGGGAAATCTGCACATTTGCCCGTTTTCATCCGTTTTGAGCCCCATGAAACATCTGATGCTTGCTCTTGAATATTGTCACTGTGAGAATGCTTGAATTAGCCTGAGTGCTGCTTCTCGAGCTGAAAATTATCCTGCAAAATAAAGTAAAATCGACTGCTCGATCGCTGGGCAAAATAAATGCCGGAGCCTCTGATGCTCGATGTTCAGTCTTTTTCGCTAAAAAGAGCCCTGAACCACAGGAAAACCTTGACCCCCCTGCCTCGAGAACAAATGCTATGATATGAAAAAATGAAATGAAACACAAGTCAAGTACGAGAACCGGTTGGTCAAATTTTGGGGTGCAATAATCCTTCAAACAAAATTGATGCTTTAAAAATTGGCCCAATATTCTCATTAAGCCCAAAAGTATTAAAAAAACATGATTTTGTTACTTCATAATCAATTATGCCTTGTGCATAATCAATTACAACATCTTGAATTAAAAAAAAGGCAAACAACATATTTGATTATGTCCTATATCATAATCAATTACAACTTTTGAAAACTCCACAATCAATTACAGAGGCTCCAATAATAAATTATTACAATGGATATTTTGCTTTATAATTGATTATGCATATGCCTGAATCAATTATGGTTCGTTTATGAAAGGTACACTCCTATGAAACTTTTTCCATCCAAATATATTTTCTTCTTGTCCATTTCATACCACTACCTGTACCTAAGTCACCTCTCACGCTATAAAAATTAGAACAATAGCATCGAAGAAAATTCGCTATTCTCCATATGCTTCATCCAATTTTGATTCTACCAAGTTCTTAAGCTCTTTTCAAGAACGAATCTTTAACCAATATTTTTGAGACATAATCATATTAAGGTTTAAGTATCTGCATAAAAATATCTTTAAAGAGGAGAACTTTTAGGTTCTACATATCTTGGATTTGGAAAATCTTACGAAATTCATGAGTAGTCCACCAAAACTTGTATACTCTCTTCTGGTGAAATATTTTTACACAAATATAAGATACAAGGATGAGATTCTAACTTCTGAAGTACGTCATACTCCCATATTTATTTATTTAGCTAATTTTTGTTATTTTGTCATGTTACCCTTTGAGGGCACCAATGCGACCTCTAATTGACTTGGCAGGAACTTGGACGATGTGTTTGAGTTTACTATTACTACTACTACTACTACTCAAATATGCCTAGATAATCCTACCTCACCCAACATTACTATTATCAATAGAGGACTTATGTCCATGGATTGTCGCCTTCTTCTTTATGCCATCACATGTATCCTTTTTATGAGAAAAGAAAATATTTTTCAATTGCTAAAAACGGACGATATTCTGATCTGGATGATGTTGAAAATATTTCTAAAAACCAGGCAGGTTATGTGGTTTAATATATTATGGATTATCGAAAATATGTAGGTTGGTTGCCATAGAGTCATCTAATCAAAATTTATTTCTTTGATAAATGTTGGTGTTAACATCAAAGGTGAAAAGCGTTTTTCAATAAAATGGGGATAATGGAAAAGGATGACATGTGGGTCTACGTTTATAAAAATGAAATTGAGCATTCTTTGACTTCTCAAGCTCATCCACCTCTTTAACTTCTCAAAATTAAAGCAAATCGAGTCATACTGTAAGAACACAGATTGTTTCTTAGTAATATCTCTATGTTTTGATGATAACACTTATGAATTTTGTATTCAAGAATTATATACTCTAAATTTTGTTCTAGACTGTTTGCTACAGGTACTAAAGAAAATATTCTTAAAGAGCAAATTTGGACCTGAACAATGATATTATGAAAGGCTTCAAAGGTTTAAGAGCATCTTAGATGAAGATCTGAACGCTGCCTCAAGAAGAATCTGAGTGCTATCTACTAAAGATTCTGAAGCAGAAGCCTCTAAAGAATAGAAGACTCTGAGAGTTCAGAAGCTTAGTCATCAGAAGACTCTGAAGATACTGCGCTGCATAAGTATTGAGAATCTGATATAGAAGACTCTGCTCTGACAGAATTACACGCTCAAGCACACAAGCTGCACATACACTGATTCAGTACAATCTGAAGAACATCCCAAGACTCTGAAGATCCAGAAGATCTCTACTCTGGAGATTCTGAAGATCCAGACTCTAATGTTCATAACTGAACTTACTTAGTGAAGAAGATTTGAATATGTACGTTGGCTTATCTCAACACCTCTTTCCTATTTTATGCTAGACACAAGAACACAGACAAAAAGGTTTTATATGTGCATTCCATTCTAAGGAAAGTTTCTGCAAAGTAAAATACAAAAGGCATCAGGCTTTTTCAGTACAGCCTCCAATGTAAAGACAAAAGGCTCCAGGCTTTTCAGCACAACCTTCAACGTTGAGAAGACTTCATGGATCTATGTGCCTATATAAAGAAGTCCACTCCATCTTCTTCAGGAACGAACTACTTGCAAAAATCACTTATCAAAGCAAATCTCTCAAAGCTCTTATATTTTATTTTGCTGTAACATTGTTCTTAAACTTAAGAGAAATATCACAGTTGTGATAACAGCTTCTTAGAAGCATTCTTACTCTTGTAATAGTTTTACACTGATTGTAAAAGGTTTTTCTTAAGAGGATCCAGTTGGGATCAGTAGCTCTTGAGAAGACTAAGAACAGTTGTTCTTAGGTGTTACTATTGTAATCTGTTTGATTAAATAGTGGATTAAGTCCTTGACTGAGAAAGGAAAATCACTCTTGAGAGGGTGGACTGGAGTAGTTGAGTTCAACGAACCAGGATAAAAATAACTGTGTTTGAATCTTGGATTATTTGTCATACTTATTCAACCCCCCCCCCTTCTAAGTAATTTTCTCACCTTCAATTGGTATCAGAGCTCCGGTTCTGCGTGTGCTACCACTTAACCGTGTCAGTAAAGATCCAGTGAGAAAAGTTACTTTGATAAATATCTGTTTGTCATTATGGGTGATACATCTACATCCAACTGTAATAAATATGAAGGGGATAGAATCAGCACAAAGCCTCCCATGTTTGATGGAGAGAAATTTGATTACTGGAAGGACAGGATAGAAAGTTTCTTCCTGGGGTATGATGCTGATTTGTGGGACTTGGTTATTGATGGCTATGAACATCCTACAAATGAGGATGGCAAGAAAGTTGACAGAAAATTAATGACAGAAGCCCAGAAGAAGGATTTCAAAAATCACCATAAGGCTAGGACAATATTGCTTAATGCAATCTCTCATACTGAGTATGAAAAGATTACTAACAGAGAAACAGCTCATGGAATGTTTGAGTCACTTAAAATGACTCATGAAGGAAATTCTCAAGTGAAGGAGACCAAGGCTCTGGCGCTTATACAGAAGTATGAAGCCTTCAAAATAGAAGAATCTGAAAATATAGAAACTATGTTTTCTAGATTCCAGATCCTTACAGCTGGTCTAAAGGTTCTGGACAAGGGATACTCTACATCAGATCATGTAAAGAAAATCATCAGAAGTCTACCTACCAGATGGAGACCAATGGTGACTGCCTTGAAGATGGCTAAAGATCTTAACAAGATCTCTTTAGAAGAACTCATCAGCTCACTGAGGAGCCATGAAATTGAGCTTGAGGAAGATGAACCTCAGAAGAAAGAAAAAGGTAAATCTGTTGCTTTAAAATCTAATAAATCTGCTAAAGCTTTGCAGGTTATTGAAGAAAGCTCTGAAGAATCTTCTTCTGAAGAAGAAGATGAATTATCCATGTTGTCCAGAAGGATCGACAGACTCTGGAAGCACAAGGGAAAGAAGTTCAACAACTTCAGAAAATCTGTTCATAGAAAGGAATCTTCTGGGCACAGAAGATTTGGCAAGAAAGAAGTTGTATGCTATGAGTGTAAAGAACCTGGGCATTATAAGAATGATTGCCCCAAACTTCAAAGAGAAAAACCTAAGAAGAAGGTTGACAAAAGAAGAAGGTTCTGATGGCAACATGGGATGACTCAGATGAATCTGAATCATCTTCTGAATCAGAAGAAGAATGTGCCAATTGTTGCACCCTAAAATTTGACCAACCGGTTCCCACATCTGGTTTATGTTTCGACGCATTTTGCATTCGCATTCGCATACGACATGCATTGCATTTTTATCATTCAGATTGATTTTTATCGGGATTATAGCCCCTGGCGTTTCAGGCAGTACAGGCCAGTCAGAATAAAAGTCTATTGAGAATTGGTGCTCGTCTCCTGTGTTTTCAGGCCATCTCGGTGTCAGGGTTTCGCTACGGTTGCGCCATTGGGTTTTATTCGATTTAATCGGTCTCCTGACATTTTTAGGGTTTTTCTGTCATTTTTCTGGATTTTTAGTGCATTTAATGGATTTTTCTGGACTTAATAGAGTTTTTTAATATTTTTTAGAGTTTAAATAATTTTTCTTTTCATTTTTTAGAAATTAATAGATTTTTAGATATTATAGTTTTAATAATTTTAGATATTAGTTTTCTTTTATTAGTTTTTAATAGATAAATAGAGATTTTTCTTTTAAAAGAATAGAGAAAGAAAAATTAAAAAAAAAATAGATATTAGTTTGTTTTGTTTTTTTTTAGATTTAATTTGTTTTTAAAAAAAATGATAATAGATTTTAAAAGAAAAAGAATTAAAATGTTTTTTAGATTTTTATTTGTTTTTTCAGAATTAATTAGGGTTTTAAATAAATATTTTTTTTTTAGATATTAAATAACAGTTTTTAGTTTTTTTTCAGATTAATTAGATGTTATTTTTAATCTTCATTTTTAGGATTAATTAGGGTTATTAGATTTTAATTAGGAGGTTATGTTTTAATTTTCGTTTATAGGTTGAGTAGGGTTTATTAGAGGTTAATCAGGTTTTACTTTTAATTTTCGTTTTTTGGAGTTAATTAGGTTTTTAGACTTAAATTGTGTTTTGTTTCAGTTAATGCTGTTTTAGTCCATTAATCCAGGATTAGTCCAAATGGGCCAAGTATCCATTATCCAAGCCCAGAATCCAAGTCCAGGTCCAGAGCCACGTGTCGTATATAAAGCTCAGCCACGCGTAGGACCCATTTTTCTCCACCTCATTCTCTCTCTCACCCTTCTCCTGCCACGTTTCCTTTCTATCTCTCTCTCAGACCTTCCACGCGTCTCCCCCTCAGCTTCCACTACCCCCACGTGTCTCGCCATGCAACCCAGACACTCCGCATGCTAGCCACGTAGCATGTGACCGTCCCCCCGCCGGAATCTCACCGCCGGCCATGCAAAGACCGGCGGCCACCCTAACCAACTCCCTCCGGTAACTTTAACCGCCTCCGACCACCACCAAATTCCGCTGGAATCTGGAAAAAACCCAGAAAACCTTTCCAATCTTCTTCTTCTCCGATCTACCTCCAACCAACCTTCATCAACAATCATCCCCAAACTTCGCCGGAAAACTCATACCATCATCAGTTCTTCAACCAAATTTCCATCTGAATCCTTCAACAACTTCATCTGCAAATCTCCATGAACAATCATCCAAGAATTTCTCCAGATCATCAATCTCCAGAAATTGCTCATTCACCAACCTTCAACCGAGTTCATCATCATCTTCATCCTATCTTCAAGATCCGTTCAAGAACACCTTCATAAATCTTCCTCCGTTCAAGATGTTTTTTTCCAGAAATTGCTTCAAGAACTTCAGCGAAGTCGTTTCCTCGCGCGTCAAGATCCACAAGACATCAAGATCGTCTTCGTCTGGTACTCGCTGAACACCTTCTGACGTTGAAGAAGAGGTTCCTAGGGTCGCTGATTCTTCAAGATCCATTGAAGCTGCTCCACGCATCCAGAACACGCATAGTGGAAGCTTATTGCTCGTCATCGGTACCGGCACCATCAACTCCTTCGTATCCCCAAGTTCCCTTCGAAATCCATTAAACTTGTTTAGTTGTTGATTGTTTAGTTGTGGAACTAGGGTTTTGTTTAGGATAGAACAATCTGGTTGAGAAATTCGCGATGGAATTTTAGCGAGGTTTGTGTTAGGGAAGGGTAGGTTGAGCTTAGAGATGAGGAATTTGGCGAGGTGTTTTGCTTCAGAGAGAGAGGTTTGAGAGGCGCTAGGGTTCATGTTCGAGAAGATGAACAGTAGATGATGGTAGAGTTAGTTTTAGGGTTTGTGAGGTTTGCTGAATATGGGTTATCATGGAGTCTCGGGCCTTAAGCCCAATTACGTTTTGCTGAACGTACCCCCAGGTTTCAATTGGCACTCCCCTCTCACCGTTGGAATTTTCGTTGGGCTTAACCCAAATGCTAATTGCGCCCCCGTTTTGGGAAGCCCAAACGAATAACCAAAGCAATTACTCACTATCTGCCCCCCCCCCCCTCGTTTTTGTTTTCTGAAGCAAAATATGGGCCCAGGCAGTTTTGCCATTAGCACCCCCAGTTTGGGGCCCATCAGAAGAATAACAAGCAAAGCATGGCTATTCGTACCCCCTGGGTTTTTTTATTTTTGTTGTTTTCTGATTAGGACCTGGGCCCAGCGCAATTACTGATTGCACCCCCCATCCTGGGCCCAATGTTTTCTGAATGTAATAAACTGCTTTCGCCACCCCCCCCCCCCCCCTTGCCATGTCAATTTCAATTGAATTTTGTTTTTTTTTTCATTTGCTTAGCTTACCAAATAATTCATAAAAAATACAAAAATGATCAAATTTGCATGGGACTTTTTTTTCCCTATTTCAATAATTGTCTCAAGAATATTGTGAGAAAATAAAAATGGTATTTTAGGCCTTTTTCCATTTATGGTGATTTTTTGCATTTTAATTGTTTTTATTTTCATATTGTTTGTACATACATGTTGTTGAATTTTGTTTAGGCATTTAAATGCACATTTTGATCCTGTTCTTTTTGTGGTAGTTAGATTAGAGCATTAAGTTCCCTTACAGATTTATTTCACATTTTTGTGATTAAATTTTGATTAGTTTGATTAGAAAACATTAGGGTGATAGTTTTAGGGTTCAAACTCAACATAGGTGCATTCTACCATTTTATTTTGGGCTTTTTAGCATGAATTAGGTTATGGGACATATAGGGTATGTAGGGTAGATATAGAAATACCCTTAGAATAAATTGTAGAATTTTAAATACTATTTTACTATTTTTCATATATTTTGCAAATTGTGTGGTTGTTTGGTGTGCCCATTTGGGGTTTTATCTGTCTGCTTGGGCTTTTGGGCTTTTTATTTGGGGTATGGGCTTGGTTTGAGCTTGTAGAAGCATGAAGAATCAATGGAGAAGATTGAAGATGATAATCAAAGGTTGATGCGTGAAGATTGCCTGGATTGAAGATGCTGACTGAAGGCATAGGAAATAATAGGAATAAGCAGAGCCTTAGAATAGACTGAATTTTTTTTCCACAAACATGGATAGCTTCCTGCGCTTCCATTCCTCTCTATGACATAAAGTCCCTTTAGGGTATTCACCTCCCTCCTTTGGAGGGATAAGTGGCCTTACCTTAGAGGTAGAACTTTGAGGGAAACAGTCTGCTACAATGTCAACTGTTTATAGGCTTCCTTTGGTCGTCAATGAACTGTGTGACATTCAATTTATTCTGATAAATCAATTCTCATCTGGGAGAGACTGTCTTGAAGAAAGAAGCCATTGAAGATAGAGATGAAAACCAAAGATTGACAAAGATTAAGATTGTTCATGTCAAAGTTGTGCAACTGTTAAAGCTAGGGTTTACTGCTGTCTGAGGTTATCTGCTGTCTAATGCTGTCAACTGGGTAAGGTTCTGTGCTTGCTTGAGTTTGGTGATTTCTTGGAGATGGAAGCTTGTTGTAGATTGGGGTACCATTGGAGTTTGATTTTGGAAATTCAACTGGAGCTGGGGTGCTGTCAGGGCTGGTTTTGGGGTTTTATTTTCTTTGCTGTATTGTTTGTTAATTTTCCCATAGGGTCGAAGTGAAGTTGTTTCACTTTGCCCATTGCTTTCTAGGTTCGAGGTCGAGTGGGACTCCCTTGCCTCGCTTGTACTGCTGCATTCATGCATTTTACTGCTTTACTGTATATATGCTGTGCTTTTCCGTTTATCCCCTTAGGATCTCTGTTTCTCTCTGCGCAAGAGAGAAATATGACAGACATTAGGTGTTAACCCATGCATGCCAACATTAGGGTAGATTTTGATTCCCTTTTCAACCATAGGTTTTAGATTTGCAGTTTCTCTTCTATCTCAAAACAATCAGAAAAATACAATAAAAGGATAAACATCAATAAAAAACAGTTCTTGCGTAAAAGACTGTAAACCAACCAACGAGTCATTTTTGTCCGCTTGGACGCGTAATCGGGAGATAACCTTTTTCAGAAGGATAAAAACAATCAAGACAGACTTATGTCATACGTGGCCCGAACTACGTTTGCTCTAATCTTTCATGCTGTATGAAAGTACGTAGGCATAGGATGCGATATCCTAGCGAGCAACCTTCCCCTCCTTTCCCGTAGGTAGGCGAACTATGTTGACTCTGATTTCTCGTTCCAGACGAGAATACGTAGGCATAAAGTGCGATACTTTGCCGAGTCATTTTCTTTTCTTTTAACCTCAGACCTGTAGGATAGTTAGAATAACAATCCGTACTAGAAAACAAGCGTGGATCCCGTCGAGTACGACGGACGTGAGGGGTGCTAATACCTTCCCCTTGCCTAACCGACTCCCGAATCCAGGATTTGGTTGTGATGATCATTCCTTTCCCGTCTTCGCGTTAGGTTTACTTCGAGCGTTTCCTTTCCCTCCTTTGGGATAAATAACGCACGGTGGCGACTCTTCTGTTCAGCCGGCGCCGATTTTCACAGTAGCGACAGCTGGCGACTCTGCTGGGGACTCCAACGGTTCCCTACGCGAGTCAATCCTAGCGCTTGTTTTCTCGTCGAGGATTTTGTATGGATTTACGTTTTCTGTATTTTACATTTAGCATTATATTATTGTGATTATTGTTGTGGGTATGAGGGGGTTCTATGATTGAGAGATAAGCCGGACCTGGGCTTGAGTGCACCTAGAATTAGAGTGGAAATTAGTGGGCGCGTGCATGCTTTGCATGTACTAGTGTCTCATGAAATCCGCGCTTAGACGAGGTTCTTCTGGTTGGCTTCTTTTTCAACCCTTTGGGTTGAAGGGGTTGTTGGTTAGTTGGATTGTCGACTCTGGGGACCGATCATTTGGAAGTTGGCTAAGTGAGGCCTCTTCAGGACATGATGATGCCACACCTTCTGGGTATCGTATCATCAGTCTTGAAAGTCTGTGACGCCAACGACCACATAGGATGCCATACCTTGTGTCAGTTATTAGGACACCTACCTGTGAGAGGGGTTGGGACATACAGGTAACTTGACCTCCAGATTACCGGTTTTCTTGATTGAGGTTCAGTGGTATTTGAGGACAGTGTTATTGGGTCTGTCAGAGACCAGGTTGGAGCATCGTGGATGGTCTTGAGCAGTTTGTGGGTCTATTTGAGGCTAATATTATGGATTGAGCTTCTCAGCCAGGGGCTGTGATCCCGTATTTGCTGCATATTGCATTGCATTTGCATAAACATGTTTGCATCATATTGCATATTATTCTCCAGCTAGCCAGAGCTCTTATCCAGCCGTTGTTTGATTATGAGGGTGATTCTCTGGTGATGGGTCTGAGCAAGTGTTGATTGGTAGAAGACGACCAAGGGGTTGAAATAGATTGGGGCAGAATTGAGTAGTGAAGTCAGCGGAAGGTTGTTGGTAGCTATGGCAGAGAGCCACTTCCGGTTTGTTGATACCTTGTCAGGGTTCATTGTGACGTCCAATCCTTGGTATGGTTCCCTGCACGACGAAGACTTCCCGCAAGTGAACCACCTTACTGCAGACCAGTTTGTGCAACCTCCTATCAGGGACCGAGATCGACGTGATCAGTTTGTCGTCAGTAATGAACGAGTGTCTCTTATCAACAGTCGAGGTGTTGTCCCCCATATGGCGAATATCCGAAGAGAGATCCCAGTAGCCAGGAATGAAGACCCAAGAGCTCTTGAGTATGATAGAAGGCTCCAAGTGTTGGAAGAAGGATTGAAAGCCTTGAAAGTTAAAGATGCTGCTAACCTGAACGCCGCAGACATGTGTTTGGTTCCTGGCCTGGTGTTACCTCCGAAGTTCAAAGCGCCGAGATTTGAGAAGTACAGAGGGGATTGTTGTCCGAAGACGACAAGTTGATGATTCACTGCTTTCAGGATAGTCTGACTGGGGCATCTCTGAGTTGGTATATGCAGTTAGAGAGCGATCAGATCCGATCATGGGTGGGTTTAGCCAGAGCTTTGCTGAAGTAGTACGATTATAATCTAGACATGGCTCCTAGTCGCATGCAGTTGCAAGAATTGTCTCAAAGGAACAATGAACCTTTCAGGAAGTATGTTCAGAGATGGAGAGAATTTGCCGCCAGGGTACAACCACCGCTTTTAAACCGAGAGTTAATGAGCATGTTTGTAAACTCCCTACAGGATCCGTACTACGAAAGAATGCTTGGACTTCCGTTAATTTTCTCTGACTTGGTAGTAATTGGAGAATGCCTTGAGCATGCCATCAAAATCGGGAAATTCAGATTATTTCAGACGGTCAGGCTAGTATCTCTTTACGACTATCAGAATGAAGAAGAAGTTGCGATCAATGCAATCATGTCAGATGTTGAGTATCCTCGAGATGCGTCATTGAAACCTGTTGGTTCTTCACCTTCTCAGAGATCAGTACCTCCTGTGTCTTGTTATGCTGGACAGACAGCTGTGCCCAGGGCACCCTATCAAGAACCTTATGTCGCTCCTCTGGAAAATCAGCGAACTCGTGGTCGAGGTTATCATAATCATCGTCAGAATCAGAACAGGCCTCGTAACAACTTGGAACGAAGGAATGCTCCTTCCCACCCAGTGCCTATGCCGTATAGCCAGATACTGCCATCTTTGATACAGAGTTCCTTAGTGGAACCGAAAGCTCTTAAGCCTGTTCCAGAGTCTTACCCTCCTGGGTACAATCCCCACGTTCAGTGTGGTTACCATGGCGGATCCCCGGGGATTTCAACTGAAGATTGTAAAGCTTTTAGGCGACAGTATAACAGTAGATCGACCAAGAGTACATTTCCTTTCCAGAAGGAGTTTTGTCTGTTCACGTCTACCTCTCAGCTGTCTGAGCTCGCAGATTCCGAGTGTTTATTTTCGAGAAGCCAGTGGTCCAGACAGGCCGACACCCTCAGCATTGGCAGTCCTTGGGCTGTTATCATTTGCATTTGTAGTTTCTTTTCTGTTAGTTACTACTTGCTATTAAATATTGTTTGTTTCGAATGGTAATATTGATAAAGTGACTATGCATTTGTCTGAATTAATCATGTCGCTGTCGCTCATTTATTGCATTGCACTGACACTTGCATTTTATTCGCTCTACTTTATCACTATGATTAGCAAAGATTGGAGGGAGGATGACGAAACTGAATACTCATAACCGATGATCGTATGCTTTCAGACAGAACCTTGCCGATGACGTACAAGGCATTGTTTCAAATCCCCTAAACACTGGAGATATAAGGAGTTAGTCCCTTGTTAACCACTTCGAGCCAGGAAGTAGAAGTTTTTCGGACTTTTAAACCCTCACACCTTAACCTGGGGCAGGGTAGTTGTCAGTTAGCTTGACCGAGCGTTCAAGTCTTATAGAGGAGTGTTGCCTTTCGAGGACCAATCAGTTTATACCTCTCAAGAGGTCGCATCTCGCCAACCACAATGGTTAAACCTCACCATTCAGGAGTAAGACAGTTACAATCCTTTTGGAGCAATCAAGACAATCAGTGTCACACGACTTTGTTCCAAGAGAAAAAAAAAAGAAAGAATAAGAGAGCCCGCTAAGTAAAAAGAAAAAGAAAAAGCTGGAAAGCTAATACTTAGGCAAAAATTAGGGCATCCCGCTGGACTTCAAAAGAAAAAAATCGAAAAGAACTCAAAGGGAGTCAGTCCAGGCAAAAGTTAGGGAATCAAAAGAACGAAAAGAAAGGATATAAGAAGAAAAATCCTCGAACAAGGACAAAGTCGCGTGGATACAGACACCGAAAACGGGAAAGGAGTAACTGCCATTCCGAAAGAGCCTTGTGAATTCCCTAACTATGGTTCTTACCATTCAACATACCTCTCAAAGAGGCGAGCGTTCGAGCCAAGTTAACTGAACTTTAGGATCGAAGATCATCACGTAGAAGGGGTGGGTACAAATCATAATTTGAGCCAAATATCCTTTGTTTCACGAACCGTGAACCCGACCACGATACAACCCTTAAAAGACCTAATTGAGGTAAGGTTTATTCCGAAAGTGCATTACGGTAAGGTTGAGTAACCTAACTCCCTCTTGATTTGCTAGTCATATCCTTGTTGTATTTTTCACTGATCACGTAAGCACTACGTTTGAACTTTGGTTCATTCGTCACTCACAATCATGACACGTAAATGAGTGACAACACATTTTTTTCAAAATTTGCATGAACACTGCATTAAAATTACCATTAGGGACTGAACAATTTTACTTGCAGGTCGGTAGTTGACAGGAAGGAAATTCCACAAGGGAATAATCAAACAGGACTGAATAATTCAGCAGTCTGGACCAGAATGGTGTATGTTGTGAAACCCTGTAAATCTGGGGCATTGACCTTCAGTGAGTTCAGAATCAGTCAGTCTGAGGACCAGTCCCGAAGCATCGGTTGATTATGGGGCAGTTTACTAGAGAAGCAGTTGATCAGAAGCGAATCTCCTCGAGAGCCAATCAGAGGCAGTTATCCAGAATGCTATGTTTGATCAGGACAGGTTAAGTCGCTCAACGCTCGTTCAGGGGCAAGTCATTATGTTGATAGTTGTTGAATTGAGGGAATCCTTTTGTCGTGCAAACACCGGGGTAAGCCATCGCAAGGTCGTATTGTAGCAAGGTGCTTTCGGTTCAGAGTGTGTTTTTTTCCAAGAACCAGATTGAGGCAAAAGATTATTGCAAAATTGGGGCAGGTCACCCTAAGAGCATGGAAGCGGTTTTGTTGGAACACCTCTTCGAGGTTTGAGATGCAGAAGCGGTTCATGTCTGGCCGTTAGGATACAAAGACTGTAAGGTCTGTTTCGAAATTGTTGCAGATTCAGGGGCAAGCTATTTCCAGATAGTGTCATGACCAGGGTTCCCTTTGGGAAGAAGTATTCCAGAAGTCAGACTGGGGCATGTTAGTATCCTTGGTGCAAAGTTCCAAGAAAGGTGAATGGAATTCATGTTGCCCTAACCAGAGGCTCTTGGCGAAAAGACTCGATCATTATGTGAAGTGAATCCCCATGCAGGTCGCACTTTATTCCTTGAAGCTGAGATGACAATGTTCCTTACTGAAGAAGGATCAAATTCCCTAGCTAGTCGCAGCTTATCTGAAGGACATTCTCTAACAGGGTCGTTTACCCTCATTTGGTGATCCCAAGATTATAGGCTGTATTCAGACAGTGTGGTGTCCCCCAAAAGGTTCCCTATCCCGAGCAGAGTAGTTTAGCCTCAGAAGACTAATAGTTCCAAACTTGTGAGTTGTACCCAGACAGTCTACTCTCCCCAGTAGAGATTCCCTTCCCAGTAGGGTCATTTATTCTCCCCAACGGAGTCAGTTGATTTTCCCCAAGAGAGTCGTTTCGTCCCCAGCGGAGTTCTCTCTTTTCAGCAAGTGTTTTCTTTCCTCCCAGTGGAAATCGAAGGTTAAAACTCTCCCCGACAGAGTTGGTTGTGTGTCCTGGCATTTATTTTGCCGGAATACTTTGTGATACCTGTTCACTCCCCAGCAGGGTGATATTTGTCCTCAACGGCCAAGATTGATGAAGCAAGCTTGTTAGAGCTATCCCAACAGTTCGAGCTTGCATTTGCATCGGCATATAGTGTCATATTTGCATCCACCAAACAAAAAACGCGTAGCATTTCCATATTGTATGGAGCATTACGCCATTATCAAACATACGCATTTTGAAACATAAATCAGGTTGGTTAACCTTTTGCTTTTAGGTGCATCTCTCAACAGGAGTATGGAGTTTAGTTCAACAGGAATATGGAGTTCTAGCAGGTATATTTTTTCAGGTATTGGGAGTCTCGCTATGAGACAGGCGATGATACAAGTTAGTTTATTTTCCCCACAGAGTTACTAATGGAGGTAATCCGATCAGCGGAATGTTTTTTCAAGTTTGTTGTTGCGGCAGCGTTTCAGGGTTTCATAAAATCAAAATTTCAGGAGTGTTCGCTTGTTGATGAGACGGGTGGGATCAGGCAGATGGTGTACTTTCCGTACGAAACAGGCGGCTGATATTCCGGTTGTCCGTTGAGTGTTCTGGCTCTGATGATTGTTGTTTCGTGAGTTTTCTGACTCCGGTTGTTACGTTGAGTTTTCCGACTCCGGTTGTTACGTTGAGTTTTCTGACTCCGGTTGTTGCGTTGAGTTTTCTGACTCCGGTTGTTACGTTGAGTTTTCCGACTCCGGTTGTTGCATTGAGTTTTCCGACTCCAGTTGTTTCGTGAAGTTTTCTGGTTCCGATAGTTGTTACGTTGAGTTTTCCGACTCCGGTTGTTTCGTGAAGTTTTCTGGTTCCGATAGTTGTTTCGTCGAGTTTGATGACTCCGGTTTGTACGTTGAGTGTGCTGGCTCCGATGATTGTTGATCGTTGAGTGTGCTGGCTCCGATGATTTTTGATCGTTGAGTGTGCTGGCTCCGATGATTGTTGTTCGTTGAGTGTGCTGGCTCCGATGATTGTTGTTCGTTGAGTGTTCTGGCTCCGATGATTGTGGTTCGTTGAGTGTTCTGGCTCCGATGATTGATGATGTTGAGCGTTCTGGCTCCGATTGCTGCGTTGAATGTTTAGACTCCGGTAAAATCAAGCGAGGGTCCAGACCCCTATTTGGTATTTGTGGCTATTTCGGCGAGCACCCAGGCTCCGGTAATTTCCAGTTTATATTGATTCGTTCTCTCGTCGAGTATCCTGACTCCGGTAAAGCCCGTGTGTGATTGATAAGCATTTGTAGTATTCTCTTTTCGTCGGACTTGCTTCGTTGAGTAGCCAGGCTCCGATGCATTATTGTTTCGTTGAAGTTTTCTGGCTACGATAGTTGTTACGTTGAGCGGTATGGCTCTGGTTGTCGTTTACGTAGAGTATGCAGGCCCCGATGGTTCGTCGAGCACTCTGATTCCAGTTATTACGTTGAGTATCCTGACTCCGATAGATATTCATTTTGTGACGTGATCATGCTATTGCGTTGAGTGCTCAGAATCCGGCTAATTGCTTAGAAAGATTCAAACTTTGTGCTCGTTGAACATTCAGGTTCCGACCTTTCCCAGTTACCCCAACAGAGGTGGTCGGTTAAGATTTGTGATTTTACCAGACGATTGATCGGTTATTGCTGTAACAACCAAGATTCAGTTCTTTGATTATTTTTCCCCAAGCGAGGGTACAGTTTATTTCTGCGGTTGACAAATTTTCGGGTTTATTTTGTATTCAACCGTCTTCCACCTTTGAATGTTTGAAGGTTGTTCGCTCCTCAACCCTTCAGGTCCAAGCCGCTTGAATAGGGGCAGCTGTTGCACCCTAAAATTTGACCAACCGGTTCCCACATCTGGTTTATGTTTCGACGCATTTTGCATTCGTATTCGCATACGGCATGCATTGCATTTTTATCATTCAGATTGATTTTTATCGGGATTATAGCCCCTGGCGTTTCAGGCAGTACAGGCCAGTCAAAATAAAAGTCTGTTGAGAATTGGTGCTCGTCTCCTGTGTTTTCAGGCCATCTCAGTGTCAGGGTTTCGCTACGGTTGCGCCATTGGGTTTTATTCGATTTAATCGGCCTCCTAGCATTTTTAGGGTTTTTCTGTCATTTTTCTGGATTTTTAGTGCATTTAATGGATTTTTCTGGACTTAATAGAGTTTTTTAATATTTTTTAGAGTTTAAATAATTTTTCTTTTCATTTTTTAGAAATTAATAGATTTTTAGATATTATAGTTTTAATAATTTTAGATATTAGTTTTCTTTTATTAGTTTTTAATAGATAAATAGAGATTTTTCTTTTAAAAGACTAGAGAAAGAAAAATTAAAAAAAAATAGATATTAGTTTGTTTTGGTTTTTTTTAGATTTAATTTGTTTTTAAAAAAAATATAATAGATTTTAAAAGAAAAAGAATTAAAATGTTTTTTAGATTTTTATTTGTTTTTTCAGAATTAATTAGGGTTTTAAATAAATATTTTTTTTTAGATATTAAATAACAGTTTTTAGTTTTTTTCAGATTAATTAGATGTTATTTTTAATCTTCATTTTTAGGATTAATTAGGGTTATTAGATTTTAATTAGGAGGTTATGTTTTAATTTTCGTTTATAGGTTGAGTAGGGTTTATTAGAGGTTAATCAGGTTTTACTTTTAATTTTCGTTTTTTGGAGTTAATTAGGTTTTTAGACTTAAATTGTGTTTTGTTTCAGTTAATGCTGTTTTAGTCCATTAATCCAGGATTAGTCCAAATGGGCCAAGTATCCATTATCCAAGCCCAGAATCCAAGTCCAGGTCCAGAGCCACGTGTCGTATATAAAGCTCAGCCACGCGTAGGACCCATTTTTCTCCACCTCATTCTCTCTCTCACCCTTCTCCTGCCACGTTTCCCTTCTATCTCTCTCTCTCAGACCTTCCACGCGTCTCCCCCTCAGCTTCCACTACCCCCACGTGTCTCGCCATGCAATCCAGACACTCCGCATGCTAGCCACGTAGCATGTGACCGTCCCCCCGCCGGAATCTCACCGCCGGCCATGCAAAGACCGGCGACCACCCTAACCAACTCCCTCCGGTAACTTTAACCGCCTCCGACCACCACCAAATTCCGCCGGAATCTGGAAAAAACCCAGAAAACCTTTCCAATCTTCTTCTTCTCCGATCTACCTCCAACCAACCTTCATCAGCAATCATCCCCAAACTTCGCCGGAAAACTCATACCATCATCAGTTCTTCAACCAAATTTCCATCCGAATCCTTCAACAACTTCATCTGCAAATCTCCATGAACAATCATCCAAGAATTTCTCCAGATCATCAATCTCCAGAAATTTCTCATTCACCAACCTTCAACCGAGTTCATCATCATCTTCATCCTATCTTCAAGATCCGTTCAAGAACACCTTCATAAATCTTCCTCCGTTCAAGATGTTTTTTTTCCAGAAATTGCTTCAAGAACTTCAGCGAAGTCGTTTCCTCGCGCGTCAAGATCCACAAGACATCAAGATCGTCTTCGTCTGGTACTCGCTGAACACCTTCTGACGTTGAAGAAGAGGTTCCTAGGGTCGCTGATTCTTCAAGATCCATTGAAGCTGCTCCACGCATCCAGAACACGCATAGTGGAAGCTTATTGCTCGTCATCGGTACCCGGCACCATCAACTCCTTCGTATCCCCAGGTTCCCTTCGAAATCCATTAAACTTGTTTAGTTGTTGATTGTTTAGTTGTGGAACTAAGGTTTTGTTTAGGATAGAACAATCTGGTTGAGAAATTCACGATGGAATTTTAGCGAGGTTTGTGTTAGGGAAGGGTAGGTTGAGCTTAGAGATGAGGAATGTGGCGAGGTGTTTTGCTTCAGAGAGAGAGGTTTGAGAGGCGCTAGGGTTCATGTTCGAGAAGATGAACAGTGGATGATGGTAGAGTTAGTTTTAGGGTTTGTGAGGTTTGCTGAATATGGGTTATCATGGAGTCTCGGGCCTTAAGCCCAATTACGTTTTGCTGAACGTACCCCCAGGTTTCAATTGGCACTCCCCTCTCACCGTTGGAATTTTCGTTGGGCTTAACCCAATTGCTAATTGCGCCCCCGTTTTGGGAAGCCCAAACGAATAACCAAAGCAATTACTCACTATCTCCCCCCCCTCCCCCCTCGTTTTTGTTTTCTGAAGCAAAATATGGGCCTAGGCAGTTTTGCCATTAGCACCCCCAGTTTGGGGCCCATCAGAAGAATAACAAGCAAAGCATGGCTATTCGTACCCCCTTGGATTTTTTTATTTTTGTTGTTTTCTGATTAGGACCTGGGCCCAGCGCAATTACTGATTGCACCCCCCGTCCTGGGCCCAATGTTTTCTGAATGTAATAAACTGCTTTCGCCCCCCCCCCCCCCCCCCCCTTGCCATGTCAATTTCAATTGAATTTTGTTTTGTTTTTCATTTGCTTAGCTTACCAAATAATTCATAAAAAATACAAAAATGATCAAATTTGCATGGGACTTTTTTTCTTCCCCTTTCCATAATTGTCTCAAGAATATTGTGAGAAAATAAAAATGGTATTTTAGGCCTTTTTCCATTTATGGTGATTTTTTGCATTTTAATTATTTTTATTTTCATATTGTTTGTACATACATGTTGTTGAATTTTGTTTAGGCATTTAAATGCACATTTTGATCCTGTTCTTTTTGTGGTAGTTAGATTAGAGCATTAAGTTCCCTTAGAGATTTATTTCACATTTTTGTGATTAAATTTTGATTAGTTTGATTAGAAAACATTAGGGTGATAGTTTTAGGGTTCAAACTCAACATAGGTGCATTCTACCATTTTATTTTGGGCTTTTTAGCATGAATTAGGTTATGGTACATATAGGGTATGTAGGGTAGATATAGAAATCCCCTTAGAATAAATTGTAGAATTTTAAATACTATTTTACTATTTTTCGTATATTTTGCAAATTGTGTGGTTGTTTGGTGTGCCCATTTGGGGTTTTATCTGTCTGCTTGGGCTTTTGGGATTTTTATTTGGGGTATGGGCTTGGTTTGAGCTTGTAGAAGCATGAAGAATCAATGGAGAAGATTGAAGATGATAATCAAAGGTTGATGCGTGAAGATTGCCTGGATTGAAGATGCTGACTGAAGGCATAGGAAATAATAAGAATAAGCAGAGCCTTAGAATAGACTGAATTTTTTTTCACAAACATGGATAGCTTCCTGCGCTTCCATTCCTCTCTATGACATAAAATCCCTTTAGGGTATTCACCTCCCTCCTTTGGAGGGATAAGTGGCCTTACCTTAGAGGTAGAACTTTGAGGGAAACAGTCTGCTACAATGTCAACTGTTTATAGGCTTCCTTTGGTCGTCAATGAACTGTTTGACATTCAATTTATTCTGATAAATCAATTCTCATCTGGGAGAGCTTGTCTTGAAGAAAGAAGCCATTGAAGATAAAGATGAAAACCAAAGATTGACAAAGATTAAGATTGTTCATGTCAAAGTTGTGCAACTGTTAAAGCTAGGGTTTACTGCTGTCTGAGGCTATCTGCTGTTTGATGCTGTCAACTGGGTAAGGTTCTGTGCTTGCTTGAGTTTGGTGATTTCTTGGAGATGGAAGCTTGTTGTAGCTTGGGGTACCATTGGAGTTTGATTTAGGAAATTCAACTGGAGCTGGGGTGCTGTCAGGGCTGGTTTTGGGGTTTTATTTTCTTTGCTGTATTGTTTGTTAATTTTCCCATAGGGTCGAAGTGAAGTTGTTTCACTTTGCCCATTGCTTTCTAGGTTCGAAGTCGAGTGGGACTCCCTTGCCTCGCTTGTACTGCTGCATTCATGCATTTTACTACTTTACTGTATATATGCTGTGCTTTTCCGTTTATCCCCTTAGGTGTTAACCCATGCATGCCAACATTAGGGTAGATTTTGATTCCCTTTTCAACCATAGGTTTTAGAGTTGCAGTTTCTCTTCTATCTCAAAACAATCAGAAAAATACAATAAAAAGATAAACATCAATAAACAACAGTTCTTGCGTAAAAGACTGTAAACCAACCAACGAGTCATTTTTGTCCGCTTGGACGCGTAATCGGGAGAGAACCTTTTTCAGAAGGATAAAAACAATCAAGACAGACTTGTGTCATACGTGGCCCGAACTACGTTTGCTCTAATCTTTCATGCTGTATGAAAGTACGTAGGCATAGGATGCGATATCCTAGCGAGCAACCTTCCCCTCCTTTCCCGTAGGTAGGCGAACTACGTTGACTCTGATTTCTCGTTCCAGACGGGAATACGTAGGCATAAAGTGCGATACTTTGCCGAGTCATTTTCTTTTCTTTTAACCTCAGACCTGTAGGATAGTTAGAATAACAATCTGTACTAGAAAACAAGCGTGGATCCCGTCGAGTACGACGGACGTGAGGGGTGCTAATACCTTCCCCTTGCGTAACCGACTCCCGAATCCAGGATTTGGTTGCGATGACCATTCCTTTCCCGTCTTTGCGTTAGGTTTACTTCGAGCGTTTCCTTTCCCTCCTTTGGGATAAATAACGCACGGTGGCGACTCTTCTGTTCAGCCGGCGCCGATTTTCGCAGTAGCGACACCAATGTTGCACTAATGGCCAGCACAGAAGATCAGGAGGAAGGAACCTCAGGATATGAATCAGATTCTGAATCTGACGATGACGCTGAAGAGGTAATGGCTAAACTTACTAAAGAAGAACTGATAAAAGTTTTATCAGAAGTTCTGAAAATTTATAACAATATCAAACTCAAATACAAGAAGCTGAAAAGCAGTCTTGAATCTGAGATTGATCTTCTGAAGACAGAACTTGTTGAGCAAAAAGAAATTAATCTGAAAATCAAAAGTGACTTTGAAACAACTCAACAAGAATCTGAATCTGAGACTAAGTCATGTGAAAACATTTTGGAAAAATATGACTCTAGCTTTCAGAGATTCCTTACTAAGAGCATAGACAGAAGCAAGATGGCTTCTATGATCTATGGTGTTAGTGGGAATAACAGAAGAGGTATTGGATATGAATCTTCCTCTAGAAGTAATCCAAAATCTGTTGACAAACTCTTTATCAAGAAGACACCTCTGTACTCTCAATTTAAGTTTGGTCACTTAAATGACATTAAACACACAAGCTCTGAGAAGAAGACTTATGTGTTTAAAACCAAGGCAAGTCAGAATAAACATTATGTTGAAAAACAGAAGTTTAGACAAACCTACAAACCAACTAACCCTAAAGGACCCAAGAAGATCTGGGTACCTAAGAACAAAATAATCCTTGTTGCAGATGTTCTTAGCAGCAAGATCCGGACGCCAGTCATGGTACCTGGACTCTGGATGCTCATGACACATGACAGGAGAAAGGTCTGTGTTCCAAAGCCTGGAACTTAGATCTGGAGGTGACGTGAAGTTTGGAGGGAACCAGAAAGGCAAGATCATTGGATCTGGCACTATTGGAAATGGTAAACTTCCTTCTATAACTAATGTTTTACTTGTTGAAGGCTTAAAACATAACTTATTGTCCATAAGTCAATTAAGTGACAATGGTTATGATATTACCTTTAATCAAAAATGTTGTAAAGCTATAAGTCAAAAGGATGGCTCTATCCTATTTAGTGGTAAGAGGAAAAACAACATTTATAAAATAAATCTTTCAGAACTTAAAGTTCAAAATGTTAAATGCCTCTTATCTGTTAATGAAGAGCAATGGGTTTGGCACAGAAGATTGGGCCATATTAATATGAGACGTATATCTCAGATTAATAAACTTAATCTTGTCAGAGGAATCCCTAATCTGAAGTTCACTTCAGATGCTCTTTGTGAAGCATGCCAAAAAGGGAAGTTTTCAAAAACATCTTTTAAATCAAAAAATGTTGTTTCTACTTCCAAACCACTAGAACTACTTCATATTGATCTGTTTGGACCAGTGAAAACTGCATCCATCAGAGGCAAGAAGTATGGATTAGTCATTGTTGATGACTATAGTAGATGGACATGGGTAAAGTTCTTAAAACACAAGGATGAGTCACATTCTGTGTTCTTTGACTTCTGCAAGCAAGTCCAGAATGAAAAAGATTTCAAAATCATAAAAGTCAGAAGTGATCATGGTGGTGAATTTGAAAATAAATATTTTGAAAAATATTTTTCTGAAAATGGCATTGCTCATGATTTTTCCTGTCCTAGAACTCCACAACAAAATGGGGTTGTAGAGAGGAAAAACAGGACTCTGCAAGAAATGGCCAGAACCATGATCAATGAGACAAATCTGGCAAAACACTTTTGGGCAGAAGCAATCAACACAGCTTGTTACATTCAAAACAGAGTGTCTATAAGACCTCTTCTGAAAAAGACTCCATATGAATTGTGGAAGAACAGAAAGCCTAACATTTCATATTTTCATCCTTTTGGATGTACTTGTTATATACTTAACACTAAAGAAAATCTTAACAAGTTTGATTCCAAAGCACAAAAGTGTTTCATGCTTGGTTATTCTGAACGCTCTAAAGGCTACAGAGTACTCAATACTGAAACACAGATTGTGGAAGAATCTATTCATGTAAGATTTGATGATAAGCTTGGCTCTGAAAAGGCAAAGCAGTTTGAGAATTCTGCAGATAGAGAAGTGATTCTCACAGACTCTGAAGGATCAGAGGCAGAAAAGGCTAAAGAAAAGGAATCTGAAGCAACTCCAGATGCTATTCCCCTATCTTCTCAATTGGACAACTTACACATTTATGAAAGATCAAATGTCAGAGGATCTTCTTCCAGAATCAAGGCATCTCACCCAGAAGATGTGATTATTGGAAAGAAAGATGATCCAATCAGGACAAGATCCTATCTCAGAACATCTGAATCTTCATTGTTTGGTTTAGTGTCAATAATTGAACCAACATCTGTGGATGAGGCTCTGAAAGATAATGAATGGATTATTGCCATGCAAGAAGAGCTAAATCAATTCACCAGAAATGAAGTTTGGGATCTGGTTCCTAGACCTAAAGGATTCAATGTTATTGGAACAAAATGGATCTTCAGGAATAAGTTGAATGAAAAGGGAGAAGTTGAAAGGAATAAGGCAAGGCTGGTTGCTCAAGGATACAGTCAACAAGAAGGTATTGATTACACTGAAACTTATGCTCCAGTGGCAAGGTTAGAATCTATACGCCTTCTTATTTCATTTGCTACACAGAATAACATCACTCTGTATCAGATGGATGTTAAAAGTGTCTTTCTTAATGGTATTATAGAAGAGGAAGTATATGTCTGTCATACCCCAAATTTTGATAAGGCATTTTTTTTAACTTTGACTGGCTTTTTCTTCGCATTCATCTACATATCATCTAGGTCGATCATTTCTCGCATACTGTCCATGTTATCAGCCGGAATGAGTTTATCGGGATTACAGATGTTTGTTCGCATTTTAGACAATTTAAACAAGTTCAAATGATAAGTTATGTTTCAAAATCGAACAGAGGTTGTTCTCTTCCTGGTGGTTTAGTTCGTGTTGATAATTTTGTTGCGTTTCGGTTCGACCCTTTTTTCGTGACCTTTTGTGATTTTATTTTTATCTTTGCTTTAATTTCATTTTTATAGTTTGTTAATATAATATAATAGTAAATTTTTAGCAATAGAATTAATTAGTTTTAATTTAGATTAAAAATAAGATTAGTATTTTAATTTAGAAAATATGATTAATTAATTTTTAATTAGGATAGAATTTAAGTTAGAAAGTTAAATAGTTTAGAATATATTAAAATATTATTTATTTAGTTTTTAATTAGAAATTAGATTAGTTTTAGAATTATAATTTTATTAGAAATTAGATTAGATTTTAATTATAATTAGTTAGAATTAGGATTAGTTAGTTATTTAGAATTAGAATTTTATTTAATTAGAATATTTTAGAATTTAACTTTTATTAGATTAGAATATTTAGTATTTAGAATTTAGTAGTTAACCATTTGGTTTTAATTAGAATTAGATTAGTTATTTAACTCTTTTTTTTTATCTAGATTAGAAAGTAATTTATATTTTAGAAATAGTTTTATTTTTTTTTTAGAAATAGTTTTTTTATCTTAGATTTAGTTTTAAGTTTTTATTAGGATAAGTTTTTTTAATTAATTAATTAATATTAGAATTGAAAGGAAAAAAAAGGAAATCCATTAATGTTTTACAAAATTACAATTTGAGAGTCAAATGCAGCATCAGTACACTACACCCCACAACCGTACGACCTCCACAAGCAGCCAAAACTGCTACAGACCTGCAACGATACATCCTACATCACTAAAGCCAGTCCAAGCCAAATTCTCATCCCTGTACCTTCTGCCCCAATACCCTGCACATCTGTTTATCTCCCAAAAAGATGAAATCTGCCTGCTACACTACATACAACATATATCCCACGCCACAAAGCTACAAAATACTGCTGCACATGACTTTAAGGTCTTAATCCCATAAGCTTGATCCTCCCTGCTCCAAAAACCATATACCTGCAATAAAAGCAACTGAACAATACTAACCAAGAACACTTGCAGGTTCATCAGCTAAAAATAAGGTTTGAAATTGATTTTAAAAGAGACAGCAAAGGGGACATACTGAAAAAGGGGGAAGGGGGATTTCTCCAAGAGAAGAACAATATTAAAAAAAACTGTCTGCACAAAAAATTCCCAAAATAAACCTTTCAACCACAACTTAAACTCCTAGCCCCACTTCAACCCTTCAACAACATGATAACCACAAACCCCATAAACTTTTCCGCTGGCTTGTGCGGCTTTGCACATCTCCATTGAATGTGTGGATGTTGTGTTGTCGAGAGTATTGGTAGATACTGGGTCATCCTTAAATGTTTTACCAAAGAATTCATTAGCCAAGCTGACCATTGAAGGATTAATGATGAAACCCAGTTCAGTGATAGTGAAAGCTTTCGATGGGGCAAGAAGGACCGTGATAGGGGAAGTTGATCTCCCCATCAAAATATGACCTCACACTTTCATTATCACATTCTATGTGATGGATATCTACCCGGCGTATAGTTGCCTACTAGGTCGTCCATGGATTCATGCGGCCGGTGTTGTAACGTCCACTCTTCACCAAAGGCTAAAGTTCATGGTCAATAACCAACTTGTCGTCATCGAGGGGGAGGAGGATATGCTAGTAAGCCATTTGTCTTCATTCCGTTATATTGAAGTAGGAGGGGAAGTTCATGAGACCCCTTTTCAACCGTTTGATGTGATAAGTGTAGAAATGATCCCTGCTAAGAAGGAGGAAAAGAAATCAGAAAGGGCAGGACCCCCCATGATTACTTGGAAGGACGCAAGGACCGTAATTGAGGCTGGTCACCCCGAAGGTTGGGGAAGAGTGTTGGAGCTACCCGTCAACAAAAACAGAACTGGTTTGGGTTACCCAGGCAATCACAAAGATCAACAGAAGACAACCATTGACAAAGGCAAAAGGTTCATTTCTCCACTTTCCTTTGTTAGTGGTGGACATATGATGGATGATCAGGTGGCCGTTGTGGAAGCTGAAGATGATGCATTAAAGGAAGTCTGCATGGTGTACCCAAAGGCACCAAACCAACAACTCAACAATTGGACCATTACGGAAATACCGGAGGTCACCCTTGTTGAAGAGTAATTTTCCTTGTTCTACTTTCAAATCCTATGCTCTGCCCAAGGCATAAGGATTATTTTGTAGGGCCCCCATGTTTTCAAATAATGTTTATCATGAATGAAATGACATCTTTGCATTCAATTGTGCTCCCTGTCTTTCTTTTTTACTTTTTGCATAAATAAATGGCAATGTTTTCTCGCATTTTTCTTTTTCATCTTTTGAAAATAAAGCATAAAATCACCAATCATGTAGATCCACCCCGGATTCCATTAATAACGATACTGCTACGGTTCCATATGACTTTGATAATCCAATCTACCACGCCGACGAGGATGGTGAAGAAGATTGTGAACTCCCCGAGGAGTTAGCCAGACTATTGAAGCAGGAATCAAAGATCATCCAGCCGCATCAAGAGTCATTGGAAGTTGTCAATCTTGGAACCGAAGAGGACAGGAAAGAGGTCAAGGTAGGCACTGCCCTAGAAGAAGGTGTGAAGAGAAGACTGATCGAGCTCCTACGCGTGTATGCAGATGTGTTTGCCTGGTCATACCAAGACATGCCCGGATTGGATTCAGATATCGTGGTGCACAAATTGCTGATCAAGGAAGATTGTCCGCCGGTAAAGCGGAAGATGAGACGAACTCGACCTGACATGGCCCTGAAGATTAAGGAGGAAGTACAAAAGCAGCTTGATGCCGGATTCTTGGCAGTATCAAAATACCCTAAATGGGTCGCCAACATTGTACCTGTGCCTAAAAAAGGAGGTAAGGTGCGGATGTGCGTTGACTACAGAGACCTAAATAGAGCCAGCCCAAAAGATGACTTTCCGCTGCCACATATTGATGTGTTAGTGGATAATACGGCCCAATTCTCTATGTTCTCCTTCATGGATGGTTTCTCTGGATACAACCAAATCAAAATGGCTCCAGAGGATATGGAGAAGACTACCTTTATTACCCCTTGGGGAACCTTTTGCTATAAGGTTATGCCATTTGGTCTGAAGAACGCTGGCGCGACATATCAACGAGCAATGGTGACTCTCTTTCATGACATGATACATAAAGAGATTGAATGCTATGTAGACGATATGATCGCAAAATCCCAAACTGAAGAGGAACATCTCATCCACTTGGAAAAGCTGTTTGCTAGGCTAAGAAAGTTTAGGCTAAGGCTCAATCCGAATAAATGTACCTTTGGGGTAAGATCTGGTAAATTGCTAGGTTTTATAGTGAGCCAAAAAGGGATTGAAGTCGATCCTGACAAAGTAAAAGCTATCCAAGATATGCCAGCTCCAAGAACCGAGAAGGAGGTTCGTGGTTTCTTAGGGAGATTAAACTACATTGCCAGATTCATATCTCACCTAACAACCACCTGTGAGCCAATATTCAAGTTGCTTCGCAAAGATCAAGCAATCGTGTGGAATAACAATTGCCAAAAAGCATTTGAGAAAATAAAAGAATATATGCAAGAGCCACCGATTTTGATGCCTCCCGTGCCAGGAAGACCTCTCATCATGTACTTGACCGTTCTGGAAGGATCCATGGGATGCGTGTTGGGGCAGCATGACGAAACAAGTAGAAAGGAGCATGTTATCTACTACCTAAGCAAAAAGTTTACTGACTGCGAAACGAGATACTCAGTGTTGGAGAAGACCTATTCTGCACTCGCATGGGCTGCCAAACGCTTAAGGCAGTATATGCTGACCCATACCACATTGCTGATATCAAAGATGGATCCAGTCAAGTACATCTTCGAGAAGCCTGCTCTCACCGGACGAGTAGCCCGTTGGCAAATGGTACTGACAGAATATGACATTCAGTACGTCTCACAAAAAGCTATCAAAGGGAGTGTGTTATCTGACTACCTTGCCCACCAACCCGTGGAAGATTACCAGCCGATGCGTTTTGACTTCCCTGATGAAGATATCATGCTTGTCAGAGACTACGAAACACCAGGCCCAGACGAAGGACCCGAACCAGGATCGCGATGGACGCTCGTGTTCGATGGTGCTGCAAATGCTCAAGGCAATGGGATAGGGGCAATCCTCACCTCTCCTACCGGTTTCCACATTCCATTCACCGCAAGATTATGTTTCGAATGCACCAACAATATGGCAGAATATGAAGCATGTATCTTTGGAATTGAAGCCGCAATTGACCATAGAATCAAGATTCTGGAAGTGTATGGAGACTCAGCTCTAGTCATCAGCCAAGTCAAAGGCGACTGGGAAGCACGTGACAGCAAATTAGTGCCATATCGGGATCACGTCTTGAAGTTAATCCCATACTTTGATGAGATTACTTTCAATCACATTCCTAGAGAAAGCAATCAATTGGCAGACGCTCTTGCCACATTGTCATCCATGTTCAAGGTTAAATGGAAAAATGAGGCACCCTCTATCCGTATTGAATATCTTGATGAGCCTGCCCACTGTCTGGAAGCAGAGTTAGCAACCGATGATCAACCTTGGTTCTATGATATCAAAAGATATCTAGAAAAGCAAGAGTATCCAGAAAATGTTTCCATCACAGACAAGAAGTATTTAAGAAGGCTTTCGTCCAAATTCTTCTTAAGTGGAGATGTGCTTTACAAGCGAAACTATGACTCCATCTTGCTCAGATGCGTGGATAGACACGAAGCCGACCGGATCATAAACGAAATCCATGAAGGTTCTTTCGGTACACATTCCAGTGGACACACGATGGTTAAGAATATTTTGAGAGCTGGTTATTACTGGTTGACGATGGAAACTGATTGCTATCGTCACGTGCAAACATGTCACAAATGCCAAATCTATGCAGATAGGATACATGTGCCGCTAGTTCCTCTGAATGTCTTGACGTCACCTTGGCCTTTCGCCATGTGGGGCATAGATGTGATCGGACGCATCGAGCCAACTGCTTCAAATGGACATCGTTTCATCTTAGTGGCCATTGACTACTTTATTAAATGGGTGGAAGCCGCATCTTATGCCAATGTCACCAAACAAGTGGTCACTCGCTTCATCAAAAAGGAAATCATTTGTCGTTATGGGGTCCCAAATAAAATCATTACTGACAATGGTTCAAACCTCAATAACAAGATGATGAAGGAATTGTGTGAAATTTCAAGATCGAGCACCACAATTCGTCACTGTATCGCCCAAAGATGAACGGCGCCGTTGAAGCAGCGAACAAAAATATCAAGAAGATTGTTCTGAAAATGGTGAAAACATATAAAGATTGGCATGAAATGCTACCATTTTCTTTGCATGGCTATCGCACTTCAGTGCACACTTCTACTGGGGCAACTCCATTTTCTCTTGTGTATGGCATGGATGCGGTACTCCCTGTTGAGGTAGAAATCCCTTCCCTGAGAATTCTGACTGATGTCAAGCTTGACGAAGCCAAATGGGTGCAGGCGAGATTTGATCAACTTAATCTCATTGATGAAAAACGCATGGCAGCCATCTGCCATGGCCATCTTTACCAAAAGCGATTGAAAAGGGCGTTTGACAAGAAAGTTCGTCCTCGAGATTTCGAAGTGGGAGACTTGGTATTGAGAAAGATTCTACCAATCCACACAGACCCAAGGGGCAAATGGACATCTAACTATGAGGGTCCATATGTTGTAAAGAAGGTTTTCTTCGGAGGATCCTTGATATTATCCAACATGGCCGGTGAAGATCTGTCATCCCCTGTAAACGCAGACGCAGTCAAAAAATACTACGCTTGAGAGCAGACCCGGTGGACAACAAAAAGAAAAGTCCAGGCAAAAATTAGGGCTAAAAATAAAAAATAATAATACCCGATAAGTTGAAAACCCTTAGGGGAAACTTAGGCAAAAAATGGGTATCCCGGTAGACTGAAAACCCGAAAGGGCGGACTAGGCAAAAGTTAGGGACCTAAAAAAGAAAAGACTGAGGTCTGCGAAAAGTCTGTGAGCTCATCATCCGAATCAAGAGAATCATATGGGGAAGATCAATTCATCCACCTTCCTCAGAGGCAATGTACGAGAAGCTTCAAGGCCATAGGGATCATAGCAGAATTGGAACTCAATGGAAATCCGATTTTTTGTTCACATTGCCACTGTGCTTTTTATCATATTTTTTGCAATCACCTCTGTTAGGAATTGTATCCTTATGTAAAATTACCCATTATGGGTCACTTTATCATCAATAAAAATCTCTTTCATCAATTCATGTGTCACATTTATTTTCTTCTATGTTTGCAAAAAGTGGAATTTTCATTCTTAATAAATATTGCATAGAAAAATTATGGGATACCGATAACAATAACAAAAGAAAGCATAAAGTTTCTCTTCAACCTAGGTGTATGAAGGATAAAAAACGATCTCTAGTAGGCGCACGTGTACACTAAGCATCGTCCGATCATAAAGTTCGTCGGGAATTTGACCAAATCAGGGGCAACCTGACTGGCCAGCACGGCTTGTCTGATAAGACCATCTGGAGATAATCTAAATTTCATCACGAGGATGTTGGGAAGTCAAACTCGACGCCCCAAATCAAAGCCCAATCACTTGGCATAAATTATCACCCCTAACCTTTATGTCCTTACGTCCTTGACATTTTTGCATACATACTGCATCATTACATGTGCTTAGCCATTCATTCTCAAAGATGCGAATTTCCTGTGGAAATCCTGGAAGAATCCTTTTGGAGTGTTTATCCATTCACTTACCTTTTGTAAGTCCTTTGAGCCTTTTGCATGAGATATTTTCTCACCTTACCTTTCGCAAGGGATTTCATTACCTTTTGCGTGAAATCTTTTCCCTTCGCTTCCCTTTTATAAGCGTTTCTCGCTGTCTTTTACATGCGACAAAACTTTGTCTTGGGTATCTTCGATCTATTTGGACGCTTGATGCCTATGTGGCCAAGAAATGAATGGTTACCATACTTAAAGAATGTCATCTCCGCCGTGGTGCCTGTGAGGTCAAATGATGTTCCAATACCCTATACAAGTCTCCTCTACCTTTTGCAGGAGGATGGTTATTGCCCTCAACTTACTTTTGTGAGTCCTTTCAAAATATCTCTGTCTTGCCTTTTGCAACAGATTCAACTTACCTTTAATAAGACCTCTCGTACCTTTTGTACAGGTTCTTGTCAGCTTACCTTTCGTAAGTATCCTGTCTACCTTTTGTAGAAGGAACATTTTCTCCTAACCTTTTATTCAGGAATATTTTCTTCTTTTCGCAGAAGAAAATACGATCATCCTCTCCTAAGAGAGTTTCCTATCTACCTTTTGTAGAAGGAACTTTTCTCCTAACCTTTTGTTCAGGAATCCTCTCTAACTTTTGTAGAAGGAACTTTTCTTCTAACCTTTTGTTCAGGAATCCTCTCTAACTTTTGTAGAAGGAACATTTTCTACTAACCTTTTGTTCTGGAGTCCTTTCTGCCGTGACAGGAGGAAATACGATCGTATTCTCCCAAGGGAGTCGCCTCTACCTTTTGTAGAAGGAATACTGTCTTCATACCTTTTGTCTTGGAGTCTTCTCTACTTTTTGTAGAAGAAAACATTTTCTCCAGACCTTTTGTTCGGGAGTCCTCCTTGCCTTTTGTAAGAGGAAAAACCAGTTTCTAGAGTCCTTTCTACCTTTCGTAGAAGGAACATCTCAGTGCTATCTCTAGAGTCCTTTATCTCTTTCGTGGAAGGAATATCTCACATTTCTATCTCTTGAGTCTTCTTTATCTTTTATAGAAGGAATATCTCTTGACCAATTATGTTTCCATATTACGAGAAGCCTCCTCTTCTGGCTGGCAAAGCACTCATGTTCATTCTGCATTGCATCTCAAGCATATCATCATATCCCTCATAACCCTTCTTTAATAACAAGACACCTTTTTCAAGCCATCTCGTTGACTGTTTACTTTCACCCCATACCTCTCCAGTCGAAAATCCCGGGTATTCTAGTATTTAATTCTCTTCTACCATGAATGTTCGAGCACCTTTACCCTCCAGACATTCAGGTCCAAGAGAATTAAATAGGGGCAGCTGTCACACCCTCATTTTCGCCTTTAGCCTTTATACCCTACATTCGCCATACCATACATCATTTTATTGCATATAGAGCATGTGGGTACGGATTGGGTCGATTTGTCATTTTCCATTTCAAATTAGATAACTTGTCTATCTTGAACTACATGGAAGAAAATGTTCATTATCTAAGGTTTGATCTAAATTGAAAAGTCTACTCATGTGGATTTCTCCAAGAAGAAGTTACTTGACAAAATATTAGGATATTCAAGATATATTCCTAATGACCATGAAATGCAAGGCATGACTCAAGATTGCTTCATCCAATTTTGTTATAAATCCTTGATCAAGTGGAGTCCAAATTTACAAAGCATGAGTCAAGTCCATAATTCAAGACTTCATCCATTTCAAGCTTAATGGTTCTAAGGAAATCCATTATGAATTCAAGATTAAAGGCAAGAATATTACAAAGATAAGTTTTATGACATTACAAGAATGTCATTTGTTGCAAGATTTCCAACTCAAAGTAATGTTTAGAAATTAATTTATTTCTAATACTTCATTCAAGTCTCTAGTTAAATTCATGTTATGGTAATGCCACACCAAGTCCACATTGTGCTACAAACATCCAAGAAATATGCAAGAATTAAATCAACATTGGAATGTTTTAAGACCAAGAATATGCATGTTTAATCATGGGCAAAACAGCCCCATGCAAGAGGAGGAAAGTTACCTCATGTCACAAAATCTACATGTCACAAAATCAATAGAATAGCATATGATAATGCATCTAAATATCAGATTTTTAAAATGCTGTCAAGAGTTGGTGGCATTGACCAAGAGGAGCTGTCCAAACACAAACCAACAAAATGGGTGCAAGGCACAAGGTGCTGCAGCAAATAGCATAGGAAAGTAGTGCAGAAAATGTAGCATAGCAAGTTGCATGGAAATGGAAAGAAAGAGAGTGACATGAGAAAAGGTGGCAAGAGACATTGCCCCATGAAAAAATCTGATGTTTGGGGGGAAGAGAAAACCCTAGGATCTGAGATAAGAGGAGGGGATGTAAACATGACTCTTCATTCATTCAAGATCCATTCTACACACATTTTTGCAAAACCAGAAAATCGAGAGAGCTAACAAAACCCTAAAAACCAGAAAAATAGGAAGCTTTGCAAACCAGAAAAAGAGAGTGATATAGAACCAAGAGGATCATTGAGAAACAAAACCTTCACAACATAGAGTGAAGAGGAGTGAAATACTTTCAACCAAGACCAAGGAGGACTTGCAAGAAGGATAGAAAGCTCTTGGGTATCCATTTCCTCCAACCTTTCTCCCTTTATTTTTTTGCTCTTACATTCATTTTGTTTACTCTTTTATGTACTGTTATATGGTATGTTTCATGTAAGGTTCCAAAGGGACCAATAAACCGTTCTTAAGAAACCACAAAAACGAAAGAAAAACATAGAAAAAGTTAGGTTTTTCACTCTGGTAGCCTGACACGGGCCGTGTCCCACAACACGGCCACCCGTGTCGCCCAACACGGGCCGTGTCACACAACACGGCCACCCGTGTTGCACCTCTGTTTGAGGTTTCCACGACCAAAAACCCCATGCCTCACAACACGAGCCGTGTCACACAACACGGCCACCCGTGTTGCACCTCTGTTTGCCCTAAAAATCATTTTTCACCCAGACTTTACAACACGGGTCGTGTCACACAACACGGCCACCCGTGTTGCACCTCTGTCATGCCCTAAAAACTCACATTGCAGGCACCCTATGACACGGGCCGTGTCATATGACACGGCCACCCGTGTTACTCCATTGTTTTCCACTTATTTTTGTTATTTTTACCTCCAAAAAATTTTTCTCAAGTTTTTATTGCATGTCTCGATTTTTTTTAGCCGACTAATCCCATACGTTGTATGATTTTAGTGTGAATGTTGCTATTGTCCTTGGTGACTTTTGATTCCAAAAACCATTTTCAAAAAACAAACTCTCAATTTTATCGAGTCATTTTCAACCCTTGTAAGTCGGCCGCCTTGTGCGTCCGCCATCGACCTTGTTCGTATCACCTCAAATACTTTTTTCAAACAATAAACCTTGATCCAACGTCAAGTGGTTCTCTTTTCTCATAAAAATCCAAAACACAATAACATAAACAATTAGAATTATGCACCACGAACTTTAAAGTGGTAGAAAAGGAATGAGAATGGAGTCCTCCTACACTCGTTCCGAATGTTTTGGATACAAGGCGCTCGACTTGGTTATTCGAAACGTTCATTTCAATCCAAAGTCTTTTGTGTATAATCCTAATGAAGAATAATTTCTCTTAAGAAACTTAAAGATAACATCAACTCATCAAACCTATTTTCGCCTTAGGGCATCAATCCAAAAACCCTTTTTTAAAGTATAAAATCAACCAACAAACAACTATTTCATAAGCCTCCGAACTACGGAGCTCTGATTCTTCACTTCTTTTAAGTGAGGATACGTAGGCACAAGGGCCATAATCCTTGGCGAGCATTAAAATAAATAAACCAACCCCTCTTTTCTTTAAACAAGCAAACTCTTAGAACAAAATACCCGTTCACGCCAAACAACCTAGGAGGTTCCCATCGAGTACGATGGATGCGAGGGGGTGCTAATACCTTCCCCTTGCATAACCGACTCCCGAACCCTAAGACTTGGTTGCGATGACCACGCTCTTCTCCCCAAAGGTTTTATCGCTATTTCCCTTTCCCTCCTTGGGATAAATAAAATCCGGTGGCGACTCTGTGTCATTTTTTCGCGTAGCGACAATGTCCACAAACCTCCTGGTTTTGAAAGTGAAAACTTTCCAGATCATGTTTTTAAACTAAAGAAATCTCTTTATGGCTTAAAACAAGCTCCCAGAGCTTGGTATGAGAGGTTGAGCAATTTCCTTCTGAAGAAAAACTTTATCAGAGGAAAAGTGGATACAACTTTATTCTGTAAAACTGTTAAGAAAGATTTGTTGATTTGTCAAATTTATGTAGATGATATTATTTTTGGATCAACAAATATTATGCTTGGAAAGGAGTTTGCTAAATGTATGCAGGCAGAGTTTGAAATGAGCATGATGGGAGAATTGAGATTCTTTTTGGGAATCCAAGTCAACCAGACTCCAGAGTGCACCTACATACATCAAACCAAATATGTTAAAGAGCTTCTGAAGAAGTTCAACATGGTTGATAGTAAAATGGAAAAGACTCCAATGCACCCTACAAGCACTCTAGCTAAGGAAGAGGTAAGTAAGAAGGTAGATCAGAAACTCTACAGAGGTATGATAGGATCTCTTCTATACTTGACTGCTTCTAGACCAGATATTCTGTTTAGTGTCTGCTTATGTGCAAGATTCCAATCAGATCCTAGAGAATCACACTTAACAGATGTTAAGAGGATTCTAAGGTATCTGAAAGGTACTACTAACATGGGTCTGTGTTACAGAAGATCTGATGAATTTTCATTAGTTGGATTCTGTGATGCTGATTATGCTGGAGACAGAGTTGAACGTAAAAGCACTTCTAGAAGCTGTCAGTTTCTTGGAAGTCATCTGATCTCATGGTATAGCAAGAAGCAACCCACTATTGCACTATCAACTACAGAGGCAGAATACATTGCTGCTGCTGGATGTTGTATGCAGATGCTCTGGATGAAGAGTCAGTTAGAAGATTATCAGATCTATGAGAGTAATCTTTCTATCTTCTGTGATAATACTTCTGCTATATGTTTGTCAAAAAATCCAATCTTGCATTCTAAGGCTAAACATATAGAAATTAAACATCACTTCATCAGAGACTATGTTCAGAAGGGTGTAATCAATCTAGCCTTTGTTGATACAGATCATCAATGGGCTGATATTTTCACAAAACCCCTTGCTGAAGATAGATTTAATTTCATTCTGAAAAATATTTGTATGGATTTTTGTCCAGAGTAATATTTATCAGAGGCAACTTCTCAGATGCAAAATGTTTAATGATCTGAAGTATTTCATCTGACTAATTGTTCTTTTATCTTTAATTAATTTATTTGTGTGAAACTCTGAACTAACAAACTCAGAAGATCTGAAAGTTGGAAACGTTTCATTTCTTGAGAGACATCAGATGCACATACAAAGCAAACACGTGTCACTCAGTATCTGAAAAGATGGAGTGCTCAACTGAATTGACGTTTGAGGTATTGCTTTGAAAATCTCACTTTTCTTGGATTTTCCCCCAGTTGTCATAATTTTAATTTGAAATGATTACTTTCATTAAATGCTGTACAAACGTGCGTATGTGTCTTTTGATGTGCCCAATGCCTGATTTTTAGTTGTCTATAAATACCACCTATCACACTATTTTCACATTTTTCACACTCACTACACCTATGCGTTTCTGTTCTCTCTTCAACCTCTACAAAAACCCTAAACCCAAATCAAGATCTTCTTCTTCATCAATGGCTTCTACATCAAATGCTGCTGAAATCTCCAACAAAACTATAATGTACAAGAAACCAGAACGCACCCTATTTACTCCAGTAATAGATCTTGAGGTTCTGTGTGAGAGCTTTGTTGATCTTGAATCTTTAAAGGAAAATGGGTTTGACCTAACAACTGCCATTAAAGCTCAAGGCTGGGAGAAGTACTTTGAGAGATTGATGGGTCCTGTGTACCCAACTCTTGTAAAGGAATTCTGGATTCACGCTAGCACTGGTCCTAAGTTCATTCACTCATCTGTCCTTGGGAAGGAGATAGTGATTACTGAGAAACTGATCAGGCAACTGTTCAGTTATACAGAATCTGATGGAGTTTCAAACCTAGCCTCTTCACGTATTGATATGGCTAAGGTATATGAAGAAATCACTGTAGCTGGAACACCAACAAGTAAGGTTAAAGATCTGAAACCTATCTATAGGATCTGGGCAAAGATATTTATAAGTACAATCTTTCATAGAAAGTCATCTAACTCACCAGACTATGTGAGTTCAGAACATCTGTATTTCATGTACTGCATCAGCCAGAATGTTAAGGTGGATCTGCCCTATCTGATCTTCAGTCATCTTCTGACTCATGTCAAAGAGACTAGAGAAGAGGTCAGAGCTAAAGCTGGGAAAGTTAGAACTTGGATACCTCTGGGAAGACTGATTTCAGACATCCTTGTTGAAAACAAGCTGGTAAAGCATCTGACAGATGCAAAGATAACAGAGGATCTGTCATACATCATTGGATCTGAGATAAATGGACTCAATCTGAAAAGGATGAAAATCATTTCAGAGCTAAATGGAAAACTAAGGAAGATAAACTCTGAGGAGGTCAATGGCAGAAGGATACCCTTAGAAGACTTTCCAATGTTCAGTGCAGATGAACCAAAGGATATTGTCTGGACTTACATTGCAGAGTGTCTGAAGGAAGGAATTCCTCTACCTGCTAATCTTGTTCAGAAACAAGGAGAAGAAATGCCCAATATGATGAAGGAAAGGCGTAGTAAGAGGAAAGCTGAAGAAGGATCGGTTCAGAAGAAAAGGAAAGTATCTGAAGTTCCAAGGAAAAAGAAGAAAGGAGCAAAGAAAGCCAGAATCAGTTCTAGAGATGCCACTCTGGAAGAGATTAGAGACACTATTCATCAGGTATTAACATCTGATCCTACACCTGTTGTTCATTCACCCCTTTCATCACCACAACTCTCTCCAAACCTTAGACAAAGATCTTCAAAACCCAAACAATCTGCAAATCTTTCATCTGAACCACTCTCATCTGAACCAGTACATTCACAACCATTTTCTGTACCAATTCCCTCTGAACCCCAACCTCATATCATATCTGAACCCCCTCAAACAATTCAATCAGAAATTCCACAAACTCAAACACTTCAATCAAAAATTCCACAAACTCAATCAATTCAACCAGAAATTCCTCAAACAGAAATTCCACAACCAGCAATGTCACAACCAGATAATCCCCAATTAGAGATTCTCCAACCAGAAATAATCATCTCAGAACCAAACCAACCAGAGACTGTTCAAACTGAACACTCTGAACAACCAATTCCATCAGAAGATCCAAATCTTTCTGACAATATTCTGGATATAGAACCCCTCAATCAATCAATTATCATTTCTTCAACATCTGTTCACTCAGATGAATCTTCTGATTGTGAATCATCTGATTCATCTGATTTTGAACCAGAGTCACTCAAACAAGCACGTTCTGAAAGTGCTATGAAGGAACATCTTAACATTTCCATGTTTCATACTCCACCAAAATCTCCACCTCAACCACAACCATCTGAAATTCAACCATCTGAAACTCAAACATCTGAAACCCAAACCATCCCTCAACCATCTGAAACCAATCCATCTGAAACACAAACCATTCCTCAACCATCTGAACTCCCTCAATATAACATCCAAACATCTCAACCAACATCACCTCAACCACAACCATCTGAACCTACACCATCTGAACCTACTCCTGTTAACACTCCTAATCCTAATCCCTCTGAACAGTCTGAACAGTCAGATCTAGGATCATGTGTTAATGCTATGTTTGAAATTTTCAAAAAGGAGATAGATTCTGAATATACTCGTGTTAAGGATGTGTGCATGTCAAGTTTGGATCCAACTGTCTCAAATGCTGCTTGGAAGCGTTTCATCTGGATGTTCAACAAAGCTGCCTTAAAAGTTAGAGCTAAATGCTCTAAGCTTGCTAAGACTAAGTTTGCAAAATTAACCAAGGTAACTCTGATGAACATGCCTCCTCCTCCTCCTGTGTTACTTCTGGAAGCTGCTCCTCCAGAGGCTCCTGAATCTGAAATGGTTGAACAAGCCTCTGAAGAGAACCGATCTGAAGAGAACCCTGCTGCTCATTCTTCATCTGTGGTCACAGAGCTTGTGAATGATGTTAAGGAAATAAAAGATTGTATGATCAAGCAAGAGAAGACAACTGATGAGATTAAGACCTGGATGTCTAAGCAAGAAGAGTCAACTGCCAAAATGACAGAGCTTCTGACCCTTATTGCCTCACGCCAGACTTAGTTTTATTTGTCGTTTTTGCACATGTTATTGCGTTTGTTGTTTTCTTATTGTTGTGTTATGCGTTTTGGCATCTGCCTGTTTGACTATGAACTTTGGTATGTTTAATCAGTTAACCAATTGGTTAATCGATTAACACCTTCAAAATTTGAATTTTGGCGCCTTTTGGAGGGAAATCTGCACATTTGCCCGTTTTCATCCGTTTTGAGCCCCATGAAACATCTGATGCTTGCTCTTGAATATTGTCACTGTGAGAATGCTTGAATTAGCCTGAGTGCTGCTTCTCGAGCTGAAAATTATCCTGCAAAATAAAGTAAAATCGACTGCTCGATCGCTGGGCAAAATAAATGTCGGAGCCTCTGATGCTCGATGTTCAGTCTTTTTCGCTAAAAAGAGCCCTGAACCACAGGAAAACCTTGACCCCATGCCTTGAGAACAAATGCTATGATATGAAAAAATGAAATGAAACACAAGTCAAGTACGAGAACCGGTTGGTCAAATTTTGGGGTGCAATAATCCTTCAAACAAAATTGATGCTTTAAAAATTGGCCCAATATTCTCATTAAGCCCAAAAGTATAAAAAAAAACATGATTTTGTTACTTCATAATCAATTATGCCTTGTGCATAATCAATTACAACATCTTGAATTAAAAAAAAGGCAAACAATATATTTGATTATGTCCTATATCATAATCGATTACAACTTTTGAAAACTCCACAATCAATTACAGAGGCTCCAATAATAAATTATTACAATGGATCTTTTGCTTTATAATTGATTATGCATATGCCTGAATCAATTATGGTTCGTTTATGAAAGGTACACTCCTATGAAACTTTTTCCATCCAAATATATTTTCTTCTTGTCCATTTCATACCACTACCTGTACCTAAGTCACCTCTCACGTATAAAAATTAGAACAATAGCATCGAAGAAAATTCGCTATTCTCCATATGCTTCATCCAATTTTGATTCTACCAAGTTCTTAAGCTCTTTTCAAGAACGAATCTTTAACCAACATTTTTGAGACATAATCATATTAAGGTTTAAGTATCTGCATAAAAATATCTTTAAAGAGGAGAACTTTTAGGTTCTACATATCTTGGATTTGGAAAATCTTACGAAATTCATGAGTAGTCCACCAAAACTTGTATACTCTCTTCTGGTGAAATATTTTTACACAAATATAAGATACAAGGATGAGATTCTAACTTATGAAGTACGTCATACTCCCATATTTATTTATTTAGCTAATTTTTGGTTATTTTGTCATGTTACCCTTTGAGGGCACCAATGCGACCTCTAATTGACTTGGCAGGAACTTGGACGATGTGTTTGAGTTTACTATTACTACTACTACTACTCAAATATGCCTAGATAATCCTACCTCACCCAACATTACTATTATCAATAGAGGACTTATGCCCATGGATTGTCGCCTTCTTCTTTATGCCATCACATGTATCCTTTTTATGAGAAAAGAAAATATTTTTCAATTGCTAAAAACGGACGATATTCTGATCTGGATGATGTTGAAAATATTTCTAAAAACTAGGCATGTTATGTGGTTCAATATATTATGGATTATCGAAAATATGTAGGTTGGTTTCCATAGAGTCATCTAATCAAAATTTATTTCTTTGATAAATGTTGATGTTAACATCAAAGGTGAAAAGCGCTTTTCAATAAAATGGGGATAATGGAAAAGGATGACATGTGGGTCTACGTTTATAAAAATGAAATTGAGCATTCTTTGACTTCTCAAGCTCATCCACCTCTTTAACTTCTCAAAATTAAAGCAAATCGAGTCATACTGTAAGAACACAGATTGTTTCTTAGTAATATCTCTATGTTTTGATGATAACACTTATGAATTTTGTATTCAAGAATTATATACTCTAAATTTTGTTCTAGACTGTTTGGTACAGGTACTAAAGAAAATATTCTTAAAGAGCAAATTTGGACCTGAACAATGATATTATGAAAGGCTTCAAAGGTTCAAGAGCATCTTAGATGAAGATCTGAATGCTGCCTCAAGAAGAATCTGAGTGCTATATACTAAAGATTCTGAAGCAGAAGCCTCTAAAGAATAGAAGACTCTGAGAGTTCAGAAGCTTAGTCATCAGAAGACTCTGAAGATACTGCGCTGCATAAGTATTGAGAATCTGATATAGAAGACTCTGCTCTGACAGAATTACACGCTCAAGCACAGAAGCTGCACATACTCTGATTCAGTACAATCTGAAGAACATCCCAAGACTCTGAAGATCCAGAAGATCTCTACTCTGGAGATTCTGAAGATCCAGACTCTAATGTTCATAACTGAACTTACTTAGTGAAGAAGATTTCAATATGTACGTTGGCTTATCTCAACAGCTCTTTCTTATTTTATGCTAGACACAAGAACACAGACAAAAAGGTTTTATCTGTGCATTCCATTCTAAGGAAAGTTTCTGCAAAGTAAAAGACAAAAGGCATCAGGCTTTTTCAGCACAGCCTCCAATGTAAAGACAAAAGGCTCCAGGCTTTTCAGCACAGACTTCAACGTTGAGAAGACTTCATGGATCTATGTGCCTATATAAAGAAGTCCACTCCATCTTCTTCAGGAACGAACTACTTGCAAAAATCACTTATCAAAGCAAATCTCTCAAAGCTATTATATTTTATTTTGCTGTAACATTGTTCTTAAACTTAAGAGAAATATCACAGTTGTGATAACAACTTCTTAGAAGCATTCTTACTCTTGTAATAGTTTTACACTGATTGTAAAAGGTTTTCCTTAAGAGGATCCAGTTGGGATCAGTAGCTCTTGAGAAGACTAAGAACAGTTGTTCTTAGGTGTTACTATTGTAATCTGTTTGATTAAATAGTGGATTAAGTCCTTGACTGAGAAAGGCAAATCACTCTTGAGAGGGTAGACTGGAGTAGTTGAGTTCAACGAACTAGGATAAAAATAACTGTGTTTAAATCTTGGATTATTTGTCATACTTATTCAACCCCCCCCCCCCCCCTTCTAAGTAATTTTCTCACCTTCACATACTTCCTAGAAGACCGTAATTTTGATTTTCCTCTGCCTCATCTATCTAACATTCTCCTTCAGTATCTCATTTCAAGTATGCAAAAGCACAAAAAAATAGTGATTGACATCTAGACAACTCCATACTTCTCAAGTACCTGACTGTTAGGGTTGATAACATTACATATCATCTTACATTCATTGAGATCTACAATCCACTTGAATATTAGGCTCAAACCGACAACAAAAAGATGAAAAAGGATGATGGTGTAGAGTAGTAGTTATTTTGTGTTTTTTGTTGTTGTTTTCATTCTATTTGTTTTATTGTATTTATGTTTTGTTATTTTAAGCATGTTGTTCTTTTCCTTCTCTATTTGTAACTCTTTTTTCTTTCTTTTATGTGAATATCACTTTTATTATTATTATTATTATGTTAGTTTGGTTTTTTTATATTCTTACTATATTTTTTATTCTTTGTTTTTTTTCTCTCTTTTGATAATGTCAAAAGAGGATAATTATACTCTCAAGAGGAGCATCTTCTTTATTTGTTAGAGAAAGTTAAAACTATATTTATCATTTTTCTTCTTCTTCTCTAACCATTTATTAAGCCATTATCCGAGAGATGTTTTGTCAACATAAAAACGGAGAGAATATGGTTTTATGTTTAAATAAGCTTCGAAGATTGCGTCAACAAGATTAAATATTATAAACTTCACCAGCACTTGACCTGAATCAAAATGCTTGTTTTGAAGTTTCTGATGATTGACTCAACAAGATCAAATATTATGAAGACAATGAAAGGAATGAACTTAGATCTTAAAGCATTTCTTTAATTTAAAAATTAAGTCATTCTATTTTATTAGAATAATATTGTAAAATAGCGCACAACTCTTTTACACGGCCGATTTTGGGTCTGTTTAACTTGGCCAGTTGCACCTGGCCTTTAGAAAATGGGGCCAATGATTATATGTTAATAAAATACAAAAAGGTAGTATCTAAAAGAAGAAAATTTTACTTCATACCCCTACTTTTATCTTTATACCCCTACATTTTATATAAAATATTAAATTTACCTTTGTATATTTTAAACTAATTTATTATTATATTTTTTAAATTTTATTTTGTGTACCGGAAGATTTTGCAAAAGAGTTCCGGTACACAAAATAAAATTAAAATGTGTTTTAAAAAATGACTACCAGAACTCTTTTGTAAAGTCTTTTCGTACACAAAAATTGACTACCGGAACTCTTTTGCAATGTCTTCCGGTACACAAAATAAAAGTTAAAAAATATTTTTAAAAATCACTACCGGAACTCTTTTGCAAAGCCTTCCGGTACACAAAAATTGACTACCGGAACTCTTTTGCAAAGTCTTCCGCCACACAAAAAAAGTTTAAAAAATGACTATCATAATTCTTTTGCAAAGTCTTTTGGTACACAAAAATTGACTACTGAAATTCATTTGCAAAGTCTTTCAGTATACAAAAATATTATAAAAATTGACTACCGAAATTTTTTTGCAAATTTTTCTGTAAAATAAAATTTAAAAAATAGAATAATAAATTAGATAAAATTATAAAAGGTAAAATTGATATATTTTTAAAAAAAATATAGATGTATAGAAATAAAAATAGAGGTACAAGGTAAAAAAAAAATTTAAAATGCAATTGAACTTTAATTATCACATATGACCAATTGAGCCAACCTAATTCCATGCCCATATGCTTTTGTATTTAATATAACTATTTGATATTCATTAACCTTTCATATAAATTTTAGATAATATTTATTCTTCATGATTAAATATTAAACAATGAATATATGATTAAATTATTTATTATTAAGTTTTTATGATAAGATATAACTTAATTATCAATGGTATCTTTTTTATAAAAGAAAAATATTAAAGAAATTGGCGATATTAGTATTATTTATAGTTAAGTATTTTGATTATATAGATAATACATTAAATTAATATATTTAAACTATTTTAAAATTATTTGACGTAGATTAGCCTAAACTAACTTAATATTTATAAAGTTTTCTAATTTTTTAAATTTGTTTGATACTCTTTTCATGCTAATAAATCAATTGTAATGAAATTTTGAGGCTCATATCATAGCGTCTAGAAACAATTTCGTTTCAGAACATAAATTTTTAAACTTTTAAATGAAAAACACAACTGGAAGAAGATTCAACAAATCTAAAAAAAACAGAGATGCCACAAATAAAAGGAGATTAGAATATAATAAAATAATTCAATTTAAAGTGAATATTCATCCAAATCATTATTTAAATAAAACATGATCTTTTTTAATAGAGATCAAACCTCTAAATTATTTGAGACGACCCTACTCTTTTAATGCTAAAATATACTCACTCATAAAAATGATTTTCCAACTTCACCCTTTTAAAAAAGTATTGGAAAATCTTTTTGGAAACAGCCAAACACATTATTTTTTTACTTAGCATAATTGATTATCAATGTATAGATAATTGAATATGAAGCGCTTTCCGCCCTTTTGTCGATTATAATTATATTATAATCAATTATAAGATGTATCCAGTAAGTAATCAATTATAAATTATGTATATTCGATTATGGTACAAATTAAATATGAGTCAAATTTTCCTAAAATTCCTTAGCATAATTGATTATAGGCGTGCCATAATAGATTATAGGTTGATTTTAGACTTTTTCATTTTTTTTGTTGCAAGACTTTATGATTGTTCTACAATGTAAAGAGGTCTAGTGTTTATTTGAAAACATATCAGTAATCTGAAAACCTTTCAAAATTCAATTCTTCATCTCTCACTCGTTTTTATAATTAGCATACACTATATACATTGCAGAACAATCATAAAGTCTTGCAACAACAAAAAATGAAAAAGTTTAAAATCAACCTATAATCTATTATGGTATGTCTATATTCAATTATGCTAAGGAATTTTAGGAAAGTTTGACTCATATTTAATTTGTACCATAATCGAGTATAAATAATCCATAATTGATTACTTAACTGATACACTTTATAATTGATTATAACATAATCATAATCGACTAAAAGGCGGAAGGCACTTCATATTCAATTATCTATACATTCATACACGTTAAATCACATCTCTGATAATATCTATACATAACATTTAAAGATATTGAAATTAGATGATAATACTCCATTCTTTCCAAAATTATTGTCATATTTGATACTTTCACACTAATTAAGAAAATGTAATAAATGAAAGAAAAAATATTTATTTTATAAAATTATCCAATGTTTTAAAAATTGGACCGGTCATCGAACTTGTGAAGGTATGGGTTAATGGCTCATTGGTCGAACCACTGGGTCACTGGTCGAACCGCATGACTAAACCGAATAAAACTAAAAATTTTGGTTGAATAAACTTGTCACTATAACAAAACTAATAGGTATTAAATCATTTGAACTGAATGACTCGGTGTCTAAAAAAAATCACTAACATCTAAAAAATTTTAAAATGTGATAATTTCACAAGTTCATAATTTAAATTCAAATTTGAATCAATTATAAATTTGAGTCAAGTAATTGATTTAAAAATGTAACCAAAGTATCAATCTCAAATATAAACTTCTGTTTGTTACCTATCAAACATGCATTACCGTTTTCTTTATGCAACTCTCCGACCCAACTAATATAAACCAATGATATCAACTACATAGGGTAGAAAATAGAGTATTCTCAAATTCTGTAACCTATCAATGCTATAATACTGCAATAGTCTCTATTCACTATATTTAACATCCCTGTCACCAATTTTAAATTGGTTTGTTTCTAACTCAAATTCAACGAAGCTTCTTACGTTTAATTTAAACATGGACATAAAGATACTCAGGCTATAACTAAAAACTCATAAACACGTCTTAGTTAAGAATTTCATTTATATTAGAAGTAAATCTAAATTAAACCTAATTGCAATTCAAAAAAGTACATTGATATAAACCTATTGAGTTTTTAGGTTTATAACAAATCTCAAACCAAAAACCACAACAAAAGCTCTTTTCCACAAAACTGAAACAACACAAAATGTTGGAAGTAACAAAATGATAGAACGTACCATATTTGCCGACAATACCAGTATTGAACCATGCCATACATGCACACGTAAAGAATGATGATGATATAATCCCACATCAACAATTAACTTAAAATGAGTTTGTTACATGTTAGTTGGTTGATTAGAAGTTAGTTACACCCTTATGGTTACACTATGGTGTGTTAGGATATATGTTTCTTATGGTGTAAGCAACCATACTTGTATATATATCTTAGCTTGTAATAACTTCTTCTTCAATGAGAATTATTCTTTCCAATGTTCATTTTGATTTTCTTAATATGGTATCAAACTCTAATTAATGGTCACACTTCTTCTTTCTCATTCATTCTTAATATTACAACTGTTTGTTTTTTTCTCCTTCTTCATTATCTCTATTGATCTTTCTCATCACATTGCACCATTGTTGATACCTTGATTATCAATCTCTGTTCTGGAATTTTTCTTGTTTGCCTCTGTTGATTTTCTTGAATTTGTCTTACAAATTCTCATCCTCTTCTTCATAGATCCAACATGTCTTCACGTTACGCACCAAACTCTCAACTTGATCTTGATTTTATCTACTACGTTCACCTGAGTGAAGGCCCTAATTCAGTCAGCACCAATCCCAAGCTCGGTGGTTCTAACTACGTCACATGGAGCAGATCCATGAAGCGTGCATTGAGTGTTAAGAACAAACTGATGTTCATTGATGGATCCACTGAAATTCTTGATGAAGATCATCTCAACTTTGATCAATGGAAGCGATGTAATCACCTCATCCTTTCTTGGTTCATCAATTCGGTTAGTGAACAAATTGCTTCAACAATTATCTTTCATGAACATGCTATTGATGCTTGGAATGATTTACATGAAAGATTTTCCAAGGCTGATCGTATCATATTCTTACCTTGCGTTCCTCCATCAATAATTTGAAACAAAACTCCAGATCAATTATGGAGTACTTTCTTGAGCTCAAAGGCCTTTGGGAAGAACTTAATTCCCATAGACCTCTTCCAATTTGCACTTGTTCTCATAGGTGTCGATGCAATGCAATTCGTAATGCTCAAGAACACAGACTTGAAGAAAAAGCTATCCAGTTTCTTACTGGTTTGGATGATACTTTCTCTGCTGTTAGGATTCAAGTTTTGATTATGGATCCTTTACCATCAATAAATAGAATTTACTCTCTTGTGGTTCAAGAAGAGAGTCACCACAAGAATCTCACATATGCTGATGATTCATCTATTTCCATCAATGCTGCTTAAAGATCATATTTCAGGCATAAGGGTGGATCTCATAACTCCAAAAGTGCTTCTAGGGTGTGTACCTTTTGCAACAGAATTGGCCATACTATTGATTTCTGCTATCAAAAGCATGTCCATCCCAACTTTAACAAGAACAAATCATCTGTCAATGCAAGCCAAGTGGAGAATCCCTCACCTAAAATTACACCAGATGCCTCTAATGCCAGCAACCAAATGCCAATTTCTCAAGCTCAATATGATTAACTCATTAGTTTACTTCAAAATGCCACACCTATCTCTACTTCCATAATAAATCAGGTGTTAACTAGCCACACACAAATGGTGAAACCTCAGGTACCATCTGTAATGAAGCTTCAAGTACCATTTGCAACATTACTTATCATACGAGTAATCTTTCTCATGCATGAATTTTAGATTCCGGTGCCAATAATCATGTATGTTCATCTTTACATTTATTTAGTTCATACTATCGAATTAAACCTATAAAGGTCACCCTTCCTAATGGCAATTGTACAATTGTTCAATATGCTGGCAATGTTAATTTCACACCTGATCTATATCTTAACCATGTCTTATATGCACCATACTTTAAACTTAATCTGATATCCATCTCAAAATTGTGTCATAATCTGAAATGTTCTGCCCAATTTTCTGTTGATCATTGTTTATTTCAGGAAATGAATACCATGAGGATGATTGGTTTAGGTAGTAAAGAGAATGGACTATATATCTTGTAGCTAATAGACACTCATTCTAAAGATCCCAGATCCCCTCACCAACTCAAAATCCTAACACAAGCTAATACATGCCATGCTAATGCTTCTTTTCCTTTACCACACATCCAAAATATTGTCATTCCTAAGTCAGCCATATGGCATTTTCATTTAGGACATGTTTCCCCCAGAAGAATAACTCAAATGTCAAAAATGTATTCATCATTTGATTTTGATATTCATGCTACTTGTGATATTTTCCATTTGGCTAAACAAAGAAAGTTGCCTTATCATTCAAGTTACTCTATTGCTTCTCATAAATTTGAGCTTTTACATTTTGATATTTGGGGTCCTTTATAAACTCCATCTATCCATAATCACAAATATTTTTCAACCATTTTAGATGACCACACAAGATTTGTATGGACTGTACTTTTAAAATCTAAAGCGGAGGTATCCATACAAGTTCAAAACTTCATTACCATGATCATTAGTCAATTTCAAATTACACTTAATACTCTCATGTCAGATAATGGTCTTGAATTCTTGTTACACCAGTTTTATGCCTCCAAAGGCATTATGCATCACAGGTCATGTGTTGAAACCCCCCAACAAAATGGTTGAGTAGAAAGAAAACACCAACACTTTTTGAATGTAGGAAGAGATATCTTATACCAGTCCGAGTTACCAAACTCTTATTGATCATATGCCTTTCTCTTTGCTTCATTCATTATTAACAGAGTGCCTACACATGTCCTTCATGACAAATCACCTTACAAAATACTTCATAACAACATTCCTGACCTTGCCACATTCAGACTGTTTGGCTCTCTATGTTATGCTTCCACACTTTAAGCTCATAGGACAAAGTTAGACCCTAGAGCAAGAAAATCCATCTTCCTTGGTTAAAAACCTAGTATGAAAGGATACATACTACTTGACTTTCATACCTCTAAAATATTTGTATCTAGAAATGTTATCTTTCATGAACACATCTTACCTTATCAACCCAAAAACCACACCTTAAATACTTCATGGTCTTACTTTCCCTCTAAATCAGACAAAAACTCCAATGACCAACTTACCATAACACCTCCTAATGACCTTACCTCTAACATCACACCTGCAGTTGTCCCTATCAAAAACCAACCTCCTCAACCAGTTGAACCACGCGCTACTCATATCATTGATGATTTGCCTATTCCAACACCTATTGCCTCTGACCAACCAATTAGAATACCAACCCCTGATACTGATGACCCTCTTCCTAGAACCTCTTCTAGAATGAGACATCATCCCTCTTATCTGCAAGACTATATCTGCAATTCTCTTACTGCCTCAAATCAAGCTTCCAAAGGTATTCTTTATCCCATTTCTCTTTCTCATGCATCCCTTTCTTCTGAACACTCTCATTATGCATTATCCTTGCTTTCTAACATTGAACCTAGAACATATAATGAGGCATCTAAACATGAATGTTAGAGACAAGCAATGCAGCTTGAGCTTTCAGCACTTGAGAAAATTGGCACTTGGAAGATTGTTGACCTTCCACCAAATGTCAAACCTATAAGCTGCAGATGGGCTTATGTTGTACCCCAAAATTTTCCTAACCTTTTCTTAACTTGGTTTATGTTTCATCTCATTTTTTTTTGGCATTTGCATTGCATAGCATTGTTTATTTAGCAGGGGATCAAAAGGTTGTGCATAGCAAGAGAAAGTCATCCAGGGTGTTGAGCCTAATCAAGGGCTTTACTCAAGCATGAATGGTCATCAAGTCACCAAGAAGTAGTCAAAGTTTGGTGAGAGAATTGATGGATGTATGTGGAATATCTCCTAACTTAGGGACCAGTTGAAGATCATCAGAGGATTTTGAATTCATGATTAGGGACATGGAATGTTAAGGAAGCTCATTGAAGGCTTTGAGAGCCATGTTGGAGTTTATTCAAGTTGTTCTGTCATGTGTAAGAGGCCACAGTTAAAGGAGTTGCAGTTAGGGTTTTCATCCGGTCAACCCTTAGTCACTTGTGAAATCAAAGGAGATTAAGAATCAATTCCAAGTCTTTGTGATCATGGAATGTTGCGTTGAGATGCCTAATATATCATTTCAAGATCAAATCAAGAAGAATCAAGAGTGTGAAGAGTTACTAAATTAGGATTCTCAGTGTAAAATCCCTTGTTTAGTGCCTAACTTCAAGACCACATATCTCAAGATACAAGTATCATCTCATCTTTACCCTAACATGAAACTTGTAGAGCATGTTTCTAGCTTTCTTTTGAGTACTAGAAGTCTTTCATCTGATTTCTAGAACTCAAGTTATGATGCTGACAAGTTACAGGTCCTCAGATGAATGTGATTTTGGTCAACAAAAGTCAACCAACTTCCAAGCCACTTTTGACCTAGAAGGATATTTCTCCTCACTTTTACCCAAACATGAAAGTTGTTCCTCATGATCTTAGATTTCCAAAGAGTACTAGAAGTCCTTCATCTGATTTGTAGAACTCAAGTTATGAGGCTTGCAAGGCAGAGGTATTTTGGGAAAGTAAGATTACAAGTCATTTTCATTATAGGTCCATTTCACTATCTTGCACACTTCAAATGAAACATTTCTCAACATGGAACTTGCTCCAAATGGTCCTAATTTCATCACCAAACCATCTCATGTCATGATTGAAGCTTATATTGGAAAATTGATGTGAGACTTCTTCATTAAGAAAGCTTAAAAGGGGGAAATGGCAATTATTTGGTTTTGACCCAAAACAAGTCATGTTTATACATATTTTGAGTGCCAAATATATAAGGAACAAGATGCAAGTATTAAATTTCAGTTTTGGTGCCATTTTCATGAGTAGTTCAAAGGCAACTTTGATTGAAAAATTGACAAACCAATTTCCACCATTTGATCAAACCAAGGGCTGAATCTCATCCACATGATCAAATTAAGTTCCCAACAATGATTTTGAATGAAAACCAAGGCATTTTGCAGCAGTTTGGCTCGTGAAAATGAAGCTTACAACATAAGGAAAATTGAATTTCAATTGGACTTAAGCAAGCTGTGATTGGGCCTCATTTCCTCCCATATCCATCATATATAACTTCAGAATGCTTCACAAACCTTCAGAGGCGAAATTGGTGAAGAATTGCTCAAGAACTCCATTGATAAAGCTCAATAAAAAGTGGAATACGAATTTTCATATTCACTCAATTTCAAACCAAATCAAGCGCATCTAAAGCTTCAGGGAGGATTGTGGAGTGATTCTGGTTTATTTTCAGCAAGTTTCATCAAGGTTTGAAGGCTCAGTGGAAGCTCTCCACTAGGTAACCTTCAATTCAACTTTTCTCTCTGTTTGTGATCCAATTGAATGTCATTTTTGCATGATAATGACTGTCGCAACTGTGAAAAACACCCGGCGGAAAACAGAAGAGTTGCCACCTTTCATTATTTATCCCAAAGAGAGGGAAAGGAAACGATCGGAAAAACCTAACAAAAAGGGAAAGATAAGGTCATCGCAACCAAGTCCAGATTCAGGAGTCGGTTACGCAAAGGGAAGGTATGAGCACCCCTCACGTCCTTCGTACTCGACGGGATCCACGCTTATGTTGTCTATCTAAAAGGGTGATCATCTATCTAGCTAAAGGCTAAGGGACAAAAGAAAAAGAAAAGATACTCGGCAGAGCGTCGTTGCTCTGTGCCTACGTATTCCCTCGTGTAATGGGAAAGTCAGAGTCAACGTAGTTCGGCTAATTACGGGAGAAAGGGGGGAAAAGGCTGCTCGCCAAGACATCGCGTCTTGTGCCTACGTACCTTCATCTGGTATGAAAGATCAGAGCGAACGTAGTTCGGGCTAAAAAGAACACTGGTTAGTTCAAAAGTTTTTAGGCCTGAGTAGGGTTAACAAGTAGTTCTAGTAGTTAGTGTATGCAGCTCGACCATTGGAGACTTGGGAGTTACCGTTTGTAGTAGAACTAAGAGTTAACAACACTCTTTTATCTGAAAAGATTTTCCTGATTAAGATCCCGAAGGATGAAAAAGGTTTGAAATGTTTTTGTGTTTTTTAGAGAAGAAATGTTCTAAATTTGATTTGTAACTCATGTTGCACTAGAGACTATGACTTAGGAGCGAATGCGTCGCATATCACCCTAAGGATGTATACTAAACACTCTAGGCAATTGAGAGGAAGCCACCCAATCACCATTCCCCAAGTAGCTTAAGGCTCGTAGCGTACAACACTTGTCATTCTTTATTAGGTGTTTTATGAGTGTTTGAAGATGAGAAAAGAAGGGACACACTAAAGGGAGACTAGCTCAATCCTAAAAGTTGTCATGCAAAGTAGACTTAAAGTTGGGATACAACAGGGAACTACCTAATGTTATCACGCATGGTTAAGCACCTAATGTCTATCATAACCTCAAAAGGTTAGAGAACTTATGGAGAGCATGGCAAAGAAAAACAAAAGAAGAAGAAACCAAACACAAGCAAGTATGAAAATAAGGATGCAAACAGAAAATGCAGCACAGAAGCAAGGGAGGAAAATTGGTGTGGGGTAGACACCACCACAAGCTCATCTCGACCTTCAATTGATGCAAATAATAAAGATGCGAAACTTAAAAGAAATCCAAATGCAAGCACACGCCAAGGAAATCTCGATTAAAATAATCGAGAACAGCGATCAAAACTCCTGAATAATTCACTCCTAATGCATCATATCGATTTACGATGATTCGATGTGAATCGGTATGCAAACAAGAAAGCAAAACCACAAAACAGACCTGCTGGCAAAGTGTTAATCGGTTAACACATACTGTTAATCGGTTAACCTGTGTAAAACATGTTAACACCCTGAAAACTTTGAAAACATGTAAAATCTGGAAATTTGTAGGTGTTAATCAGTTAACACCAGGCGTTAACCGGTTAACACCCTGAAAACTTTGAAAATTTTGAATATTTGAGTTGGTTAACCGGTTAACCATATACATTAACCGGTTAACACTGTGCCAACAGCAGAAAATCAGCAAACAAAATCACTTTCCAGCAAATAAGCACTTATCTGATCAACCGGATGATCGCATAATCACTAAATCACGAACCTAAACCAGCAAAAACATGATCCAAACAACATGCAAACATATTATCATAGTCGATTCACAGATACATGGATTAAATCAACACAAATTCAATCAAAAATGAAGATCAACATGATTAAAGCAAATAAGCTAAAAACAGATTTGGATCCAACCTTCGGAGCAGAGATTTGCTCCGGTTAGTGTTGATTTGCTTTTGAATTGAATAGATCCAATACTAGAAGTCCAGAAAAATTCAAGATCCAAACCAATTGTTGTTGTATGAATGAAGATCCACCAACTTTGAGTCAAAATGCTTCAAATAATCACTTCTAGATCAAGCTCCAAAATCAGATCTCAATTTGCATGAAAATTGATTATGAAAATTGATCCAATGATGATAACAAATGGAGGTTTGAGTGAGGGTTTTGGAATGTAGAAGTTTGAGAGAAAATTGAGAGAGATGAGATCAAATCTGAAGTGAGACTGAAAAATGAAGGTTTAAAAATGTGTTGGTTTGGAGTGGATCACTTAAATACCAATTAGGTTGGGATCCAAAGCTAGGTTTGGGAGTTTGGATTGGACATCAAGGTTTGGAATGAGGAGTGGGCATTTGGAGGGAAATCTGAATTTTAAAGAGGTTCTAGATCCTTCCCACATGCAAAATTTGAATTTCCAAAGGCCAAAAATGAACCCCAAATGAAAATTGCTTGAAATCTCACGTGCAAGGCAAAATCTGCTTTGGTTAACCGGTTAACCATATAGGTTAATCGGTTAACACCTCTGAAACTTTGAATCTGGGCTAGTTTTGCATTGGTTAACCGATTAACCATATGCGTTAACTGATTAACACCTTTGAATTTTGAATTTTGACGCCTTTTGGAGGGAAAACTGCCCGTTTTCCCGTTTCTTGCCGTTTTGAGCTCTGCTTAGCTTCCGAAAGTCATTTTTGAATGCTATGATCATGAGAATGCTCGAGATAACCTGAACACTGCTTTCTGAGCTAAAAAATGCCTTGCAAAACAAAATAAATCGGTCGCTCGACCGCTGGGCAAAATAAATGCCGGAGATACTCGCTGCTTGTTGTTCAGTCCTGCACTGAAATGAGCCCTGAATCACAGGAAGACCTTGATCCCCTATCAACTGAACAATGCTATGCAAATGCTAGAAGAAAATGAAATGAAGCAAAAGCCAGTTAAAGAAAAAGGTTGGGAAAATTTTGGGGTGCAACAATTGCCCCTATTCAAACGGCTTGGACCTGACTGGATGAGAAGCGAACGACTTTCAGACAATCAAGGTAAAAGACGGTTGAATACCAAAGAAACCCGGAAATTTGCCAACCGCAGAAATAAACTGCAACCCTGATCGGGGAAACATTCTCCAGAAATAACTGAGTCCAATTGCAACGACAACAAACTGACCGATCATCTGATAAAGAATACCTGACTAGTGATAGACAGGAAGAAAAACATACTCACATCGCCCAAAGGTAGTCGGAAAGACACCCAATACTCACATCGTCTAAGGATAGATGGAAAGAAAATCATCTAATAGTCACGTCGTCTAAGGATAGACGGAAAGAAAATCATCCAATACTCACGTCCTCTAAGGATAGACTAAGGATAGACGGAAAGAAAATCATCCAATACTCACGTCGTCTAAGGATAGATGGAAAGACACCAAAACGTTTACATCGCCTAAGAACAACCAATACTCACATCGTCTAAGGATATACGAAAAGACACCAAAACGTTCACATCGCCTAAGGACAACCAATACTCACATCGTCTAAGGATAGACAGAAAGACACCAAAAAGTTCACATCACCTAAGGATAAACAGAAAGAACAACTAATACTCACATCGTCTAAGGATAGACAGAAAGACACCAAAATGTTCACATCGCCTAAGGATAGACAGAAAGAACAACCAATACTCACATTGTCTAAGGATAGACGGAAAGACACCATAACCACACTTCAACACCAAACATCAAATTGCAGAGTTCTTTCGTTCATAGGAATTGATGGAAAGAAAATATCTTCAAAGGGCCACATCGTCAATAGGAATTGACAGAAAGAAAACCATCTTCAAAGAGTCATGTCGTCAATAAGAATTGCCAACACGGAAATCCAAACATTCTTCAAAGAGCCACAGCGTCAATAGGAATTGACAACACGAAAACCCTCCTAAAACGCCATCTCATCCAATAAACGGAAAAAAAACCACGTCCGAACCTCACATCATCTAAGGATAGACAGAGAGAAAAACCATATCCGAAACTCACATCGTCTAAGGATAGACAGTAAGAAAAACCATATCCAAAACTCACATCGTCTATGGATAGACGGTAAGAAAACCATATCCAAAACTCACATCGTCTAAGGATAGACGGAGAGAAAACCTGCTGGGGAAACACGTCGTCAATAGGAATTGGCAGAAAGAAAATCTGCTTGGAGAAACACATCGTCAATAGGAATTGACGGAAAGAAAATATTCTTGGATGTCATCATCAGAGGACTGATGGACAAAGCATAACCGACATATGATCTGAAACCAGAGTAAACCGATAAGCTGTCTGAACAAAGTTGTTGGATAAATGCCCCTGTACTGATTTAAGAGTGATTCAAGTTGTCGCGGCAAGCTGACAGAAACTAGCTTATGTTTCGCATGCATATGCGTATATTTGAATATGTCATAATGCTCCATACGAAATGGAAATGCTACGCATTTGAGGATGAAATGCAAAGATGATGCAAATATGATAACCATATGCACTAATGCAAATGCAGGCTCGGGCTGCCGGGGGAAACTGGGTACAATAGAATCGCTCCAGCAAAATAAATGCTGAAGACGAAGCCAACTCCGCTGGGGATAACCGGATGTGCCCAGTACGATTGAACTTTTTCTGGGGAAAACAGACGAAATCTTCCTGCGCGTCGATTAGATTTTGAAATGATGCAAAAGGTCAGGTACGACTGACACTGGAAAAATATCCTGTCTGAACCCATTTAGGGTTTCCATTTGTGACATGCTTGCATTCACTTGTGTATAAGCTTGTTTTCTCTTATGATGTGATTGCTTTTGCTTTTGAGCTCTCTTCTCTCATCTCCAATTCCGTCCCATGACCTTGGAGTATCATTTAAGGTGGCTTGGTCCCTCCTTTGGAGGTATTTGAAGCATACCTAAAATGATGAATCCATGAGGACTCCTTTGTGCTTTCTTTTGTATTTTGTTTGTGATGTTTATGGTTGAGTGCATATTATGAGTCCCTTGTTGTACTCATATAGCCTCCCATCCTCACTTTTGTTTTGAGCTTCCTTTCCTTTCATTTGATTTAGCTTTTGGCACTTGTGGTTGATGTTGTTTGACTTAGGTCATTTCATCCCACTTTTGGTGCATTTTTGTGTGGTTTCTTCTTGTTGTTTGGTTTCACTTTGTGCATTCTTTTCTCTCTTCTTTCCTTGCATTCTCATATGCATGCTTGAGGTTGATATGAGCTTGTGGAGGCTACTTCCCCACACATATTTCCTCCCTCACTTTCATCCTACTTGTGCATTCTATGTTTACATTCTTGCATTTTTATGTTCTTTCTTCTTCTTCTTCTTTTGTATTTCTTTCCCTTAGGATCTCTAATATCTCTTCTTCAAGAGAGGTTATGATAGACATTAGGTGCTTAACCATGCATGATAACATTAGGTAGTTCCCTTTTGTATCCCAACTCTAAGTCCATTTTCCATGACAACTTTTAAGATTGAATTAGTCTCCCATTGGTGGTTCTTTCTTCTCTTTTCATCTTCAAACACTAATAAAATACCTAATAAAGAATGGCAAGTGTTGTACGCTATGAGCCTTAAGCTACTTGGGAAATGGTGATTGGGGGGCTTCCTCTCAATGACCTAGAGTGTTTAGTGTACACCCCTTGGGTGATATATGTAACGCCCATTTTAATTATCTCGTTTTTCCGTGTTATTTTAGTTTCGGCGTGTTTTGTGGGGATGTTTGAGTGCGATTGTGTGTAGCCCTTAAGTTGGAATTAATTAATAATTTTGGATTGTAAGACTAATAATAAAATTATTAGTGGTAATGATAATTAAATGAGTAATAGTAATATTATTAATATTATTACTATTAATAATATTATTATTGTTATTATTATTATTATTATTATTATTATTATTATTATTATTAGTAAATGGAGATAAGAATTGGAATAAGAAAATAGGAATAAGAGGAAATTGGATTAAGGGGCTATTTGAGGATTTTGGAAAAGGAAAGAGGAAAGAGAAAGAAGAACACGTGAAAGAAGAGGAAAAATTGGAAGAAGAAGAAGAAGAAGGGCAATTGGAAGAAGGTTGAAAGAGAAGGATCTTAGAGGAAGAAGAAAGCTAGAGTTCCGAGTCATCTTCTTCAGGTGTGGAATATGATTTCCTTGATATTCGTTTAATTTGAATGATTGAATTCGGTGTATGTGATTGCGTAGGAATGTGGTGATGTGTGATATATATATATATATATATATATATATATATATATATATATATATATATATATATATATATATATATATATATATATATATATATATATATATATATATATATATATATATATATATATATATATATATATATATATGATACATGATGGAATGTGATCAAAGGATTGTGTGCACCATGTGTGCTGGTGTTTGCTGTGTGCATTTGGGTCTTGCATAAGCATATTGACAGGGTGAATCATTGCTCAGTGGAGTGTATGTGATTCACTCGCGTGCTCAAGTAAAAGCGTGGTAGGGATAGATCGTTGCTCGGTGGAGTGTATACAATCTATCTTGAGATTGATTGTGCTCAGTGGAGCGTGATAGGGATAGATCATTGTTCGGTGGAGTGTATGTGATCTATTCCGGGTTATTTGCCCGTACTCCAAAGGGGAGCTTGTAAGGGTAGATCGTTGCTCAGATGGAGTGTATGTGATCTATCCTGAGTTTGAGTCAGTAACGCATATCATAGTGTTGAGTTGCATGTCTTGCATTGTTTATATGATGTGTTGGTGTAGGGCATTAGGTCCGGGTTGACGTATGTGAAATGATAATTGTATGTTTACTGCCTTTTACTCATGTACATTTTTACCGTTATATTTTGATCACGATTTCTCACCCCTTGCTTTTGTTGTGGTTTATGCTTTTTCGGAAGTACAGATAATCCAGGTGTGTAGCTAGCTTGGTTTGTGGCGAGTCGTAGGGATGCTCTAATACGTAACACCGGGGCTTTGGGGAGTTTTATGTTTATTTGATGATTTTGTATGCCTCTGTGACGTATCATGTTTCGATGAATCTTTTTGGTGAAATATCTTGTATATTTTGGGCAGTTGGCCGAGCACGATGTATATGATGTTTGTATATATATATATATATATATATATATATATATATATATATATATATATATATATATATATATATATATATATATATATATATATATATATATATATATATATATATATATATATATATATATATATATATATATATATATATATATATATATATATATATATATATATATATATATATATATATATATATATATATATATATATATATATATATATATATATATATATATATATATATATATATATATATATATATATATATATATATATATATATATATATATATATATATATATATATATATATATATGATGACAAATTTCCGCTGTGTTATATTTGTTGAAAATCATTTAATGAAAATGTTTTGTGTTGAGTTTATTTCTGTGACATCCCGTTTTGGTATGAATACTTTGATAATTGTTTATTTTAATTGCATTTATGTTATTTTCGGGAATAGGGTGTTACAAGCTAGTATCAGAGTAGGTCGGTCCGTCTGGCCAGTGTAGTAGTTGAGTCTGTCTGTAGGATAGAGTTTGTTTGTTTTTCTGTTTACCTGGCGTTGTTGTTTTTTAGCAGTATGGCGGGAAGGAATGATGTTGCGTTGGCTGCAGCTATGCAAGCGATGGCGCAGGTGGTTGCTAATCAAAACCAAGTTGCGGGTGCGCAATTCAGGGATTTGGCGCAGTTTTAGAGTAACAAGCCGCCGACGTTTCAAGGAGGAATTTTGGACCCTGAAGCGGTGCAGAAGTGGCTTAAGGCGATTGAGAAGATCTTCAAAATGATGGGTTGCAGCGATGAGCAGAAGGTGATGTTCGGTACTCACATGTTAGAGGGAGAAGCTGAAGCTTGGTGGGACAACAGTCGCCAGAGGTTGGAGACTGCAGGGACTCCAATTACCTGGGATGTGGTCCGAACTGGTTTTCTAGAGAAGTATTTTCCGGAGGATATCAGTAGTGCTAAGGAAATCGAGTTTCTGGTGCTGAAGCAGGGCAATATGACGGTGGTCGAGTATGCGGCCAAGTTTGAAGAGTTAGTGCAATATTGTCCTCATTACAATACTGACGGAGTGATGACCTCCAAGTGTTTGAAGTTTGAGAATGGGCTGCGTCCGGAAGTGAAGATGGGAATAGCTTGTCAGAAGATCAGGGATTATCCTGAGCTGATAAGCAGAAGCAGGATTTATGATAATGATAACCGGGTGAGGATCGCGCATTACAAGGCTGCAAATGACCATAAGGGTAAGCAGAGGTTCGGTGGTATGCCTTAAAGTGTTCCTACTGATAAGGGGAAGTTTAAGGGTGCTTCTGATAAGAAGCCCAGAGAAGGGAGATCATTTTCTGGTGGGAAGTGTTTCCGGTGCGGTGGCATGGGTCATCGTGCCAATGATTGTCCTCATGAAGTGAAGAAGTGCTTCAAGTGTGGTAAGTCGGGCCATATGATGGCTGATTGTCGGACTGCTATGCCTACTTGCTACAACTGTGGTGAGAAGGGCCACATCAGTACGCATTGTGAGAAGCCGCAGCCGTCTCAAATGTCTCAGACCAGTGGCAAAGTGTTTGCGGTGGTGGGAACTCAAGCTGCTAGTGAGGATCGTTCTATCCAAGGTACTTGTTTCATCAATAATGTTCCCTTGTCTGCTATGATTGATACGGGTGCGACCCACTCGTTCATCTCTGTTGATTGTGTGAAGAGGTTAGGTTTGGTGCCGACTACTCTTGAGCGGTGGATGACTATTGAGACTCCCTCTATTGGTTCAGTGACTACTTCTTTGGTGTGTTTGAAGTGTCCGCTGACTATTTTTGGTAGAGATTTTGGGGTGGATCTGATTTGCTTGCCTCTTGGTAAGTTGGATGTTATTCTGGGTATGAAATGGTTGGAGTTCAACCGAGTCTACATCGATTGTTTTTGGAAGGTGTTGTTATTTCTTATGCCGGAGGAGGAAGCTTTGGTGGATTCCTTGTCTGGTAAGGAATTAAGGATCTTGTTGGAGGGTGAAGCTAAAATGTTTGCTTTATTTGCATCATTAGTTGTTGACGGAAAAGTGTCACTGAAGGAGTTAGCGGTGGTGAAAGAATTTCCGGAAGTGTTCCCTGAGGATATTACAGAGTTACCTCCGAAGAGAGAAGTTGAGTTTATCATTGATCTTGTACCTGGTACGAGGCCTATATCTATGGCGCCGTACAGGATGTCAGCAGTGGAATTGGCTGAATTGAAGTCTCAGATTGGAGAGTTGTTGGATAGGAAGTTTATCAGGCCAAGTGTGTCGCCGTGGGGAGCTCCAGTGTTGTTGGTGAAGAAGAAGGATGGTAGTATGTGTCTGTGCATCGATTACCGTCAGTTGAATAAAGTGACCATCAAGATCAAATATCCTCTTCCAAGGATTGATGATTTGATGGATCAGTTGGTGGGAACTCGAGTGTTCAGTAAGATTGACTTGAGGTCGGGTTACCATCAGATCAGAGTGAAGGAAGGTGATATTTAGAAGACGACATTTAGAACTCGATACGGACATTACGAGTATGTGGTAATGCCTTTCAGAGTGTCGAATGCGCCGGGAGTGTTCATGGAGTATATGAACCGGATCTTCCATTCTTATTTGGATCAGTTCATTGTTGTGTTCATTGACGATATACTGATTTATTCAAAGTATGAGGAAGAGCATGCATGACATTTGAGAATTGCTTTGTAAGTATTGAAGGATAATAAGCTGTTTGCGAAACTGTCCAAGTGCGAGTTTTGGTTGAAGACCCATCAGTAGACCCATCAAAGGTGAGTACAGTATTGCAGTGGGAACCGCCGAAGACAGCATCGGAAGTTAGAAGCTTTTTGGGTTTGGCAGGGTACTATCAAAGATTTATTGAAGGATTTTCTACTTTGGCGTTGCCATTGACTCAGTTGACGAGAAAGAACCAAGTTTTTGTGTGCAATGCTGCTTGTGAAGAGAGCTTTGTGGAATTGAAGAAGAGATTGACTACGGCACCGGTGTTAGTGTTACCGACTCTGAGTGAACCGTTTGTGGTGTATTGTGATGTGTCTAAGATGGGTTTAGGCGGAGTTCTTATGCAGAATGGTAAAGTAGTGCCGTATGTTTCGCGGCAACTGAGGATGCATGAGCGGAATTATCCTACTCATGATCTTGAGTTGGCTGCGATGGTTTTTGTGTTAAAGATCTGGAGACATTATTTGTATGGTTCGAGATTTGAGGTGTTCAGCGATCATAAAAGTCTGAAGTATCTGTTTGATCAGAAAGAGATGAATATGAGGCAGAGAAGATGGTTAGAATTCTTGAAGGATTATGATTTTAGCCTAAGTTATCACTCGGGAAAGGCTAATGTGGTAGCCGATGCTTTGAGCAGGAAGGTGATTCATATGTCGGCTATGATGGTGAAAGAGATGGAGCTTATTGAGCAGTTCAGAGATTTGAGCATGGTTTGTGAAACTTCGGCAGATTGCGTGATGTTGGGCAAGTTGCAAGTGAACAATGATTTCTTGGATATGATCAGAGAAGGTCAGAAGCTTGATTTGAAGCTAGTGGATGTGATGTCTAGAGTGGGAAGAGACTCCGATAGTGATTTCAAGTTGGATGGTTCAGGTGTGTTGAGGTTCCGAGGTAGGATTTGTGTGCCGGATAATGATGAGTTGAAGAAGTCGATTTTGAGTGAAGGACATCGTAGTAGTTTGAGTATTCATCCAGGAGCTACGAAGATGTATCATGCTTTAAGGAAGATGTTTTGGTGGTCAAATATGAAGAGGTATATAGCTCAGTTTATTTATGCCTGTTTGACGTGTCATAAATCGAAGGTGGAGCACCAGAAGCCTAGTGGATTGATGCAACCGTTAGAGATTCCAGTTTGGAAGTGGGATTGTATCACCATGGATTTTGTTACAGGATTACCGAACACGGAAAGAGGATTTGATGCCATTTGGGTAATTGTGGATCAGCTTACGAAGTCTACACATTTTGTGTCGGTTAATATTAGTTTTCCGTTGGAGAAGCTGACAGAGATTTATGTTCGAGTGATTGTGAAGCTGCATGGTGTGCCGTCGAGTATTGTGTCGGATAGAGATCCAAGGTTTACGTCAGAATTTTGGAAGAGTTTGCAGGAAGCTTTGGGTACCAAGTTGAAGCTGAGTTCAGATTATCATCCACATACTGATGGTCAGTCGCAGAGGACTATTCAGACGCTGGAAGATTTGTTGCGGGCTTGTGTATTGGAAAAAGATGGTGCGTAGGATACTCATTTTCCATTGATTGAGTTCACATATAACAACAGTTACCATTCCAATATCGGGATGGCACCGTTTGAGGCTCTTTATGGTAGAAGGTGCAGAACTCCTCAGTGTTGGTATGAGACAGGTGAGAATGTTATTTTGGGGCCAGAGATTGTGCAGCAGACTACTGAGACAGTTCAGATGATCCGTGAGAAGATGAAAGCATCTCAGGATAGGCAGAAGAGTTATCACGATAACCGGAGGAAAGAGTTGGAATTCAGTGAAGGTGATCACGTGTTCCTGAGAGTTAACCCAGTGACTGGTGTAGGTCGTGCGTTGAAGTCCAATAAATTAGATGCAAAGTTTATTGGGCCGTATCAGATTTTGCAAAGAGTTGGCGTTGTGGCTTATAGGGTGGCGTTGCCGCCCGAGCTTTCGAATTTGCAATGCATGTTCCATGTGTCGCAACTTCGGAAGTATGTCGCAGATCCATCTCATGTGATTCAGAGAGATGAAGTGCAGGTTCGAGAGAATCTTACCGTCGAAGCGATGCCGTTGAGGATTGAGGATCATAAGATGAAGCGACTCAGAGAGAAAGAGATACCTTTGGTGAGAGTGGTTTGGGAAGGTGTTGCAGGAGGCAGTGTGACCTGGGAATTGGAAAGCAGGATGCGGGATGCGTATCCGAAATTGTTTCCATCAGGTATTTTCAAGGATGAAAATAATTAAAGTGGGGGAGAGTTGTAACGCCCATTTTAATTATATCGTTTTTCCATGTTATTTTAGTTTCGGCGTGTTTTGTGGGGGTGTTTGAGAGCGATTGTGTGTAGCCCTTAAGTTGGAATTAATTAATAATTTTGGACTGTAAGACTAATAATAAAATTATTAGTGGTAATGATAATTAAATGAGTAATAGTAATATTATTAATATTATTACTATTAATATTATTATTATTGTTATTATTATTATTATTATTATTAATGTTATTATTATTAGTAAATGGAGATAAGAATTGGAATAAGAAAATAGGAATAAGAGGAAATTGGATTAAGGGGCTATTTGAGGATTTTGGAAAAGGAAAGAGGAAGGAGAAAGAAGAACACGTGAAAGAAGAGGAAAAATTGGAAGAAGAAGAAGAAGAAGGGCAATTGGAAGAAGGTTGAAAGAGAAGGATCTTAGAGGAAGAAGAAAGCTAGAGTTCCGAGTCATCTTCTTCAGTTGTTCGAGTTATCGAGGTAGGGGGGGGGGGGGGAATCGGGTCAAATTGGTATAGTGCATGAATTCTAGGTAGAGGGGATTTCCCTTAACCCCATAGGTTTGATGATTATGTTTTATATGATGTTGTGATTCTGAATTTGATGCTGATATGATAAAACCATTGCATGTGTTGTTTGATCGATTTCGGGGTTTCCGGGTAGTTCAAAGTTTTATGTTGAAATTGATTAATTGAGTGGAGCTGAGGTTTCATCTGGTAAAATCGAGAGTAGATTCTATAATTAAGTTGTTGAATGTTGAGCCGATGTTATGGGAACTGGGTTGAGTGGAATCGGCTGAGTTCGGAGAGCCTTGCCGACTCTGAGCAGTGGAATTTTTCTGAATTCGCATGCGTTCGCCAGCACCTTCGCTGAGCGAACTGGGGCGAACCTTCGTCAGGGATTCGCCAGGCGAACTGGGAAGCGAGTGCTTCCAGTAGCCACTGTCTGCATTCGCTAGGGAGTTCACTGGGAGAGCTAGTAGCGAGTCTTCGCTGGGGGATTTACCGAGCGAACGGGTAGCAAGTCTTCGCTGCGGGGCCTCGCCAGGCGAATGAGCCAGCGAACGTGACAATATGTTTGTGTTTTTGAGTTGTGTTGTCCGGTTCTCTCGTGATGTTGGACCCTTGTTGGTCATGGTTGATTATGATCTTGGTATTGAACTATGGGGAGTATATGTGTGGTGTGGAATATGATTTCCTTGATATTCGTTTAATTTGAATGATTGAATTTGGTGTATGTGATTGCGTAGGAATGTGGTGATGTGTGATATGTGATCGAAGGATCGTGTGCACCGTGTGTGCTGGTGTTTGCTGTGTGCATTTGGGTCTTGCATAAGCATATTGACGGGGTGAATCATTGCTCAGTGGAGTGTATGTGATTCACTCGTGTGCTCAAGGAGGAACGTGGTAGGGATAGATCGTTGCTCGGTGGAGTGTATGCGATCTATCCTGAGATTGATTATGCTCAATGGAGCGTGATAGGGATAGATCATTGCTCGGTGGAGTGTATGTGATTTATTCTGGGTTATTTACCCGTACTCCAAAGGGGAGCTTGTAGAGGTAGATCGTTGCTCAGATGGAGTGTATGCGATCTATCCTGAGTTTGAGTCGGTACCGCATATCATAGTGTTGAGTTGCATGTGTTGCATTGTTTATATGATGTGTTGGTGTAGGACAGTAGGTCTGGATTGACGTATGTGAAATGATAATTGTATGTTTACTGCCTTTTATTCATGTACGTTTTTACCGTTATATTTTGATCGCGATTTCTCACCCGTTGCTTTTGTTGTGGTCAGTGCTTCTTCGGAAGTACAGATAATACAGGTGTGTAGCTAGCTTGGTTTGTGGCGAGTCGTAGGGATGCTCTGATACGTAACACCGGGGATTTGGGGAGTTTTATGTTTATTTGATGATTTTGTGTGCCTCTATGGCGTATCATGTTTCGATGAATCTTTTTGGTGAAATATCTTGTATATTTTAGGCAGTTGGCCGAGCACGATGTATATGATGTTTATATATATATATATATATATATATATATATATATATATATATATATATATATATATATATATATATATATATATATATATATATATATATATATATATATATATATATATATATATATATATATATATATATATATATATATATATATATATGATGACAAAATTCCGCTGTGTTATATTTGTTGAAAATCATTTAATGAAAATGTTTTGTGTCGAGTTTATTTCTGTGACATCCCGTTTTGGTATGAATACTCTGATAATTGTTTATTTTAATTGCATTTATGTTATTTTGGGGAACGGGGCGTTACAATATACGACGCATTCGCTCCTAGGTCATAGTTTCTAGTGCGACATGAGTTACAAATCAAATTCAAAACACTTCTTCTCTAAAAAACAGAAAAACACTTCAAATATTTTTCACCCTTTGGGGTTCTTAATCAAGGAAAATCTTTTCAGATAAAAGAGTATTGTTAACTTTTAGTTCTACCGCAAACGGTAACGCCTACGTCTCCAATGGTCGAGCTGCATACACCAACTGCTAGAACTGCTTGTTAACCCTACTCGGGCCTAAAAAACTTTTAAACCAGCTTGTGGTCTTTTTAGCCCGAACTACATTTTCTCTGATCTTTCATGCCAGATGAAAGTACGTAGGCACAAGACGCGATGTCTTGGCGAACAACCTTCCCCCTTTCACCCGTAGTTAGCCGAACTACGTTGACTCTGACTTTCCCATTGCACGAGGGAATACGTAGGCACAGAGCAGCGATGCTCTGCCGAGTTTCCTTTCTTTTTCTTTTGTCCCTTGACCTTTAGCACAGATAGTTTTAACACACCCTTTTAGATAGACAACAAAGCGTGGATCCCATCGAGTACGACGGACGTTAGGGGTGCTCATACCTTCCCCTTGCGTAACCGACTCCCGAATCCCGGACTTGGTTGCGATGACCTTGTCTTTCCCTTTTCCGTCAGGCTTTTTCGATTGTTTCCTTTCCCTCTCTGTGGGATAAATAACGAAAGGTGGTGACTCTTCTGTTTTCCGCCGGGTGTTTTTCATAGTTGCGACAGCTTACAAAATTAAATACATTTCTGATGGTTCCATTGACAGATTTAAGGCACGATTAGTAGCTAAGGGATATAATTAGATTGAGGGTGTTGCAGTTAGAATATGATATCAAATTATTAATTAATTTGAATCGCATCTTTAGTTCACAACCGTTCTTTGATTTATCCAAAGGAAAATGTCAAAAGAGGGAAAACCTACTTTTTCATCGTAAAGACAATGCGGGGGAGGATCTAGGTAAGGGGTTGGTTAAGCTTAGGAAAGGTACTAGCACCCTAAACTTCTGTAGTACTCTACAGGAACCTTTTGTTTATTGTTTACTATTTGCTTTAACTATTTGCTTTAAGGTATATATTGAGCTAAGGGTTGAGAGTGACAGAGAGACCTAAGGGTTAGTCCTAAGTTTACTCGACAAGATTCACATCTTGTGCCTACGTATCCTGGATAGGGGATAGAATCAGAGTAATCGTAGTTCCCCTCGAAAGGGAGGTTAGAAACGTCTTGACTGTGGTCAAGGTCTTAGGGGGAGTAAGCATTTCTTAAGGAGAGACTTACGTGGAGTCTTGAAACTCCTATTTCTATGTTGAAAAAGTTGAACTTAAACCTAGGGTAAACTAAATATTCCACGGCGAGAAACCTTAAAACAGAGTACAACGACTCTTTGACCTAATGCTAGGGTAAAGGGCATTTTTGTCCACGGCGGGATGCCTAGGCTATTAGGGTTTTGAAACGGTCAAAAGGTTTAGGGTTATTGACTCGGCGGTCAAACGATTTAGACCAAATCCTTCAGAGGGACGCTAACTGTACACGAAATGAAAACAACGGATATTATCATATGGCAGCATTAAAATACGAAAAATAAAGAAAGCGGTAAAGTAAAAGCATCGCGACGATCACTCGCGTAAATTACAAAATCCCGAAAATTGAAAGAATAAATAATTGCGACGATTACTCGCATAATTACAACTGAAAAGGGAAAAAATGACAAGATGAACGAATACGGAATTAATAAACTGAAATAATCGAGAAATGATAAGGGTTAGACGGAAGTTGAATCGGTTACATCAAGAGTTTTTATTTTTTTTTGAATTTTTTTGTTTAAAGAAAAAAGAAGAAATTATTTTTACTTTAATATCTTTACTTAGGAATTTTTTTTTTTAAAATTTAATTAAAGAAATGTTTTGATTTAAGGTTTTTTGATTAAAACTAAATTTAATGTTGTAAACATGTTTTAATTTTAATGTTTTAAGAATTTTAAAGAAATTTGTTTTAAGTTGATTAAAGAACAACTAATTGACTAATTACACAAAAAAATTATGTTTAGTTATTATAATTAACACATAAGCTAATGACCTAATTAAATAATAAAAAAATGAAAAAGAAAAATAAATAGCAACTGAATTAAAAGGGAAAAGGTCTCGTTGTGTTTCCAGAAGCCCCTTTTCTTCTAGGGTTTTGCTGAACCCTCTCTCCTTCTTCCTCTAAACGCCGGCGGCGCCATTAACGGAGCTCGAGGGAGCTTCGCTTCCTCGTCTCCGGTCGTGCATGTCTTCGTATTCCTTCCTATCACGCTGGATTCATCCTCTTCTTCCATTCACCTGGAAAAAAACAAACAAGAACCAAATGATGTCGGTAAACCTTACCCTTCAATTATGGACAGCGATGTTTCGAAGGTTTCAAATTTGACGGCCGATGATGTTTCCCCTGAGGCCTCTGGTAGACGGCAGTAGTGGTCCTTTTCACAGCCACCGCTCGATTCGCCAAGCTTGTTGTTCTCGCCGTTGATGGTAACAATGAAAGACCTGAAGCTTTTCTAAACCTCCTCCTTGGGTTCCTTTTTATGCTAACGATGATGAAAACCTCCTCGCCATGGATAATGATGAAACCGTAATGATTTCTGAATCTGTTCGTCTCTCCTTCTTCATGAGGATGATGATGAAGAAATCCGATTGGGGTTTTGTGAATCCGAGTTGCGCCGTTGTTCTTCCCCTCTTGGACGCCTTCGAGGTGATGATGATAAGCTTCGAAGCTCTTCCGAACCTCCGGATCTTGACGACCGCCGTTTTGTTGCTTAGGGTTCCTCTTGGATCTGCACTTTTAAGATGATTTTATATTGTTGTAATCTTCTTCATGGGCTTTCGTTTTTCTGGGTTTGGCCGCGATTTTTAAGGTGGTGATGAAGTCAGAATTTGACGGGATTTGCTTTAGTTGTTGCTGGAAACTCGGTTGAATTTGTTGGTTGTTTAACTTGTTTGATCCGTTGGATTGTGCTTTTTCTAGAAATTGCTGTTAAGGCCATGTTTGGAAAACCAAAGTCGGGAGTTGGTTTCGGAGTAATCCGTTACCCTCTCGACACGCCCGATGATGAAACCTTTCTGAGGGCGTCGGAAAATACTAACCCGATAAAATTTGCTTGCTTTGATTTTGCAAGTTCGGAGAGTCGGAGGTTCGAAAAGTCGAAGAAATCGGACATGGAGCTTAATTTAGGAACTTAGGATTTTTAGAAAAAGAAAATGTAAATTATTATTATGTATTTTTTTTGTAATTTTATTCATTTATGATTTTTTTGTAAAGAATAATTACTATTAATAACAATTCTTTATTTTTATTTATTTATTATTTTTTTATGCAAAATAAAAATAAAAACCAACATTAAAATATATGTTTTTTGTTTAAAATATAAAATGAAAATAATATTAAAATAAAAAATAAAATTAATTTAAAATGAAAATGAGGATAATATATAAAAAGGAAAATAAAATTATCTAACATGAAGTGAGAGCAATATCTAAAATAAAATAAAGTTATTCAAAAAAAGAAATTATTTGAAAAGAAAATAAAAGTTAAAAATGAGATGAATTGTTTTAAAATGAATTGAGAATAAAATAGAATGAAATGAAATTGATTTAAAAATGAAAATGAAAGTAAAATGCAATACAATTGATTTACAAAAAATTGTAATGAAAATTGATTTATAAATGAAAATGAAAGTAAAATGCAATACAATTGATTTACAAAAAAATGAAATGAAATTCCATAATTTTTTTTATTAATTCATAATTCCTCCGATTTATCCGACTAATCTCGTCTCCGACATAACTTTCGATTAAATCTTTCAACAATTCAAATGAGCAATTTTATCCGGATAAATCCAACTCTGTTCGATTAAACTCAAATGACCCCGCTTTTCCGACTAACTTCATCCAAACAAAATGACCATTTCGCCCCTCATAAGCTAAAGAGCGCACAAATGTGACTTTCCCGGCAAAACCAAGCAGACTACACACACCTGTTAATGGTTAGTTACAATGCCATGCGAATGATATGACGTGCGAAATGAACCTAATAATCTCGGGGCAAAATTTGGGGTATTACAGAGGGTCTTGATTATTTTGACACCTACTCACCAATTGCCAAAACCACTACTGTGAGAATCAACATTGCTTTAGCTTCTTGTAAACAATGTCATATACATCAACTAGATGTAAACAATGCATTCTTGCATGGAGACATTGAAGAAAATACGTACATGATGATTCCCCCTGGACTTTCCACAAGCAAGCCTAACTAAGTGTGTAAGCTTGTTAAATCCTTATATGGATTTAAGCAAGCTAGAAGAAGATGGTATGAAAGGCTTACTTCATTTTTCCTTGACTATCACTACAGACAGACCATCTCAGACCACTCTCTCTTTGTCAAAACCAACACATCATCCATCACAATCCTACTAGTTTATTTTGATGATGTGATACTAACAGGCAATAATCTCCATGAATTTCAAAGGATCAAAACAACTTTGGATAACACTTTCAAGATCAAAGACTTGGGCAAGCTCAAGTATTTTCTAAATATTGAAGTTGCTCATTCCAACGAAGGCATCCTTCTATACCAAAGAAAATATTGCCTTGATCTGCTAGAAGATTCAGGTATTCTTAACTCTAAACCCGTCTCCACTCTCTCTGATCCTACACTGAAATTGAACAAAGATTCTAGCACTCTCTATCATGATATCCCATCCTAGAAGACTCATAGGAAGGTTGCTATACCTCAATGCAACAAGGCTAGATATTACATTTTGCACCCAACAATTGAGTCAACTTCTGGCTTCTCCTACAAACACTCACTTCAAGGCAGCCTACAGAATCTTAAAGTACCTCAAATCTTGTCTAGCTCGAGGCATTGTTCTACCTAGAGACTCTTCCTTGCAACTACTTGGATATTCTGATGGTAACTAGCTTGGTTGTATTGACACACACATGTCTATCTTTGGCCAATGTTTCTTTCTTGATCGTTCCCTCATCTCATGGCTCACCAAGAAAAAACTCATTGTATCTTGTTCCTCATCTGAAACTGAGTCTCAGGCCCTTGCAGCAACCACATGTGAACTACAATGACTCATTTACCTCATGAAAGACTTACACATTACCTTCACCAAAACACCAGTCATCTATTGTGACAACCAAAGTGGCCTTTACATTGCCTCAAATCCTGTTTTTCATGTACGCGCGAAGCACTTGGAAATTGATTGTCACAATGTTAGAGCAAAGAAAATTCAAGGAGTCTTAAAGCTTCTTCCTGTCAAGTCCAAGGACCAGCTTGCAGACCTTTTCACTAAGTCTCTCCATCCTCAGCCTTTTCATGCACTATTGGTCAAGATGAAGTTGATAAACATCTATCAACCTTCATCTTGTAGCGGGATATTGAACCATGCCATACATGCAAACGTAAAGAATGATGATGATACAATCACGCATCAACAATTAACTTTAAATGAGTTTGTTACATGTTAGTTGGTTGATTAGAAGTTAGTTACTCTCTCATGGTTACACTATGATGTGCTATGATATAAGTTTCTTATGGTGTAAGAAACCATACTTGTATATATATCTTAGCTTGTAATAACTTCTTCTTCAATGAGAATTCTTCTTTCCAAAGTTCATTTTGATCTTCTTAACAACCAACACTTTTGGTTCTCTTAGTCTGGAAACAAAATCACAATAACAAACACATAAATTAACAGACAAGATAGGAAACATACGATAAGATGAACAATTTTGGAATGAATCCAAGTTCACGAACGGAAATCATGAGAGAGAAAAGAAAAAAGAAAACAAAACCTGAAAGGTAGTGCTTGAAGGTGCGACGACCAGAGAGCAAGAGCGTAGTGGAGGGGAGGCGACAAAAAATGGTGCGATAAAGAAGGAACCTCTTTTAGTTTTGACTGAAAACGTTATAAGAAAGGAAAGAATATTAGTATTCTCTTATTTTATTTTATTTTATTTTTTAAATAATAAAAAACGAAAGTACTTGAATAGCTAGTTTCTAGTTTTTATCGGTTTACATTGATTTCCATCGGTTCAAATACATAACCGATCTAACAATTGAATTAAACCGGTTATCACTCAAATTTCCAATTCAACCGATCCGACCAACCAGTTCGGTCTAGTTTTAAAAGTTATAAAATTATCCATATCAACTATTAATATATTTGAATTAACATTAATGCAAAGTGTAAAAATAATAAATTAAAAATATTAATTAAAGAATATAATTAAAAGATAAAAAATAAAATTTCATCAATAACATTTATTTTAAAACAGAGAGAGTAACTTTTTCCCTTGTCTACCGGCCGGGTCATCTAGAATTTGTCTATAATCTCATTAAACTCAAACAAATATAGGCTTTCCATGATACACTCCAATTTGAAACTCAATGTAGGATCTATCTTTTTCCTTAAAACAATTTTCTCTCATGTCCTGAACCCGTTTTATAAAGAACAAAACTGTACAGGCTCATAAAAACCCTAATATAGACTATACTTCAGAAACCTAGTTTGGAGACTAATGATCACATCAACAAGAGACCATGACACAACAAATCATAAATTCTGATTATAAAATGAGCTAACACTGCAATATCATGACTTTTCGTGTGTACTTTCATTCAACTCTATTATTGATAACAATTTTTTCAATGTTAAGATTCTCAACATGTGTACAGTTGATTGAAGACAATTTGCTTGTACAAGGAAGGTGCTGCGAGATCATGCATGTGAAGAATTTGTTTAAAATCTTGTAATTATTTTAATATTCATTTTAATTACGTAATTAGTTGGACACAATATGATAATTGAATTTCATAATTCATGATTATTTTCAATGCCACCATCTGGATAAGCTCAAATGTGTCATTCATTCACCAACCCAGACAAAGAATCTGACAGACTTAATTACATAAGTTAACAAAATTAATTAACATTTTTTCCTTCACAAAGTTTTTTAATAATACTACACCATTCATTTTTGAAAAATCATCAATTTCAAGAACACCACCATAAACTTTGCAAAAGTTAATCTTGACTCATCTATTCTGCTCTCTCATGCATATTGACAACTCAAACGTGTTTGATCCGTAAACCTTTTATGTACACCAATAATTTACATGTTACTCTCACATGAACGACACTGTCTTATTATTGTCCTTTTTCTCTCTTCCCCACAATTTTTTGTTTTCTCGTAATTTCAAAAATAAATTGTTTTTCTATCTTATCATGGAAATGAGGAAATCAATAGTGTAGATGGAGAAAAAAAATAGATAGATCAGAGTGTAGACAAAGTGGAGTAAAGATCACATGAGGGGACAATTTGATTATAGTGCATGGTTTCACCAAGGACGAGTTGTTAATGGCAAAAAATAATTAGATAGGTTAATATGAATTAAGTATATGGGGAAAAGGACAAAGGAAACATGTATGTCTTGTCTTTCAAGTGTTTTATTTTAATAATTATAATAATAATAATGAGTGTTTTTATTTTTCCATGTTGCTCGTTGCTATGATTTTGGCTAAATTTTGATGAGTTTGGCTTTGAATTGAGTTCCACCACTTTGATATAATTGAAGTTTTAAAACATGACTTTGCATCAAATAAGGATGTTGAGTCTTGTCCAATTCCTTGTTTGTTAGGTTTTGGTGTTTACAGTATTTCTTGATGTTTTCGTTTTCTTTAATGCATGACAACAACTAATAGCCTAGTCCTTTATTGATTTTCTTTAAAAAATATTCCTTGTTATTTTTACTCTTTTTTTTGGTTTTAGAAAAAAGAGTTGATCGGTCGACAAATACTTGTATGTTGACACTGTAATTCTTTTAAGATCTCAGATTCGTAATTCCATTGAATGTAACAATCTCTGTGTTAGTTCAGTCTATATATAATCTGCTCACACTTGAGCCCTCGATAAGACATTGTTTTGAATTAATCGGCCATAAGATCGAATACTAAATTTTAAAATAATTAAAACAATTACATAGTTTCTTGGAAGATGGAATAAAGGGACTAGTTTGGAATATAGAGGGTGAGAGAAAGAAGAGGGACATATTTTCTTGGAAATTAATTGAAGTGCCTTTGTTGGCTTGGCAGTGTCCTAAAAGTACGTCTCGATGAACTTAAAAGGGGCTATTAGGCTGCTTCAATTTGAAGGGTCAAATACATCTCTATCTTGATGCCTATGGTAGTGTGCAGTGCACATAGAGTTGGGTTTTCAAAGAAGCAATTATAGACTAGTCAAATTTTGAATTTTCTTTTTCTTTTCAAATACATTTATGATATCATTTTGGTTTATAAAAAATTTAAAATATTATTTTATTAAAAAGATACCCAACTGAACTAAGTAGGTTCTTGTCAATCAAGCCCATTCTACTCCTTCATCTAACTTATATTAAAACAATATCAAAATTTATATGCATCATTGCTTTTTAATTTTAATGTAATTATAAAGAATAGTATCTTTTAAATTATTGAAAAAAAACTTAAAAATTGTATTATTCCATCTGTGCATATAGTCGAGAGAGTTGGTTATTGAATGTTGCGTCTATATTTTGATGTGTATTTAGTGTTTTAAATTTTTTTAAAAACAATATAATTTTATATTCTAATATATTAGATTGTTTTTGAAACATTTAAAAATATCAATTACACGTCAAAATATATTTGCAATATCCAAATCTATTATTTTAAAAATCCTCCAAAAATGAACTCAACATATTTAACTGATTTGAGAGAATTCCAAAAAGAACTCCAACCCCTTCAATCAAGAATCGTTTTCCTATAATATAACCCATCTACTTCTAACCTAATTTGATGGCATAAAGCCAATGAATGCAACCAAAAACACGCATGTAAAACTGTAACAATGCCTTGCAAGTAAACTTTTTTTTTACCTATTCGCATTCTACACAATACCCTATGAATTGACAACTCACAAAACCATTCTTACCTCTCTTATATTCTTCCATTTTCTGCCTAATCCCTTCCTTCATTTCATTAATATTACACGCAACTTTCATCATCCTCATCTAATTCAACAAACAAACCATCACATAACTCTCCAAACATTTTGACATTTCAAAAACATCAATATTAATAATATATCAATGCAATAGATACAAGAAATAACCCAAAATAAATGAAATAAAATGGTAATGTAGATTTCATTTAAAATAATAAACAAAAATGTAATTTTATTTATACTTTTTAAAGATAGAATTAAAAAAAGATAGTATATGGACATTGTAATTACTTATTTAGGTAAAATAAATAAAATTATTATTTATTGTTGCTAAGAGAGAAAGACCTCAACGGTTGAATTCTTGAGAGTAAGGCAAACAGGGCAAGCACTGCAATGCGCATCGCATTCTCTACAAATGCACAAATGCCGACAAGGCAAAACAACCACCGTCGCCACGCGCTTTAAACACGCTCTACATTTCCCACGCGCCTCCGCAACGACAACCACTCTGTCCGGATCTATGTAAGCCGATTCGGCATCCGAAGCCTGTCCTTCCACGGCGCAGGAGACGCCGCCGGCGTCGTCTCCGGTTTGGCACATTATGGTCTGTTGCAGCTTGGCTTGGAGAGAGGCTGCCGCCGCTTCCTGGGCCCGGGCTTTTGCCTGCCAGGCTTGGGCTTCCATGGTTAGCTGAGCCGCACGCGCTTCTAACTCAGCGTTTTTGCGGGTGGCTTTTGCTACCTCTGCTTCTTTCTCTCTTAGGCGTTGCGATAAGGCTTCCTCCGCCGTGGTTAGTAGCTCTCGGTAATGTCTCTGTCTCTTCTCCGTCAGCGTCCGCCGGAGTGTCTCTCCCTGATTTTCCAATAAACCAAATATCCAAAAATTTTAACAAAACAAAAATTTGAAGAAAAAAAATGGAGATATTTATTAAGAGAAATTTGAAATTTTTTTTTACCTGTGCTTGAATGAATTGGTCTAATTCATGACGTTGTTGTTTGATTTGAGAAACAAGTCCTTGTGATAATAGAGACGAGAAAGTTGAGGAGTGACAACCTTGTTGTTGTTGTTGTTGCTGTTGTTGAGATTGAAATTGATGAAGTTGTAACTGTAATCTTTGTTGTTGTTGATGATCATCGAATGATAATCGAAGGCCAGTAGAGACGACATTTTGCTGCTGTTGTTGTTGTTGATGATGGAGTTGAGAAAGATGAATAATCTGTGAAGGTTGAGATTGTAAAGAGAAATGATTTATAAGATCATTAGGTGATGTTCCGGTTGGTTCTCTTCCTCTCTTGCGAGAAGAATTATTAGTACCTGAGAATGAGTTGAAACATGATCAATAATACGAAACAATGAAGAATTAATTGGTCGGTGTTTAAAAGATGAATAAACATAAAACATAAACATAAACATACTTGTGTTGTTATTGTTGTTGTTGCATAGGATATGTGGATGATGATGATGATTATGAGTTTGATCAAGAAGTGCTAGTCCTAATGCTCCCGGTGGTTGTGCCGGTAAAGAGTATTCATGTTCTTCTTGAACATTTCTACTGTTACAGTTACAATAGAATAAATGATTAATTCACACTTACAATTGAATTTGAGTTTGATGTTATATAACATTTATGAATGAAGGAAGAACCTGTTATTGTTGTTGTTGTTGAGAAGAAGAACATTGGAAGGATATTGAGCTTGAACAGCCATGAAGAACAATAGAATTCAATTGTTGGTGTTGTTTGAGAAAAATGGATGGAGATATATGGTATTGATGGAAGAGAATCAGTCCAAGAGAGACACCTTAATATTCTGCAACCTCTTTCTCCTTTTTCTCTTGTTCCTCTACTTAATTGCCTTTTCTTTACAACTACTTATTCTACCTTACACTTACACCTATATATTGTTGTATAGTATTTATTTATATATACCTTTCCTCTCAATTCTCCATCCATTTTTTTATTTACTATTTAGATAATAATAATTGGTGTCCATACACAAATTTTAAGATTAAAAAATAGAGAATGGTAGTAGTAATAACGTTGGTAAATAAAATGGGTGATGTATTGTTGTTTGTTTTGTTGTAATAGTTGTTGTTTGTTGTTTTTTACTATACTATTGTGTGTGGCCCATGCGTCTCTTCCTACCTTTCTTTTTCTTCCATCACACTTTCTTTTTCCTTTTTCCCATATTTCCCTCTCATTATTTTTAATTCATTCAACCATTCATATTATTATTTTACTTAAATTATTTATTAACATAATAATATTAATAATACTAGAAAAAGAAATTTGTGAATTTGGATATGGATATGTCTTTTAAAGTTTGAAAGAATAATAATGCATTTCTCACGTGGAACTAATGCTATCCTTATAGAGAATCAAATTTAATCACTCTTATTGCTTTTTTATTATTAGCTTATATGAAATGGATGCATCATGTGATTTTCTTATACTAATTAATTTTTATTTTTTAAATTTAATTAAATATGAATATATTTATAAAATAATTTAGTGCTAGTTATTATCTTTGATTATAAAATATTTGGCACGAAAAAGATAATAGAGACATACATGATGAAAATATGGAATGCATCATGCATGTCACTTTATTACTAAATCAAACATTTCTGTCCCTCAGATTTATCATGTTTCATGCCAGTAATTTCATATTCAATAAAAGATCGGAAAAATTAATATTTTATTTCTACTCTTAATTATTGATCATAATCAATAGTATCATTTAATCTAATGCAATACTCATTTTTTTTAAACGAATCTGATATTTTCTACACTTAACTTAAATGGGAAGCTAATCTTTTGAGTTGGAAAATAGTGTCTTTTTTTCATTTTAAGTAAAAAAAGTTATTTATTATTTTTTTAATCATGCAAAAAATAGATAAATACTTTGTAAATTTTTTGATTATTAAAAACATTTTTAATATTAAGTTTTTCCTTTATTGAAATATTAAATTATTAGTTATTACTATTTCACTTGAAATGGTTCTTTTGATATATTTTTTTTAAATGGATAGTTTCCTTTTAAACCATTCTTAATACACAGTTAATGAATCATTTTGTTAAAGCGTTTATTCTTTTTCTTAATATACAAATTAAAGCGTTTATTCTATAATTATATTAAAAAACGTATAATTATATTTAGTATTGTTTCAGTCTTCCATTCCTCATTGTTATATTTAGTATTTTTCTTATTGTTTTTAGATCTTAAAAGCAATGTTAGTGGAAAATCTAAATTTAATTTTTACTGGGTCTTGTATGTTCAACCTATTCACAGCTGTGATTCTTCATTGATCTTTTCTTAGAAAATTATTATGAGTAGATTAAGGTATTCTTCCCGATCTAGATGCATCCATAATTGAAATAATCACTTCGATTTCTTTGCTAATTTTCTTCTTGAATTGGAAATGGATTTGCTAATTAAAACAAACGTTTTCATATATAGGACTATTTCAAATTACCTAAAAACTAACGTAGCAAAATTTAATCCCATAGAAACTTTCAAATATGATTCATCCGTTATGTTATGACAAATTGATGATTTTAATGAGTTTAAACCAAAATTTATGGTTTTAAATTAGAATAAAAATTTTGTGAGAATTAACTTGCATGTAAGTAATTTTCTTGTAAATTAAGAAACATGAAATATAAAAATAATTAAATTGTATGTGACAAAATAGAAGGCTCTTGCATCACGCAAATATTAATTTCTTCAAACACGCATCTTGTGAAAACATAAATCCAAGGAGTAATTACAGATCCTTCTCAACAAGTAGGTCAGGGGACAGACCTCGAAAAACAAAATGGACCAGAGTAGGTTAAGATCTATATTTCAAGTTACTACTAGTATTTTATTTTAAATAATTGACTCATACAAGCAAGCATAACTAAAGTTTTATTTTTATTTTTTATGGTTGTTATAAAAGAAAAAAGAATCATAATTAACAGTCACTTGATGAGTTGATTTTATAATTGATGGTTAAAATGTTATGAATGATCTTAGGTTAATAATTTTGTATAAAAATATTAGATGTTTAAATCCGTAATATTTTATTTATTTATTTTTAAATAATGAATTTTAACTAATTATTTGATAAAAAAAATCAACAAGCAAGTATTAGTGAGTAGTTATTTGTAGTCTGTCAATGCTAAAGTGAAAAACAGAGTAAGAAATAGCAAGTTCAGACAAAAGATGTAGAATTCAGAATATTTGATTCTCTAGTGAAAGAGGATAGTTATAGTGTGCCTCCAACGTTGGGGCAATTGTTACATTGCATTGGGTTGGATTATTAGGTTCAACACAAGTAACAGCTAGGGATTACGTGGCGTAGGGAATATCAGCACGTAATCTTCATCCTGATTCAACTGATATATGATTCTTAGAGCACCTCCAATGGTGCAACCTATTTTTAGATTCTTTGTAGGACCCACTCTTTTAAAGCAACTCATTTAATTTTCACTTCAATAGTGCAACTCCAAAGAACCCATATTGGGTCCCACCACTTTACTTAAAATATATTATTTATATTAAATTTATTTTATTTAAAATTATAATTTAAATATTTAAATTTTAATTAATATAAATACAAATTAAACATAAAATTAAAATTAAACATAAAATTAAAAATAATAATTAAAATTAAATTTAAATATATGTCACATAATTAAAAACAATAAAAATAAATAACATCACATAATTAAAAACAATAAAAATAAAGAGTAAATAAAATAAAAAAAAGTTAAAGAGTAAATAAAAGTGAGAGAAAATATGATTGATATAAATTTTTCCATTTATAATAAATAAAAAAAGTTAAAAAAAAATAATAATAAAGTCGTTGCACAACGGTTAAATAATTATTTTAATAATATAAAAAAAATGAAGAATCATTGCTTATGTTTGTAACGTTCAACGGCTGGAACAAATTTTTGTTGACAATTTCAATGTCAAGCTGGCAAACCAATTTGAAAAACCACCGTTGGAGGTGGTCTTAGAAGGTGTAAGACCGGTTCTTTAGAACACGGGTAGTTGTCTGATGACGTGTCCCCGTGTGGGAAACACATGGAGAATCTGGGGAAGGCACGTGAACTTTCTCCGTGCTAGATAGTAGTTTGTCCAACCGCAGAGAGTATTGAGCGTGCCCGACGGAATGGAGGATTAAGTTTTCCTAAGGTAATATTAAGTTGAATCTGCCCGATTGTGGAGTAGGTACTGACCCAGTCCAAAACAATTTTTGAAAAATAATTTCAAATAACTATTTGATAAAACAAATTAACAAAAATAATCATCAAGCAAGTATTAGTGAGTTACATTTCTATAATTTTATTCTGAATAGTTATTTGTAGCAGTGAAAAATAAATTACCACTTGCAGTAGTATTGAAGATACATGTGAGTGATTATGAAAGAAAATGGACTTTCATGTGTGATTTTATTATTTTTACGTGAGGGAATAATGTGTGATCTCTATGAGAAAGAAACATATACAAAAACCAGCAAGAAAAAAGAACATATACAAAATTTAGATTAGATAAATTCTAATGGTGAAAGATTGTCTATTACATTCTCTTACGAAAATTACACACGAGATAATATGTAAATTTATAAACTAATTCAAAGAATAAAAAATTGTAAAAAACTAAATATTATTTAGTGTCCTTTTGTGAAAGTTAATCAATTTTGAATTTTATACCTCATTTAAAAAAAATTATAAGTATTAAACACTTATTTATAATAAATTTGTCAAAAATTATTTGTTAGGTCTTCATATATAATTTAAACATTTATATAAATTATTGTTTCTTTTTAACAATTTAAATTGCAGAATTTGTGAATCTAACTTAATTGATATTAGCCACCATAAACAGAATTAATAAACCCACAAGAAAAAGTTGAAGGCATATAGCATAATCTTCCCCCAAAACCAAGAATGATATGTAACTTTAATTAAAGAAAGAGAGAAACCACTAAAAAAAAAGTAGTAAGAAAAAGAAAGCAAAGAGATGAAAACATGACAGAATTTGTGTTTGTCTTTTACTTGTTAGGCCTCTGAATAAAAGGGTCGGCTATACTATATTCTTGCTCCATTTAAATTATGATGACAATATCACAAGCTAGCACGGCAAATTCTAATCTATGATATCTTTATACTATTAGCCATTGTTTTCTTAACCCTCTTAGCTAATGAAGACAGCCCCACCTTTCTCAATCTACTCAATTTTCTTTTGTTTGTTTATTCTTTGAGTAAATTATATTGGTGCTTATACAGTTAATAGGGCAACAACCTGTCTGCACTTGCCTTGTTTCCTTCATAAATCCTAATGCTTGGATGCTCTCTTTTTTTCTTTGCTTTATATCTTTTGGTCCACCATTCCATTCATTGCTTTAGGTTAGCTACCTCCATAATACTCCCATTTTCTCATCAATAATACTCATAGCTCATTGTTTGTCACAATGATTATATCAAATTAGTATATAGTTTAAAACATTCATTAACAAATAAAAATTATGATAAATATATATATATATATATATGAGATTAGTTATTGTTTGTAAAAAAAAAGAGTTTAGTTAGTATATTATGTCTCTTGATAGTGTTAATTTTTTGAAAAACATTCAATTGGTTTTACTATTTAGTATTTGTGTATTTCATAATGTTACTTATAAAATGCCCACATTAATAATAGAGGGTAATTAAAATTATTTTATACGGGATATGAGGTTTGGACCAAGTAGGAACAACTTCCCTTAAGTTTAGTTTGGCGTAAGCAGGGTATGATTTACAATCTTACACCATTTTTTTTACACCTTCACAATTTGAAACTTTTTAACTCATGTCAAACAATGAATGGTCTTGTATTTAGTTCTAATATGTGGAGTGGATTTGACATACAACGATTTATCATGTCGTCTTTCGGTTTTAGTTACCGATCATATCTTCTTGAGTTACCTCTTGGTCTGGGTCGAGTTTTACCTAAAAATTGTAGAAGGTCGAGTTTCCATAGGAAGTGAAGGATATTTAAGGATATTACCCAACCTTTGTTGTTTATCAGGACATATCTTAACCATATTTCTATTGTTCGTAGGTTTTGTTAAGTATAACAAGTGTGAGTAGTATGTGTAATAGTCTCATATTGGCTAGAAAAGTGGAGACTTGAGCATTTATAAGTGGGAGAATTCATACACCTATCATCTTAAAATTTTGGGTGAGTATGTGGTGTGTCTCTCACAAAAGGTGTTGCTCTAAAAAGGAAAGTCTCACAATATTCAATGCTCCCTAGTAGAAAAATCTTCCCTAACAGTGGTATCATGAGCCTTTGGTTCGAGGAAGGGACCGACTCACTTGTATCGAAAGTATCCCCACAGGTCGTGGGTAGAGTATCTCGGTGAAGAGTATCAACGACGGTACAAGTGTATGTGGAAGTAGAAAAGAGCTTCCGCTTAAGGGGGAGCATTGTGGAAGTATTGTGGATAGACTCATATTTGAGGGGAGTGTTAAGTATAACAAGTGTGAGTAGTATATGAATAGTCTCATATTGGCTAGAAATATGGAGACTTGAGCATTTATAAGTGGGAGAACCCATACGCATATCACCTTAAGCTTTTGAGTGAGTATGTGGTGTGTCTCTTACAAAGGTATTGCTCAAAAAAGAAGTTCCATGATGTTCAATGTTCTCTAGTGAAAATATCCCCTAACAGGATTGGGGAATCTTATAATTCCCTGGTGTTAGGTGTTGAAATTCTGGAAAGTAGATCACAGATGTTCTAAGAGATATCGAGACATTGATCTATGCTAAAAACTGAACAAAGATAGAACATAAACATTCTGTTCTCTTAAACTCAAGAACACTATGAACCTTCAAGATCAAAACAGTGGCATGACAAATGTTTCAACATCTGTCAAAATATATACCTCAGATCAAAAGTACAGACTGAATAAATCATAAGAGAATGAAAAATAACACAAGATATGATGATCCAGTTTGGTGCAATTCACCTACATCTAGGGGCTACCAAGTCAAGAATGAATTCACTATTAGTAGTATTAATTTAAAGCTAAACTTCCCTGTTTACAACTCCTCACTTAATCCCTACCAAGTATAATTCTATCTAGAAATCACCATCTAGATAAGAGAAGCCTATCTCAATTCCTAAATCACCTCAATGATATCTAACAGTTACAATCTCCAACAACTGCATCAGACTGTTCAATTGAAAGACATTCCTTCCAATACAATATTCAATCAAGACTCTTGATTAACAATGATACTTGGATTTGCTTAAAAGCTTCATCTAAGAACAATACATAATTCATTATCTACAAGTTTCTGAATCTGTAACATTATGTCTACTATAATGTATCAATCGATACAAAGGCTGACTTACAACACAAGAAAGTACACGACTCTTAAAACCCTAAATCCTTATTTTCTACTTTACAAAAGTCTTAGTAAGAATTCTTATTCTACCATAGGTCTTGGTCTTCCTTTTATAGCCTTCAGTTGTCCATGAGCTTTGAAATATCTGTTTAATTATCCCTTGGCCCGTGTTCTGATTGCTCCTTAAATCTTGGACCAGATCTGCAACGAATCTGCTGCACCAAATCAGGATGTCGAGTCCACAATGCTAGGACATCTTGACTGACATGCCTTTTTTCAGCAAATTTCTTCTTGTTGGAATGTCTTGTATGACATCATATTTTACCAAAATTTTAGTCAAATTTTTAGAGCATTCAATCTCCCCCTTTTGACAATTTTTGGCTAAAACACCTTTTGCACAATAAACCCAAGATGATACGGAGGAAGTGAGTAGAAATTCCTGAAGTCATTTCAGCCAGCCTATGACGACTCCTGTAAGCTTTCATCCTTCTCGTACAATTGTATGGATGGTTTACACAATGTACACCACTTATTGTATGTCGTCTACCCTTTTCACCTGGTGTACATGAGGAAGAAGATGCACGAGACTCCCTCTCAAACCTAGAACAAATGATGTTTCCTTGGGAAAACCAAACACCAACCTGAATTATCCCGATGATGACTCAAGGAAGTAGTATGCAACTCCGGATAACTCAGAACACAAGACACAACTGTGTTCATAACTCAAATCATAAGACACAAAAGAAAGACTCAGAAAAGAAACTAAGACACAAATAAGATGTTAGAATATCTTATCCAACATTCTTGCAAAACAACTGCAAGAATGGATTCCATACCCAAAAGGATATCTATTATGTGTTGTACGGACCAACACACAACTGAGATGAAAACACACCCATTCGCCCCCGCCCCTTTTAGCCAAAAATTGGCAAAAGTAACCAACATAATTCCAGACCCACATGGTACTTACCCAAACCCGGACAAAAGCCATAAAGACACGACACAACATGAGAAACACAACCTGAGACTAATGAAACACATACCCCTTTTAAATACTCAAGCAATTACTTTAAGAATTAACATTCCATAGAAGTTACCGAAGAACAATTCAATGAAGATATAAATTTAGGTAGGTAGCTTCAACATAAATGACAGTGCACCGCCCAACTATGATTTGACTGTTTCAACTTTAGGGTAAATCGTCCAAACAATGCGCATGTTTCAAGACACATGTTTAACACGCCTTCTCTTAGGCATGCTCTCCATTGTCCAAGGAACACCGTCCAAATACACCTTCTTGGAAATAACCATAAGTCCTAAACAATGTTCTAACATCAGGTCAGACTTTGTATAATCCTTTTCATGGCCTCAGAGGCATAGTCACAGATCCTTCAGGTAATCCCAGTATGCTCTTGTCAACCAGAGGCTTACTAAGATGTTAATACATCATGTCCAACATCTTCCAACAAGGATTCCCATGAACCTTGACTCGTTATGCAGAGAAAAATAAATTCTCCCTGACAATATCCAATCTTATTTCTCATGTCCCTCCCAAGAATTAAGAACACAGTTGATATAATTTAGTAGCCTTAACAGCTCAACCTTCTATGCAGAACTGACAAAGCCATAAAATCCACACACCACGATGTCAAGACATCTTGCTTGACATCACATCTCATATGATTCACATGAACACCTTCATGATCATAAGTTAGAAAGATACCAGGACCACACTCCTTGTATCATAACCAAATAATTTTCTATTGACACCAAATCACACTAATGATTACTCTCCCTCTGAACAGATCCACACACTGTATAAATTCCTCTAGAATTTTACTGCTATAGACAACTTTGTTCTTGAGAATAAATCCAATCAAATCTGACATGCTCACATCCCCGAATTCTCTTAACTCCTTGGTTATCCAAGATATCATCCACACTTGGAAGTCATTAATATTCTTCACTAAAAGAAGAGGAATACGTCCACAAGCAGTCAAAATTCACACAGTCTTGATCACACTCCACTTTTGATCCAAATGGTGAGTAACAAACTCTACACCATGAACTTTAGATTATCTTTCCTCTCTAAAATGATGTTACAAACCCAAGTTAAGACATCATTCTCAATCATATGACTCGTCTGCTTTGGATCTGGTGCCGACCTCCATAGGAATAGATTTTTGCATGGAAATCCATACACCTCCTTTTGCAATGAGCACATGAGGATCCCGAAAGATCACAGCTGCAGCAGCAAACTAGAGAGAGAAACAAACTCTCACAAGCCTAAAAAAACTTCAACTCAGAAGCACAATGTTCAGACATCCTATCTGACATTACCGAGTCAGCACCCATCCTTAAGCATCCAAAGAGGAGATTCCCTCTGACAGATACCAACATAAGATATAGATTGAGCAACAAAAACAGACTTCTTTTCGATGTCTGCTTCTCCTCCGACCTTCAATCTTCTATCCTCCACTTTGCAAAAACACCACAAGCCAAAGTGCATCAACACTATTAAGCAATACACTTTAGCATATAGTTCCTTAGAGCACACTCAAAAGACACTTTCCTTTAAAGTAACCATGCAGATTACTTTTCACAAGTTCCTTGATCATGTGGAAACAACTGAACTGGAGCTTCCAGTACAAACACCCTCTTACCCCAGATAGAACTCTGGACCACTCATATCAAACACTTTATATGAGACTCCAAGAAGATATGAAAACACCAAGCAATCAACAATTCCCTTGGGCTTTTAGTTATTGCATGATCCAAACAGAATGAGATAGACTTAGGAAACAGCCATATAGTTGGAGGGCATCCACTCCTAAGACAGTCGACTTATACAAGATGATACAACCCCACTGCACAAAAAGGGCCTCAGTATCAACATCCAGATGTTCAGTCCAATGTCAAAACATTTGATTTATATCATTAACTTGACTAGCCAACTGATGAAACCATACATTCCTAAAACATTCTTGAAGATTAGACCCTTAGACTACCAGATAATTTATTTCCCTCATGTTAGAACAAGAGTTCCATACTCTTATAGACTTAATCATAAAATCAAGTTTGAGTAAACAACCTCCATTCTGAATATAAGAAAGAAAAGCAATAGCCATTCCTTTGCAGGATGAACAAACATCATGATGTCAGTCTGCTACAAGTACAGTTCTCCAAGGAAATGATCAAGAAATGATCAGAGTCCCCACCAGATTCAGACCAAATGGAAAAGGTAGTCATAGGATAGACGACTATCTGCAAGATCACCTAAGTCAGCCAAAAAAGTCTCTAAGATGTCAGGTTGAATGTCCTAGACATGGTTATTTGAATTTCATATGCACATAATCTGGTAGAGATGTCTTCACAGCCCTTCAGCATAAATTATACCACAAGCTCCTTCAAAGGATAGCCAGGCACCTATCACCATATCAGAAATAAACTGACCTAAAGACAACTTACCAAAGCTGATGGTGTCTTGTTATTCATCTTCACCAGCATACATATACAAGACAAAACTCTTGGATAAAGGCTTCCTAGGTAACAGACCAGAAGACTCTTCAAGACCAATCTGAAGAAGATTCCCAACACACAATTGTTTATCCTCCAGAACATATGCTGCATTTATCCTTTGTCCGAGAAGTTCACTCCTTAGAACAACAAGATTCTGCACACACTCTTCAGAAGTGATGTTTCAACATCTGGTTGAACATCAGGTCCTTTTCCCATGAACAAGACATTGGATCTTGAGTTCTTACACTATCTGAAGCTACATCTTCAGTTGTGAGATCATCTTTCTTGAACACCAAGAAAAAAGGATAACCAATTAAATACTTGCTAAGGTAAAAAATAGCAATTGATTTTAAATCCATTTATGTATTCTTTAGATTTGCATCCCTCCTTACATTAGTTGCAAGACCATAAACAACCAACACAACCTAGAAAGATATCTTCAAGGCACAAAACTTCCTTAGAAGAGATCTGATAGGAGATCCTCAAGCAAGGACATTCTCCTATAGGGTTGGTAGCAAAAATAAATAGCTTATGGCTCTCCTCCATGATATGGAAATCTCATGTCTTACTTCAAGTATCCTTGAAGCATCCATTTGACCATCTATACTTCTGAAAAACAAATTCAAAACTGACTTTATGAGTGGACTTGAGAAATAACTCAAGTATCTTTGGCAAATAGTGACATAGAGTGTTTATCAAATCCAATGAATACACAAGACCTCATATCAACCTCTTTCCTTCAATTTCTCTTCATGTTATCTGATTGGAACTATCTCCCAAGCAACATATGAAAATCCTTCAGAAGACTCCAGGTCACAATGCTTTCTCATGTCTATAGGTGCCAAGAACAACTATAGAAACTAACACCATCTTCAACATGCCAAGATAGATGTTAGAGCAGTTTATAAGACATCATGTTTAATACAAGTAACATTATCAACAACAGCAGACGAATCTTCACGGATCACTCAGTCAACCATCCGAAGTTGTCAGGCCAGATTCAGAACATTATCCTCATATCTTCCAATATCCTTGAAGATAATAGTAATGGATGAACGGATCATGCAATATCCTTCCTTGTTCAAAGAGATGTCGAGACATTGATCTTTACTAAAACCTGAACAAGGATAGAACAAAAGCATTTTGTTCTCTTAAACTTAAGAACACTTTGAACCTTCAAGGTCAAAACAATGTCATGAAAAATGTTTCAACATATATCAAAACATATACTTTAGATCAAAAGTACAGACTGAATAAATTATAATAGGATGAAAAATAACATAAGATATGATGACCCGATTCGGTGCAATTCACCTACATCTGGGGGCTACCAAGCCAGGAATGAATTCACTATTAGTAGTATTAATTTAGAGTTAAACTCCCTATTTACAACTCCTCACTTAATCTCTACCAAGTATAATTCTATCTAGAAATCACCATCTAGATAAGAGAAGCCCATCTCAATTCCTAAATCATCTCAATCATATCTAACATTTACAATCTCCAGCAACTGCATCAGACTGTTCAATTGAAAGACATCCTTCCAATACAACATTTAGTCAAGACTCTTGACTAACAATGATACTTGGATTTTCTTAAAAGCTTCATCCAAGAACAATACATAATTCATTACCTACAGGTTTCTGAATCTATAACATTATGTCTACAATAATATATCAATCGATACAAAGGGTGACTTACAACACAAGAAAGTACACGACTCTCAAAACCCTAAATCCTTATAATATATTTTTATAAAACTCTTAATAAGAATTCTTATTCTATCCTAGGTCTTGGTCTTTCATTTATAGCCTTCAGTTGTCAATGGGATTCGAAATATCTATTTAATCATCCCTTGACCCATGTTTTGATTGCTCATTAAATCTTGGACCAGATCTGCAACGGATCTGCTGCACCAGATCAGGATGTCGAGTCCATAATGCTAGGACATCTTGACTAACATGTCTTTTTTCAGCAGATTTCTTCTTGTTGGAACATCTTGTGTGACATCATGTTTTACCAAAATTTTAGTCAAATCTTTAGAGCCTTCAGGTGTAATCATTTCAACGTCAGAAAATGTAACTACCTAGACTTCCTTTTCTCCATATATCTATTCATAATTATTACTTAGTGTTTGTGATCTTATATAAATATCACTTCCTTTTCTTGAACTTAACTTTTCATTTTCTTAACTTTTTTAGAATTCAACATTCTTCCCTCTTAGTAACTTCGCGTTTTTAACTCCATTATTTTTGGTGAAGTTTTTCTTGTGAGTTTTCTTATTTATTTTTGGAGTTTCTTTGAATTTTCTACATGCTTTATAAAGTCAAAGGTGATTTCTTTTTCTATGACATTTGCTTAAGGGATTGGATTTGTTTAGGATTTATGAGTAGAGTTTGTCAGGGACCATAATCTGTTAGGGTTTAACTCTATAATTATACTCATTAAATTTGATATGTTTGATAGATAATCAAATGAAATAATAAAAAGGTAAGTCTAATTACGGTAATTGTAAGACAAAATTGTGTGAAATAGAGAACACAAAACTAAGTATATGTCTTAATGTACTCCACTCTTGCAAACATGTAGTTACATAACTATGGATGACTAGGTGAAATAGAGAATGTTGAAGACTAAGTACCTAAATTCTAAGGTTATACATGATGTCTTCATGAAATTTCTTTTTGACAATACACTCACCATGGAAGTGGGAGTTGTTATAGTCCAAGTACATTTTATGCGATAGAAAAGAAAGTTACAAAAAATATTGTTCCTATTTAATGAATTGTTTACATGTAATAATAAGAAAAAAGATATTAGTGTTTGGTTCATCATTGTGGGAATCAATCATCCCCAAATTTTATGAATATTGTTATAATTACTATAATAAAAAAACCAACTTTATTAATTGTTCATTTAATCAATAAAAACTGGTACACATCAAATTCTTTGTGGGATCTATCTTTTATATTACATGATATAGTTGTGCACTCGTGAATGTGTCAAGTGTTTGGCATCATTGCATGTAATTTTTGTTGAAATTGATTTTTATTTCTTGCTGATTTTTTTCTCTCTTATTTTATTTTTTGTTATGTTAAAGTGTCTAGTATGATATTTTTAGCATGACATATACTCATAAAATACTCAGTCTTTATTATAAGAAGTTCTTTGATTAGATAAAATCATATCAAGGTTATCTATGCACATAGTGAACTTACTTAAGGTTTCATGCAAATATTCAATTTCAGCTCTTAAAGAATCACAACTTTCACATTTAATAGATTGCACAATACATTATTAAAGTTGATTCAATTCATATATGATTCTTTCATTTTCATCTTCAAGAGATTTGACATGATCCCTATAACTCACAATGTATCTTGCTATCTCATCATTTTCTCACACAATCTTACACTTAAAGTATATGTTTATTTATTAGAAAGAGTGGTTACCTCATCATCATCTTTACAATAAGTTTCAAAACAAACATTTACCCATTTATCTGATTTCCTTGGTGATGCTTCTAATGGTGTTTCATATGATCTTTTGAATGATGTTTCATCTGAGTCTCCAAATTACGCTTTTGATGATGTTTCATCTAATTGTCTGAGTAATGCTCCAAAAGATTTTTTATTTGATTCTTTAATAAATGAATTGTGGAATTCTAACACATGTTAATACTGATATCCTCACATTAGAACATAATGTCAAGACAGATGTTACAACATCTTCTGTTTGACAAAACAGATAAATCAGACGGAAAAATAAATTGCAGAAATGAAAATAACACAGTCAATTGGTAACCCAGTTTGGTGCAACATGACCTACATCTGGGGGCATCCAAGCCAGGAAGGAAATTCACTATGATAGCATTAATTCAAAGTTAAACTCCTCCGTTTACAACTTCTCGCCTAATCACTACCTTGTGCAACTTCTACCTAGAAACCCTCTAGATATGAGATCTCCCTCCCACTTTCTAATCAGTCACAATCCCAGTGACAATACCTCGAAAAACCAAAAAGAAGAAGAACACTCTTCCAACTACAATACTCGGTTTTGATTAAAAGCTACAATCAAGAATAATACACTTTTGCTTAAAAGATTTAGAGTGGACAATTAACAATACACAATTAGTCTACCTCAATGTATCAAAAGATACAAAGGGTGACATACAAAGTCACACTAAAGAGACTCTCGAAAACTAAGATTCTAAAACCTCCCCTTATTTTTCAAGAGTGAAAGGCGTAAATATAATAGGTTTATGTCTTCTTTAAATAGCCTTCAGACCTTGTAGGCTTGGGCTCCTTGAAGCGCACAAATAGTAGCAATCAATTTTATCTCACTGCAAATCATCCTGCGTAATAATAGGAACAAAATACAAACTTTCCTAAAAAGGCTCAAGGAACCTTTTATGAAAACTAATAGAATCAATCATAATAGGAATTCCTACAATATACTCCCACGAATAACGCACATGTGTGAATCAGAACACACTAAAATTATCAAAATAGTCATGCCCTAACTTTCTAGTATAACATGTCCTGGAACTTGTCACAACATCACACAAAACATGATGTCTGACTGTCATGGCATGGTTTAACATCTTGCTAACAACATGTATTTTTTTACCAAAATATAGTCAATCCAAAAATCAAAGATTTGGCTAAAACAACCTTTGCACAATAATTCTGAAAAGAGGAATAATACCACAAAACCTGCAATCAGAAAAATATCAGAAATAAAGTGTAGGTACAAATCATTAGAGATTTAACTCCTTCACACTCCAAAAGTCTCTAAGATCAGACGTCAAGATATGTGATCTGACATCACATCAATATAACTTCAACACATCAACCTCAGACAGGTCCATTTCTCCCCCTGTCATAAATAACCAATACTCCCCTTGAAAAGGAAAACCCAAATCACCTGACATCCAAACCTCAACTGCCTTAGTTCATACATCCCTCTCAAAGGAAAAACCCAAAACACAAGATAGATAAGCATGAACTATCGAAGTTCATACATTAGAAATGCATACAAGAGAAGCCACACATATTAGAAACACATACAGCAAAAGCCACACATATTACTCAGAGTGTTAGAGTAATAAATTGCCATAGACTATCCAAGGTTCTCCATAACCACATCATGTCAGGACATGCGATTGCACATCATTGCACCCATATCTCACTTCAGTGGCAGCAGCACAAGCATGACATATTATCATGCTCCCCCTAAATAGTTGCATACATCCCAACAACAAAAAAGTTTCTCTTCCTAAGCAATAGAAAAACACACCATATGACATGAATTCATTACATCTAATCCAACATCAGAAACAGACACAACAAACAACCTAATACTTTACTCTCCCTTTTTAGCCAAAAATTGACAAAAAGAAAATAGAGTAAATGTAAACAAACATAAATGGAAACACATAGTAACAAAGGCTACAAACAATAATAATGGAAACAAATATTATCAAGGAATTATTACAACAAGACACACACAAAAAAAAAACCAAAAGAAAACTTCAACTATGGAGCCGACAATCCACTCCAACCTCCTAAGTTAATGAAATTAACCCAATCTTCATCATCATCCTCATCAGAGTCATAATATTTCCTGAAGGGCCGCATCATTGTCACTAATGCCTTCCTTGTCTTAGATGCTCCAGTAGATGAGCCAACAGATGTTCCAACTTTGGACTTGACCTACTTTGAACCCGCACTCTTAACATTCTTGGCATCCAGTACACAAGCCTTTGTAGCATCAGTAGTTTTGGGATTTTGGCTCATGTTGAAACACGGTTGGGTACACGGCTGAAGCTGCAAAATTTTGAAATAATGAATAACAACCTGGCTTATAACGTCTGGACAGTCAAGAATGGGATTGAGGAACGGAGGAAAATTATCCTGGGGTAATAGAGGCATTCTCCTTTTAAGCTTTCCAAACTTTGACTGCAGTATTTAAAATGACATTTCCCATATCATTGAAAAACCACTTTTCTTGTGAAATGCACATAACCACAAAAACGTGTTTCAGGCCTCCAAAACTGTAGTTAGTATAACTCTTCATTAACACCAATTCTTAAAACACCCTTGACAAGATGATGACCAGTTACAATGATGTTGTCCAGCTATACAGTGAGAGAATCCTTGAAACTTCTGATGGTGACCAGCTTGTCACAGTACAATGTCATGACATCCTGTTTTACATTGTAAACTTTTCGTATCCAACTTACTTTGAGCCACAACTCCCTCAGTAAAAAAAAAACTTAGACAAACACAAATTATTTTCTTGCTGATCTAAAAGACAAGGTTGTTCCTCAATGAGGAGACACCCTTAGACCAAATCAGAAGCACACATAACATAATTAACTTAGAATCCAAACAAGAACACCACACAATGGTAAAACAACTCCCATAGCTTATAAACTCTGCAAGGAGTAGCTGAACAACTAAGCACAGTGTTAAGACATTAGGTCTAACATCACAAAACAAACAAAAGTTACATGAAAACATGTAAGCTTTGCACAAACTTCAACTCAATAGCAACAAATCAGACATGTACCACCCTTGAAGATCACAACCTACTGCAGAGAAAAATAAATTCACCCAGATAACAAACAACATTGTTCACAAGGATATACCCATGAAAACATGAACTATCCTAGTTCACATATAAGAGTCACACGCTCAACAACAACAAAAATGAACCTCAAATGCATATAAGAGAAACCAGAGTTCTCCAAAACACTTCAGGTAGGCAAGATGTCATGCACATTTGGTTTGACATCAAGTACACAAATCACATTAGAAGAAATACATTTCCTCTTAAGTATCAACAACTAGAATGATGTTAGAACATGGCATCTCAGCATTAACAAAGATCACATACAAATGCAGAGGTCATTTCCATGTTTCACATCGTAGCATTACAATAGGACACCTAGAGAAACCATGGTTCTCCACAACATCAGATACGCCATCCTGCACTACACATCAGATCCTTCCTTTCAGCACTATCAAAGTCATCATCAACACTAAACCTGGCCAAAACTCTAATCTAAACTCCACTAGAACTAGATATTTCAGTTATGAATTTATTGGTGAACACAAACTCCGTATGATGAGCCCCCATGAATAATCTGCTGAAATAATGTTCTAAGTCCCTTGAACCATTAATCTTGGTTCTGGATAACATTCATAGGTTCTGTCAATATCATAGCAGCCTAAGCATACTTGCATGAACTACTTGAGAACCAACAATTAAACATAGCAATAAAGAAACACACTGTAAAGGCAGATCAAAGACACTCGAGACAACCTTCACTGAGAGAAATAAATTCTCATACACAACAAAAATACAAAAGTGCTTCTACATAGAAGCACGATGTCAAGACAACCTGTCTGACAACACAGTACCAACATAAACCCTTACGCAAACAAGAAGATGTTCCCTCAAACAAGCAATATCTGAGCTGACCTCATTACCAGAGTGTTGATTGAGCATATCACAAATATCAGACTCTTCCACTTCAGTCTGCTCTTCCATCCACTAAGGCTCTACCTTGCACTGGCCTCATAAGAACTATGAGTGGAAGGTCTATAACACCTACAGAAGTTTGATGATCGATTATTTGGTGACATATCTACTTCAACTTCCTTGGTCATTAAGTATGAGCATGCAGTTTCTTAGGGTACACACAAAACCAACTGGCTTGGGACTCAACTCATTAGTGACTAAGCATTTCCCCCTTCAATGGGACCTTGATCAAGACACACAATATCAGGATTAGAAATTCCAGTTTTCAAACCCTTTTAAGTTCACTTTAGGCATCATTATCTAAAGAACCACATTTGAAGAGATACTTAGAATCTACCATAACCTCCTTTATTCCAGTCATGAGTCTAGAACATCCACAGCCAAAAAAACCATCTTGCTTCGTTGCAACTCTAAAAGAATTATGAAGGATAAAGCAGTTTGCATCCTCCTAGCATTTAAATCATTGTTTGGTTAGCTATAGGCTGAGTTGATCCTTTGAGACAAACCTTTAAGTTAAACCAATGGTGCCTGATAAGATTAGCTTAATTCTAGGAGAGAGACATCTCTAGAACAAGTTACTTCATCTAGCATGAATATTCTGATGTTCATCACAATGTCAAGACAAGACGAAGACATCATTGACTCAGCTTACCTTTTGATAGAGACAAATTCCTCTATCCTTGAGATCTAACTTGCTTGATATACAATTGAGCACCCTATCCCTTCAATACTTTCAGTCATCAACCCAAATTGAAGCACACCTCTAACACATCAGGAACACAATTCTGAACTGCCCACATGTATCCAGAAACATCAGAGTTAATGCTTCAACAGGAATTTACATTATAAATCCATCTTTAAAAAAATAACAAGGTAGACAGGTTCATCTTCAAGCTCACTTCACTTATCAAATATGAGATAGAAAGCTCTTTAAGTTCCTTCTCAAAATAGGTAGAACAATCTTCTCTAATAGGTAGATAGAACCCTTCAAGTTCATGACACTAAGTGTCACTACCTTTACACCAGGTCCAGCTTATCCTTGAGCAATAGAATCTTGAAGATGTTATGATGAATGTTCTTGACATTTAACCTTGACCATCTATCTACTTTACTCAGAGTCAGGTTGAATTGCCTCTTCATCATAAGCCAGACCACAAACTCCTACAAGGTAGGAGACAAAATCCATGCTCTTGTTCTTAAAATCAAACCAGTCATTCACAAAGAAGGATCAATAATATGGTAACCTAAGAGGTCCACCTATGCTGATGGTGTCTTGATCTTCTTCTTCATCAGCAGTTACAATCATGACACGTATCTTGGGTAGAGACCTCTGAAACCTGCTAGCCTGACCAGACGTTCCTTCACGAAAGGTCTTGAGCGACTCCCAAGCATCTTTGGTAACCATATATGTGTTTATTAATCTTAACCCATTCTAAACAATACAATGAACAATCCAAACACATTCTCTGATGACAAATTTTCAATACTTGATGTCCTTTCATTGATCATACAATACCAGAAGAAAAATCTCTCTGAAACTCACCCAAAACTGACAAGGGTGCCAACTCTAATTCCAATTAAAATTCTGGCACTCTAACATATATTAATAATGATGTCCTCACATCATAACATAATGTCAAGACAGATGTTACAACATCTTCTATCTTATAGAACAAATAAACCAGACAGAAAAATAAATTGCAGAAATGAAAATAACACAGTCAATTGGTAACCCAGTTCGGTGCAACATGAACCGAATCTGGAGGCATCCAAGCTAGGAAGGTAATTCACTATGATAGCATTAGTTCAAAGTTAAACTCCTTCATTTACAACTTCTCGCCTAATCACTATCATGTGCAACTTCTACCTAGAAACCCTCTAGATATGAGATCCCCATATCACTTCCTAATCAGTCACACTCCTAGTAACAATACCTTGAGAAACCAAAAAGAAGAAGAACACTCTTCCGACTAAAATACTCGGTTTTAAAAGCTTCAACCAAGAATAATACGCTTTTTCTTAAAAGCTTTAGAGTAGAGAATTAACAATACACAATTAGTCTACCTCAATGTATCAAAAGATACAAAGGGTGACATATAAAGTCACACTAAAGAGACTCTCCAAACCTAAGATTCTAAAAGCTCCCCTTATTTTTCAAAAGTGAAAGTCGTAAACACGATAGGTTTAGGTCTTCTTTAAATAGCCTTCAGACCTTGTGGGCTTGAGCTTCTTAAAGCGCACAAATAGCAGCAGTCAGTTTTATCTCAATGCAAATCATCTTGCACAATAATAGGAAAAAATGTAAACTTTCCTAAAAAGGCTCAAGGAACCTTTTATGAAAACTAACAGAATCTTCCATAACAGAAATTCCTACAATATACTCCTATAAATAACATACACGTGTGAATCAGAACACACTAAAACATCACACTAAAATTATCAAAATAGTCATGCCCTAACTTTCTAGTATAACATGTCCTAGAACATGTCACAATATCATGTAGAACATGATGTCTGACTGTTATGGCAGGACATCTGGTTTAACATCTTGCTAACAACATGTTTTTTTTACCAAAATGCAGCCAATCCAAAAATCACAGAACTTACAATAGATTCTTTAGTTGATTCTTTATCTTACATTTCAAAAGATTCTTTAGATGATTCTTCATCTGACATTTTAAAGAATTCTTTAGATTTTTCTTCATTTGATACTTCAAAGGATTTTACTTATGATTCATCTATGGATTTCTCATCTAATAATTCAAAGAATTCCTTTGATGATTCTTAAACTGATTCTTCTGATGATACTTCAAATGATCTATAGATACGTCTAAGTTTTCCTGTTTGATATTTTCCTCATCTTGAAGCAATTAAATTAAGTCTTTGAGTTTCTTGATGATCTTTGGCTTATTTTACTTGCCTTGTAAATTATAAAAAACATTTGTATCTCCAAATTCTAGTACTTGATAAGGTTTCCAATGCCAGTTCTTTAGTCTTAGATACTCATTAAAAATACAATTTTTGAAATCATTTTCAAGAGTTTTAATATCTGAGAACCATCTTTAAAAAATTTCTTCATTTTCTTTTGTCTCAATTTATTGGTATTGTGGTGTTCTGCCTTTCCCTTTTGATTTTATTGGGAACTTCATTGATCATTTCAATGGTGTCTCACACTTCTTTGGCAATGGTATAGTTAAATGGTGGATGATTTTTCATAGAAATCCCTTTATTAAAAGAAGTATTTGAAGTTATCATACTACATCATTGTACAATTAGTCTTATAATAAGTGTTAGCCTCTGATACCACTTGTGGACCAAGTGACTTCAAACACAAAAGAGATGAATTGTGATATTAAAAAAATATCAAAAACCAATTTTAAAAAATTTTGATTAAAATTGATTTGAGATGAAAAATAGAGATGAAGCACTGAAATCAAATAGAAGAGCAGTGAAGAAAAATAAGTAGTAGAGTAAGATAACTAACTGAAAAAATTAAATATATGAGGAATAAAAAGATCACAGTAGAGAATTATCCTAGTCCGACCTAACCACTTACCCTATTATAGTCTCCGAGAGTTTTTCCTTGAGATTTTCACTAAAATCAAACTTGAGCTTTTCATTGGTTCAACCAAAATAAACTTTAAAAACCAACTTGAAATTTTGAACAGGATCATTGATAAGTGTAAAACTTACTTGTTTTACATATGCACTTATTGACTTAAAATACAAGTAATCATATGAACACAACCTCAATTTGTAACACCCCAAATTCGATTATATTATTTAATTGAATTATTTGGAATTGTTTTATTTAATTATTTGATGTTGGTATACATTTAAATAAAATTATATGATTATATGTTGTTGGGTTGTGGTGGTAACAGTAGAGTGCGGTGAGAAGGTAGAGTAAATTAGAAAATAATTAGAATAATTGAAATTTTAATTGTTATTATTAATAAAATGATAAAATTGGTGAAATATGAGATTTGGGTCAATTGTGTGAATTGAGAAAAATATGTGGCAAGAGAAGATAACCTAGTAATGAGTTGGGCAAAATCCGTAATTTGAGAAAATAAATAAAAGCTTATAAATTTTAAAAGTGGAGAGGAAGCTAAGTTTAGAGAACCATTTGACAATATGTGAAATAAGAGGCAAAGAGGAACCAAGAGCTTTTGGGAAAGGAGAGTTAGGATTGGGAAGAGGAGTTCATAAAAGTTGTTCAATTCATTATCATTGTTGGAAATCTAAGGTAAAGGGGGAGAAATAGATATAAATTTAGGTGTATTTCATGATGGGGTAGAGATGAGAAATCCTTACTCTTATTAGGGTTATAGGGTTTTCGTTGATGATTTGTAGTATGATGAAAATCTGGAAATTTGTTGGTTGATTGTGTGTCTCTATGTGATTTTATGTTTGAATCTATGTCTGAATAATTATGATTATGTATCTATAATTTTATACCATTGATGAATGCTTAAATGCTTAAGTGTATCCATGAATAATGATGAGAATATTTAATGATTTTGATAATGAATTGTTGTAGATTGGGATGAAATAGATGTTTTATATGTTGATGATCACGATAATATGATTCGCTGTCAATTTATGTTTTGGGTCGGTTAAATTTAGATGAATCGATTGGGATTGTAAATGATTTTATGTTTCTTATGATGACAACAAAGGTGAAATTGTTGGTTATGATACTATTGGTAAGAGTCTTAACCCTATCTTTGAACTTTTTTGATAATTGAAAGGATATAACACAATTTATTCAATTTTAAGAAATTTTATGATATGATCACCAAGATATTGCCCAGTTGCAAGTTTTTCCACTGTATGCAATTGATAAAGCTGCATGAAGAAACCTAATTTATTCCTTGATCTTAGAGAGTTTGTTCCAAGGTGGAGATCTGTGAGATATTAGAGTTCGATCTAATATCTCACAAATGATAATCCTCTGCCAACAATACTAGAGTTCGACCTATTATGGTTGAAACTTGAAATTTTTTATATGACCAAATCTCTGGTGAATCGACTCTATCTGAAGCAAGCTTTGTATTCATTCAAGATGAGTGAATACAAAGTGTTGGCTGAGCAGTTGGATATGTTCAACAAGCTGATTCTTGATCTTGAAAATATTGATGTGAAGATCGATGATGAAGATCAAGCACTGTTGTTGTTGTTGTGCACTTTACCTATAACACATGCTCTCTACAAAGAAACTCTCATGTATGGAATGGAGTCCCTGAGCTTTGAAGAAGTTCAATCAGCCTTATATTCTGAGGACTTGAACAAACGAAAGGAGCATAAACCTTTTACAGTTGGTGAAGGTTTGGCCGTTAGGGGAAAATTCCTGCGAAAGGATGGTAAGTTCGACAAGAAGAAAGGTAAAAATCAGCAGAAGTCTTATAGTGGCGAGGCATCTGGTATTAAATGTTATCACTATAAGAAGGAGGGTCACACAAGAAAGGCGTGCCATGAATGCCTGAAAGACCATGGAGGTAAGGATAATGATAACGCAACCATTGTTCAAGATGACTTTGACACATCTGATGTTCTTGTGATTTCAAGCGGTGACTCAAGAAAAGAGTGGATTATAGATTCAGGTTGCACTTGGCACATGACTCCAAACAGAGAATTGTTCGAGGAGCTATGTGATCAAGATGGTGGATCAATGCTGCTGGGAAACAACAAAGCTTGCAAAATTACAAGTATTGGATCTGTGAGATTCAAGCTCCATGATGAGTTAATAAGGATATTGACTAAAGTCAGGTATGTACCTGATTTGAAGAGAAATTTAATTTCTCTTGGAGAATTCGACAAGAAGGGATATGTTTTTCATGGAGAGAAAAGCATCCTAAGAGTTATGCGGGGGTCGAAGGAAGTCTTGAGAGGCGTGAAGAAACAAGGCTTGTATACCATTGAGGTTGAAGTTGTAAGTGGTTCGACAAATGTTGCATACATGAAACCTTTGTCGAAGACAGAAATTTGGCACATGAGATTGGCCCATGTCAGTGAAAGGGGACTATTCGAATTGGGGAAACAAAATCTGCTTGGAGGAGACAAAGTCGAAAAGCTGAAATTTTGTAAACCCTCTGTACTTGGAAAATTTTGCATAGTGAAGTTCAATAAAGGAAAACAAAGAACACATGGATCCTTTGATTACATCCATGCTGATCTTTGAGGGTCTGCAAGGTGTCCATCACATTCAGGCGCATGGTATTTTCTATTCATAGTTGATGATTATTCCAGAAAGTTATGTGTATTCATCCAGAAGACTAAGGATGAAACTTTTAAGAATTTCAAAGGTTGGAAGACTCTGGTCGAAAATCAGACTGGCAAAAAGGTCACGAGATTGAGAACCGACAATGGCCTTGAATTTTGCAATGAGGCGTTCAACAACTTTTGTGTTGCCTCAGGTATTTCAAGGTACAAAACTACTGCAGGTACTCCATAACAAAATGGTTTGGCGAAAAGTTTTAATTGAAGTATTTTGGAAAGAGTTAGATGTATGTTGGCTAGTGTTGGGTTAAAGAAGGTGCTTTGGGCTGAGGCTGTTTCGACAATAACATATCTGATAAATAGATATCCTTCAACTTCTTTAGATATGAAGACACCTAAAGAAGTTTGGTCGGGACATCCACCAGATCTCAACAAATTGAGAGTATTTGGCTGCGTGGCCTATGCTCACATTAGGTAAGACCATGTCGAACCTAGAACTCTGAAATGCATGTTCGTGGGATATCCTGAAGGAGTCAAAGCTTATAGGCTATGGTTCCTAGAGCCGGGTCACAAGAGGTGTATCACCAGTCGAGATATAGTTTTTAATGAAGCTGAGATGACCTTCAAAAAAACTGATGATGCTGACAAAAAGTTGGAACAGGGAAATATTCCTGTTTATGTGGAGCATGTTGATGTTGAATTATATATCCTAGATGAAGTTGAAGAAGAAACAGAAGATACTAAAGAAGTTGAGAAAACTGTCTATGATTACCTATTGTCAAGAGATAGGTCGGGGAGATTCATCAAGCCACCTCGGGGACTTGGGTATGCAGATCTTATAGCTTATGACTTAATCTCTGCAAGTGAGGTTCTAAACAAAGAACCTAAAGACTATAAGGAAGTTGTGAGGAGTCGAAATAAGACTAAATGACTGAAGGACATGGATGACGAGATGAAATCTCTTCATGATAACAAGACTTGGGAACTGATCAAGAAACCTGCTGGAGCCATGTTAGTCAGCTGTAAGTGGATTTTCAAAGTTAAGTAAAGAATCAAAGGAGTAGCGTCAAAGAGATACAAGGCAAGATTGGTCGTTAGGGGTTTCACTCAGAAAGAAGGTGCCAACTTCAATGATGTGTTCTCTTCTGTTGTGAAGCACAGGTCCATTTGAATGTTGCTTGCCACGGTGGAACAATTCGACCTTGAATTAGAACAAATGGATGTGAAAACTGCATTCTTGTATGGTGATCTAGATGAAACAATCCTGATGAGGCAACTTGAAGGGTATGTCAAAAAGGGGAAGGAAGATTATGTGTGCAAGCTGAAGAGATCTTTATATGGTCTGAAACAATCTCCTTAACAGTGGAATAGCAGATTCGACAAGTTCATGGCATGCATAAGTTTCATTAGAAGTTAGTTCGACCACTCTGTTTCCTTCATATTTCGACCTGGTAATTCATTTGTTATTTTCTTGCTTTATGTGGATAATATTCTAATAGCAAGCAATAATGTCGAAGATGTAATGAGAGTGAAGGTTGAACTTAATAATGAGTTCGACATGAATGATCTAGGAGTTTCGTCTAGGATTCTTGGGATTGACATCCGAAGAGATAGAAAGCATTGTAGGTTATGCTTATCTCAAGAGGCATACCTACTAAAGATTCTCGAAAAGATTGGTAGGTCGAATTCAAAGACTATTGTGACTCTGATAAACCCTCAAATCAAGCTGAGTATAGATCAGTGTCTTAGTACTGATGTCGAAAGAGCTTATATGAATAACATTCCATATGCTAGTATAGTGGGTTCTTTTATGTATGCTCTAGTATATATTAGACCCGACATAGCATATGTAGTAAGTCTTGTAAGCAGGTACATGGCGAATCCTGGAAAGGCTCACTGACAAGCATTGAAGTGGATTCTAAGGTACATAAATGAGTCTCTGAATAGAGTCCTAATTTATGGTGGAACCTTGGGTGAATATAGTAAAGCTGCAATCGAAGGATATGTCGACCTTGATTATGCAGGTTGTATGGATTCCAGAAAATCTATTTCTGGATATGTGTTCACTATGTTTGGCACAACAATTAGTTGGAAAATAACACTTCAGAAGGCTTTTGCCTTATCAACCATTGAAGCAGAATATATCACCCTAACTAAAACTGTGAAGGAAGCATTGTGGCTTGGAGGTTTTACAAAGGAGCTGAAACTTCAAGGTCGAGTTATCACTATTAAATGTGATAGTCAAAGTGAAATACACCTGTCAAAGAATTCAACTTATCATGAACGACCCAAGCACATCGATGTAAGGTTGCATTTCGTCAAAAGGGTACTCGATCATGAAGAAGTCTAAGTGCTGAAGGTTTCTACATATTCAACAGAAGCTCAAGAATACCTGGAATTCAAAGTTGTTAGAAGGATAATGGTCATTATGTTCCAATGAAGTTCTTTCCCTTTAAATTATGATTTTATAACTTTGTATTTCTCCGTGAAATCACCCATTTGGCTGATTACCATCATATTAATGAAAATTTGAGCCTTTGTGCCTTTTGTTTGCAATTCTCACTTTCATTCTGCCTTGCAAAATGACATTTTTATCTGATTTTCATTCTTGAAAAAAAATGAATCTACTTTTGCTTTTAAAATAAAGATGGAAATTTCCTTTGATTTATGAATATAATAAGGAATAACAAACTTCTCCAAGAGATATTAAAACCTTAAAATGCAAAATCAAATGCTCTTGCGACCAATCTCACAAACATCCCCGATTGGAAGATCATTACCTCAAATAGATAATATTGGACATCTTATTCATCCCCAGTAAGGGTCGAGTTTCATTTTTTTTTTCTACCAATGAATGTTGGAATCTGGACGAAAATTTAATCCCTTTCCCCAAGTAAGGTGCTACCTCCGAGAATCAGGATAAGATCTGGTCCTTTTCCCCGACAGGGTTATACCATTAAAAACACTAGTGATGCTTCTATTCCCTAGAGTGGCTGAGTATCTGGTTTTGTTCATCGCTAGTTTGTGTGTCGTGCCTGTTTTGTCAGTATAAGCATACCGTTCATTCATGCATCATGAATAATTAATTCATATTCATATTCATAATGCACAAGTTACGTCATTCACTTTGGTTGTGTTTATTCCCAAGTGATTTCCTCTCTCTAATAGATTTGTCAACTTTAAGAAGAAAATGTACATTCTTTCTAAATCCCCACTGAGTTTGATTCTCTTGGAAGTTTCACTTCAGTTCTCCTTTCCACACTTGGAAAGGATAAAATTCCTAGTTTGAGTTCATTCCTCATCTGGAAGTATCTTCTTTTACACAGTCTCTCTGGATTGAAATCGTTCCTTGACAATTTTGATAACTTGAACCTTTAAGGGAGAAGGACATCCATTGGAACCCTACTCTTCGCCATCAAAGTCACAGTTTGCTTTCCCGGATAAAGGAAGTTTTACCCTTTTCTAAGTAGGATTACTTAGTAAAGTAAGATGGATAAACATATTCCAGCATTGGGAATTTGTTACCATTCAAGTTATCATATCATATCATGTACATTCACAGCCAAAATTTCGGGTATTCTGATACTTAATACTCTTTTACCTTGAATGTCTGAATGTCTTCATCATTCATACCTTTAGGTCCAAGAAGATTAAATAAAGGCATTTGTCATACCCTGAATTTTGACCCTAAGATCCCACATCATTTTCATATCATATGAATATACTTTCATGCATCACTAACCCATTAGAGAACACAAAATTTATTGCTTGTTTCATTTTTGGTTGCAAATTAGAGTTTTGAGCCTCACAAAAGATTCAGGCAAAAGATCAATAAAAAATTGGCATGATTTTTAACCTATTAAGTATCTCATTCATCTATAAAGATCAAAAGGTCTCCTTCATCAAGTATCAAGCACATGTATACATCATTTCAAGTGAATCAAGCCCCAAGGTCATTTGAGGCACCAAATTAGGGTTTTGGTTGATCAAGGCCTCCCGAGAGAAATTTTCATCTGAACATAAGCTAATACCTCAAGATATGATTCAAGGAGATCAAATATACCTTGTGAGTCCATTCATAAGTTTAAAATTGCCTCAGAGGATGCATCCATTAAAAATCAGGAATTAGGGTTTCTCTGTACAAAATTCATCTAATACCCAAAGTCAAAGTTTGACTTTTTGGGAAAAATTGATCATCAAGGACTAATATTCAAGAACTTATGATGCATAGTTGCATTTAATCAAAGATTAATCAAGAAATCAAGGTTACTTGCAAAAGAAGCAAAATTGGAAGAATTGAAAATTTCACTAAGTTATGAAAATTCATGTTCAAGTACCCAACTTTACAAGGATATAACTTGTGATCCAAGCAACCATTTTTTGTACTCCAAAGCTCAAATGATAGATCTTCTTCCATACATCAAAATTTTTGGACTGAGTCATCTCCAAAAAATGCATGGATTTTGAGTTATGGATTGATCAAAATCAAGACAAGAGTTGTGAAATTCCAACACTTAGAAAAAAATCTGCCAAGTGTTTTTCAGCACGAAACACCAAACTTTAAGGGCATTTTTCACAATGATCCAAATTGAACCAAGCCAAGCCATGAAAATCAAAGTTAAAGTAAGATATCTCAGCTTTCCAAAAATTAAAAGAACATCCATTTATCATACTTGAGCAAGAAGTTATGGATTTAACAACATGCCTTGATCAAACTAATTTTTCAAGAGAATTTTCATGTTTACTTGCATCACACGATTTTTTAAAACAGATTTGGTGACTTTGCAAGCCTTGTCATCCTCTAAGATCAACATAAATCTTGTAGAGTCACACAAAATATGCAAGAATATGCTAATGAGTCAAGGATCTATCCTTTAGCATGTGAGAATCATCATTACAAAGCCATGAAGTCAAGTTTGTCATTTGGCATTTATGTGAAACCTTGAATTGGAAACAAGTGTGCCACACCAGTTCAGGTATGTTAAAAAACAATGAGTGTTCAAACTTGCAAAATACCAATTGAGTCAAGATTCTAACTATGCTAGAGAAGACTAATGATACCTTAGCATATCAGTTAAAGCTACATGGTTATATCCATTGGACATAACATGCTCCCTCATCCAACACTGTTCATCCAAAACTAAAACGTTTTCCTATATTAGAGGACTTCTATGATCAATTCAAGGACACCAAAACAAGATCAAATCTTGTTTTCTCACATTTACTCTCTTGTTTCAAAGTTGCATAGTTCAAAAGTTGAGAAATCAAATTTCACAGTTTCGAGAAATTCCACTCAAACCAATCATCTACACACCTCATGCACATCATATAGAAGTTATCCATACACTTCTAAGCTTTCTGTAACATCAGAATCATCATCATCATCATTATCCCATCTCACTTGGGCCAGCTGCAGTTGGATTCGAGTTGGGAGTTCCAGAAGGATTCAATCCATTCCAAGCACTTCAATACTTTCCTTGAGGGTCAAGGAAGCTATATGGATCATCACTTTGCACCTATGACACCTCCAAGGCAAAATTCAATTTCTTCTTGCAAGGTAAGTTTTCAAAATCCCAACTCTATAATTCATGCATCATATGTGATATTTTAAGTTACCATCATGTTTTTGTAAGTGCATATAATGTTTTTCCTTAATCAATTGCTACATTGTTACACATAGGATTTCACATTGATTTTGCAAAAATTAGGGTTCATATGTTCATGCGAATTAATTTGTTATACACTAAAAATAAATGAAATTAAAAAGAACCATTCAATTCCTTGTTAAAAAACACACAACTTTCATGTTTACACTTTGCAAAATGGTTACGAATTGAGTGAGATAGATAGGGTTTTACAAGTCTGATGATGAACACGAGGAAGATGAATGCCATGGTGCCATTTTTCAAAACAAAATGCAACTTTGATATTTTTATTATTCTTTGTGTTCATATCAATGGATGTATCACCATCTCAGTGGTTAGAGCGTGCATTTAGTGTGTAGTATGTGTGCAAGGTTTGGGGTTCGAATCCCTCTCACCCCAGACTTTTGCACTTTTATTTTTCAACTTGAAACTTCTCTTTTTTATTTTATTGCGCACATTATATATCATATATAAGCAGTTGGCATGGTGGTAAAGTTTTGAGCCTCTCACTTGGAGGGCGTGGGTTCTATCCTTAGCCATAGCAAAACCTAATTTTTTATCACTAGTTTTCTTCAATTTCTTCACAAGTTCAACCAATCATTTCTCATAGCAAAATTCATTTTTTTAACCTATTTTTTTCAAACTTCTCATTCATTCTCCCTATTTTATTAATCCATGAAAAAATTTCAAAAAAAAGAAGATAATGTTTAATTACTTTTTATTAGGTTAAAAAGAAGTACTTTTTTTTGTGTTTTACACCTTGAAAAATGAATTTCTTTCTACTTTGTTTTAAACCTAATTCAATTTTAATCCTCATATGAATAAAATAATTTGATTTTAATCTTTTTTAAGTGCTCACAACACACTTATATTGACTTACACATTTTTTATACCATGATTGAAAAGTATATGTGATTAAATGATAATTAGGGTTTCACCTTGAATAAATATTTTCAAAACTTTTTGTATAAAATCATGGGTCTCCACTTGTTATAAGTCCCTTCCTTTTTTAACTCACACCATGATTAGATATTTGTTCATGTGAATACTTTGTAAAAACCATACATGTCTAAAACATTTCTTTCATTACATCACCTGTTCATATTTGGGCCTCTATTAGAGTGTAAGTCCCCCATCTCCTTAAGACTTTCTTCAATTTCTCAAAACATCCAATCTTTCAAAACTAAATCTTCAACTTTCATCAAACAAAGCCCTAGTGTCATTCAAATTCAAACTCTTTGGGCCTCTACTGAAGTGTAAGTCCCAACCCCTTTTAATTTTCAAATCATCAAAATCCATGGGCCTCTACTTAAAGTGTTAGATCCAACACCTTTTCTTTTCTTTTCAATAAGTCACGGGTCTCTGCTTAGAGTGTAAGACCCAACACATTTTCTTTTCTTTTCAATAAGTCATGGTCCTTTGCATAGAGTGTAAGACCCAACACCTTTTCTTTTCTTTTCAATAAGTCATGGGCCTCTTCTTAGAGTGTAAGACCCAACGCCTTTTCTTTTCTTTTCAATAAGTTATAGGCCTCTGCTTAGAGTGTAGGACCCAACACCTTTATGAATAGAATAAAATAAACAAATAAAATATTCAACACATCAAACCCTAAAGATGCAAAATCTTCCATGAATTCAAACATGTCATATCAATGCCTATACTTGTTAATCTTCAATCGTTTTTGTTCATATTTAGTTAAGTTTCTCTTGACATTTATATCATCCTTAGTTTAGACATAGGTCAAACAATAGGATCCTTCTAATCACAACTTAGTTCAAACAACTAGTTCATTGCCTCCTCTTGGGCATCATACAAAGAATATCCCCAGCAAGATAGCCTCCTTTTAGGCTTCATACAAGGAGACTTGGGAAGTCTCATTCAATTCTCCACAACCTCCTCTTAGGCTTCATACAAGGACCCTCAGGCTTCTTAAAATCATAAGTCAAATCTTAATCATCTATACAATAAATATTTTAGCCTCACCATCCTGGGTTTTGTATAGGATAAAAATAAAATCCCCAAAAGAGTTAGTCAAGCCCTCAGTATTGGGCCAGTCTCTTCAAATTTCCTCAACAGTCATTAGCCTTCTCTCAAGCTTTTATACAAATAATTTCCCCAATCACTAAGCCTCAATCTTGGGCTTTGTACAAGAAAGATAAAATTCCTCAATTGAGTCAGTTTTCAATCTTTTTTTTCAACTTCATATCTTGGGCTTCAATCAAGATACCTAAATAAATCCATCTCCTCACAGATGAGACTTTGAGTCATCTCTGTAGGAAGATATCTCTTCTAATCACTACAATTCAAATCAAAAATCAAAACTTTTTCCAGATAATTGATGTAAGTGGCACTCTTGTTAATTCAAAATCCAAGTTGGAGTCCATCCTTTATCATGGTTCAAAAATATTTCTTTCATCTAACTGATGTAAGTGGCACACTTGTTGATTATATATCCAAGTTAAGGTCTCTCTCTTAGTATGTAAAGAACTCATAAAGGTAAAAAGTGGCATTGCTTAACACATTAAGTTTAAAGCTTTTTCCCTTATGACATCACTCTCAAATGATTGTATTAAATATGTGAGATATCTCCCTTAAAGATGACAATTTGTCAAATCTTTCAAACACTCTTTTAGCTTTATCATCTTGGGCTTTAAACAAGATATAAATACTCTTTTAACTTCAGCATCTTGGACTTTGAATAAGATACACAAATACCCTTTTAGCTTCGTAATCTTCGGCTTTGAACAAGATACAAAACAAGCTTTTTCCTCCCATAGATTAGGAGGAACTACAAACACTATGATTTCTCAATTCCCTTTTAAGAATACATAGGCATAAGATTACGAGATCTTAGCGAGCAAACTAATAAAAAACCTTAGGTTTAGGTACCTTCCAAAAACAATAGAAAACCATAAAAACAACAAAAAAACATTTCCTCAGTTTTCATAAAGGAGAAACTTTCCCAATTAAACAGCAAACAAACTCAAGCAAGCAAATAATTCAGCAATATAAATATATACAATAAAGGTTCCTATAGATTACTATAGATATTTAAGGTGTTAATAGCTTCCCTTTGTATAACCAACCCCCGATTCTAGATCTCTTTGCATTTTTAGGGAAAACACTTACATGCAGGGTTAGTTTAAGATATATTCCCCTTCCTTTTAAGCTTCATAGGATAAATATTAGAAATCATAAAGTAGCACCAAATACGGTAGTGGTCGCATCACAAAAACCGGAGCTACACACTCCAAGTAATTACATTAAACTTAGGCATACACGACAACCATTTAATTGTCTCTGATGCGCTACTCTCTTTCGAAACACTTTCGTTAAACCGAGTTATGAAAGTTTTGTTATGCTCTGCCAACAACCATTTCTCATTCATCTGGTTTTTTTTTCCTTTACAAGACTTTTATGAGCGGTCAATTAAGGTTGAACTTCATCTAGGTTATTCAATATATACAAATGTGCTTGAAGAACTACATCACGACTAAAAGTTTTAACATTTAAACCTTGAGTACCTCTACCATTCTATCTTCCCTCATGACGAGACTCGGAAATTCCTATAGAGTTAGCTTCTGAAAAATACTGTACAAAAATCAATAGCTTATTCTAGGATGTATCGTTCAACGATCAAAGCTTCTGGACGGTGATGATTCTTTGTATACCCTTTGAAGATCTTCATGTAACGCTTCACGGGATACATTTATCAATAATAAACTGGACCATAAATTCTAATCTCCCTTACTAGATGAATAACTAAGTGAACCATAATGTCAAAGAACGATGGAGGGAAAAACGTATCTAATAATTGCAATTTCATGTTCCAATTCATCTAAAAAATTTCAGGATCAATGACTTTAATACATATAACATTAAAGAAATAAGCACAACTTAGTTATATTTACCCTTACATTCCTTGGTAAAATGTCATGAATAGCCTTTGGTAGAAGTTTTTGCATCAAGACATGACAATCATGAGAGTTTAAGCGAGCTAATTTGTGATTGTTCTCTGACACAAGTTTCTCCAAATTTGATGAGTACCCTTGGGGAACTTTGATACCCTGTAAACAATTACAAAAACTTATTTTTCTTTTTTAGACAGAGTGTGACAAGTTGGGGGAAATGTGTTCTATTTCCTATTTCTTTTAGGTCTAACTCTTGTCGTATACTCATCACCACCATATCTTCATGGGATTTCTTAGTATCTTTTGTCTTTCCTTTAATGTTGAGAATTGTTTTAATCAAACTATCACATGCATTTTTCTCCATGTGCATCACATTAAGACAATGTCTTACATCAAGACTAGACCAATATAGAAGATCAAAGAACACATACCTTTTTTTCCAACTATTTTTCTCCACAGGCCCTTTTTGTTTACCTTTTAGTTCCTTTCTAAACACAACCTTAATGTGTTTTTATATTTTATAAACTTCCATCCCAGTTAAGGGCTTTGGAGTGAAATTAAATTCATGCTCTCCATTAAAAGACTTCCACAATCTTAAATATGGAAGATTAGGTCTTAACAAGTTTTGGTGCTTAAGATAAATAATATTTTTTCCATTTTGTAATTGGTGGTGGCATGTATCAAATTCACATATAGGAAACGCTTTATGTCCCTTAACATTGTACCCATAAAATTTATTGTATGCAATAAAGTCATTAATTGTGCAAAACAACATGGCACACAACTTAAATTTATCACTTGTATACGAATCATCAACATTATTGCCTTCCTCCCACATAAGTCTTAAATCTTTAATCGATGGAGTTAAATAAACATATACATTGATCCCTGGTTGTTTTGGACTCGAAATCATCATTGGTAGCATCATATATTTGCACTTCATGCATAACAATGAAGATAGGTTGTAAATTATGAGAAGAACATGCCATGACGTATGATTAGTATTCAAATTACCAAAAGGGTTCATTCCGTCTGTGGAAAGTCCAAGCCTAAGGTTCCTCGATTCTAATGCAAAATCTAGAAACAAGGAATCAATTTTCTTCCATTGCAATGAATCCACAACATGACAAGTTTTTCCATCACACACTCTTTCATTTGCATGTCATCTAGTATTCTTTGCATCATTGCATTAGCAAACAATCCCTTAAACCTTTGAATTACTGATAAGTACCATATCACCTTAGAAGGAACACCATTTCTTATTATACTATCATCGTCTTCAACACCATTGGCTTTCTTCTTGTAACGTGACTCCCACATCTCGGGCACTCCTTCAAGTTTTCATATTCTTTCCTATATAATATGAAATCATTATGACATGCATGTATTTTGACATAATCCAAATCCATTGGACATAACATTTTCTTGGCCTCATAACTATGGTTTGACAACGTGTTACCTTCTAGAAGCATTTCTTGCAACAATTCAAGCAACTCAATGAAACTTTTATCCGCCCACCCACCTCTTGCCTTAAGATTAATTATCATAACACAGCTGACAATCTTTGTAAAACTTTTGCATCCCGGATACAACGACTCTTTCATGTCTTTTTGCAGAGTATCTACCACATTAGCA